>CM076571.1:879448408-879973004 GCA_034641835.2 Pinus albicaulis | reverse complement strand
CAGTTACAAAGAGACTAAGACAGACAATGGAGCAAAGAGGAAATGAAGAGAAAGGCAGAGACAGAGGAAGCAAATACGGAGACAGAGCTGTTATCACAGCAGTAGAGGCAGAGGCAGAGTGACATAAGCGACAGAGGCAGAGCCACAAATGTCATTGCAGAGAAACCATGGTTATTCCAAAAATATGTACATATATAGATAAATTCTGAGAATCTTTCATACAGCCGGGCGTTACACATAACATTATGGGCGTTACACATAACATTCCGGGCGTTTGAATCAGTTAGCATTCATTGTTTGTCATTAAGATTGTGATGAAAGGTGTCGACTCTGTGTAATGGCTCAATCTCTGATTTCTGGTAGCCAATGATGTCGTGGTATTGATTATCCCACGAGTTTCGGGGTTAACAGTTTGATAGAACCTATGTACATTAAATAGGCAGTGGAACTCGGAGCATTGGAGCGGAATCGAATACGACCTGCACAGGAAGGGCTACACAGGCCTACACCTGTACTTGCAGATAGCTACATAGGAAAGGAAGAAGGCCATCAGCTTGAAGATCTGGCCAGTCAGTAATTTTATAAGGATAGATATAAATATTGTCGACATGGGCGAAGAAATCGGAGGACGGACGGAGATTTATACCAGAAGTGCTGAAGAAATATAAGCAGGCAGAAGTAAAGTGAAAAGGTGGGTTGAATTATATAACAGAACCTGGAGAGGCGGAACCTTGACCGGAGAATAGTGGAAGGGGTGAAAACCATGAGCGGTTTCACGAAGGGCGGATTTCCCATTCCGCACCACCTTTCAACCGTGAGGTGGTTTTACAGATTTCACAGTGATTCCATTGATCATATGCCACGTGGCTAGGCCACTATTCAAATACCACTCGTTAACCTGCGCCTTCGCGTGCTAACTATCGAACCAAGAAGCCAAGCGAAATGCACGAGAACTGTTGATTCTGAGGAGGGCAATCGGACGGTGTTCAGCTGGCGGAGATGCGCAAAGTTTAATGGAAGATCCCGGATGTTAAGCAAGGTATGACGCATCCGTTTGATTGAATTGTGGGCCCAGCGGGGTCATGTATATATATGAAATTGGTTTATAAATGTTATTCGACGTGATATTAACCTTAATATAAGGTCTGACGGAGCCATGTGTAAAGAGTTGGTTTATTAAAGTTAGCCGACGCATTATGAGGGCATATATGGAGATATATTTATATATGTTTAAGTGGTGAATTAGTGTGTGGCGGTGGTGCATGGTGGGTACTACAAGTGTTTCACAGAGCTCCCATTTCTAGTACTATCAATGGGGTGAGGCCGTATTTCATCTATGATAATTGATGGGTGGTCAACATGATCAACCGATCAACTACGGGGGTGCCTTCCGTTAACCTCCACGTTTTTCAACCCCCGCAAACTAAGTAGATCTCCACATTAAATACATGTAATGGATTAAATACAATATAGTTTAAATATTATTCACCATGAGGTTATATGATAGGTTGATGTATATATATAATTAGGAGCCTTGGGTTATTGTTAATTATATATTCTAGTTTGAAGTAATTAAAAGACGGTGATATATGTCTTGGAGAGCACATTATTAGAGGAGGCATTAAAATAAACCCTTAGATTTATTGATTATTATCTGAGTGCCAACCGAGAAAATAGCCAGCCTTACTTAATTGAAATTTCCAGCGTAGAATAAGTGCAGAGAGAGAGATTGCCCAGGTTGGAATATGATTGAGCATGAAAACTTAAATGCAATTATGGAAAAGGAAAAAGAAGAGAAGAGCATGTAAAGATAAACAGAGATTACAGGTTTGACAGGTATACATTCACAGGTGCACACAATTACAGTGAACCAAGGTATGCAGAACAGGTTCTTAAACAGCAGCAGGAAAAGACAAATCCAGTAAAGCCAAAATCCGGAAAAGGAGCTGAGTGAAATTGAAATATGTAATTAAAATGTGAAAGTAAAAGTTGTAATTATTTTTTTGTGATGCAAAGGCAAGTATCCTAAAGAAAAGAAAAAAATCCCACTGTAGCATGAAAAATTGTACATATTATTATGATTTTAAATTGAGTTGGACAAAGAAATGAGGAGGCAGAAGACCAAGAGGTATGACCATTCATTTCGAATTCCTAGAGGAATACAAACAGTCTTGTGATAATTCCTATATAAGATCAATTTGATAAGCTCAAACGAGAGAGAGAGAGAGAGAGAGAGAGAGAGAGAGAGAGAGAGAGAGAGAGAAGATATAGAGAATGCATAATATAGAGAATGCAGAATATAGAAGAATAAAGCAGAGAAGATTAAAAGAAGAAGAGCAGATATAGAACATAGCTGATATCTGGAGTAAATCAGCAAACATTCAGCTTAATAGCTGTCAGTTGTAGTTGACAAAGGTTGAAGCCTCCTGTAGGTTGGTGCCTACAGAAAATTGAAGAGAGTTGGTGCTTCCTTGAAAGTTGTAGCTTGCAGAATTGAGGTTGGAGCCTCCTATAGGTTGGTGCCTGCAGAAAAACAGTGGTGAGAGGGAGTAGGATCTTGCCTTTGCATCACAACAATAATAAGATGTGGTTTTCTCCCATTATGGGTTTCCACTTATATCTGGTGTCTCTGTGCATGATAGTTATGTATTGAATCTGATATGTATCATCTGCTTAATACCTGCAACTCTCATATTAAGTCTACTGCTATATTAAACTAATACTTGTTGCTTGCATTCTAAGATTACTTGCACATTAAATTGGATATGAAATGAAGGTGTAAATAGCTTAATGAAAAGTTTTTAAAAGATCAGGAATGCATTAAACTGATTCACCCCCCCCCTCTCAGTTTAATTAAAGGTTAAACAATTGGTATCAAAGCCAAGTTCCTTGTATATCAGTCTAACAACTGAAAGGAGATCCTAGGCTCTCAAGATGGCAAGTCAAGAAGGAAGCTCAACCAATAAAGCCCCTTTCTTTATAGGTGCAAATTATGCCTTTTGGAAAATAAGAATGAAAGCTTATATAATGTCTTTAGGATTAGAAGCTTGGGATGCTGTGGAAATTGGATATGTCACAAAGTCAACTGATACAGAGAAAGAAGCTAAAGAAAGCTTTGTAGCTAATGAAAAAGCAATGAATGCAATCTTAAATGGACTATGTGAAGCTAAGTTTATCAAAATAATGCACAGTAAGACTGCCAAAGATATGCGGGACACTCTAGAGAATATCCATGAGGAAAATAAAAAGGTTAAGACTGCCAAACTTCAAGTATATAGAGCCCAATTTGAAAATTTAAAAATGAATCATGATGAAGATGTTGGCAGCTTCTTCTTAAAAGTTGCAGAAATTGTTAACAGTATGAAAGCTCTTGGAGAAACAATACCAGAAGGTATAATTGTACAAAATATTCTAAGATCTCTTCCATCCAGATTCAATCCCAAGGTGTCTGCAATAGAAGAAACAGCTGATTGGGAGACCTTGACCATGAACCGGCTACTAGGAAATCTTACAGCATATGAGATGAGGCTCCCATAGAAGAAGCCAAGTACAAGGGAGGCAGCATTCAAAACAGAAAAGAAGAAAGAAGAAAAGGAAGACATATGCTCCTGCTCTGATGAAGAAGAGGCTAAATTTGTCAAGAAATTGGATAGAGGATCAGGTAGATACAAAGGTAAACTTCCTTTTAAATGATTCAATTGTGGAAGAGTTGGACATTATGCTGCTAGATGTCCTCACAAGAAAGTAAGAAATCAAGCTCAAGAATCAGAGAAAGACACATCAAAGAATTGGCAGAAAGGAAAGAAATTCAGCAGAAAAACCTTCTATGCACAGCAAGACAGCGGTGCATCTGAAGACTCAGATGAACCCTTAGGAGAAGAGGGAACCTATGAATTTTTACTAATGGCCATAGAAGATCTTGAAGGACTCTTGCTAGAAGAAGAAGAAGAAGGGAAGTCGATCTTGAGGGGGAGCTAAGAAGTGCTCTAGAGGAGATTGACAGACTCAAACTAAAATGCAGAAAACAAAAAGAGATTCTCCTCAAATGTGTGAAAGAAGAACAAAATTCAGAAGTCCTCATGCAGCTGAAGGTAAAGCTTGAATAAGCCAAGAAGATAGACGATATGTTACTGCAGCAAATCAAAGATAAAACTTGAGAACAAGAGAAGCTGGAAGAAGAAATTATGTGTCTGAGAAGGAAATTAGAAAGTGCTCAACAGAAAGTTTCTATATACCCTTCTCAAATGACAAGTTCTGGTAAGTTGAATGAAATCTTGGATGCTCAAAGATCTCCTCTAATAAAAATTGGGATAGGCTATGAAGGAGAATCAAGTAAAGGCAAAGAAAAGGAAAACAAAAATATAATTTTTGTGAAAGCAAAGAAGGTTGATGAAGCAGCTCAAATAATTCCTACAAAGGAAGAAACATGTAATGAGAAAGACAGAGACCAGAAGAAACCTCTAATAACAAATATTGTAACAAATACTAAGACAACAGAGAAAAGATCATATATTCTTGATTATATCAAATTTGGAAGCCATCAAAGGAGATTCTTGCCTCCTATGAAGAATGCCACCTGTTATGTCTGCCACAAGCCGGGACACATTGTTGCATATTGTCATGCAAGGAGGAATGATTCAAACCAGCAAAAGATGCAAGCATGGAAGAGACAACCTTACATCAGGTATGCAAGTAATTTCTATGGTTATTGTTTTTATTGTAAGGATTTTTGCCATAGAATTATTGAATGTAGAAAGTATGGACAAAGACTGATGTTCAATACCTCAAGGAGGTTTATGAGTCAAAGAAATTTTGTTCATGCTCACAATTCTGCAAAAACTATAATCAAATGTTGTATATGCAATCAAGTTGGACATATATCTTCCAAGTGTTCTCTAAAAGGATATAATTCATCACCTCACAAAAGATACCAAACAAAAGGGGGCCTCCAGTGGATAAAAAAGGTGAATAAATGTGACTTGGCTTTAACTGCTCAAGATTTGAAGAGTCAATGGTATTTGGACAGTGGCTGCTCTAAACACATGACAGGAGACAAAAACAAGTTTTTAACTCTTGATGAAAAGAAATCGGGCAATGTCACTTTTGGAAATGACAAATTAGGAAAGATCAAGGGAAAAGGATCAGTCAGCATAGACAATGGCAGAGGAAAGGCCCAAGATGTATTATATGTAGATGGGCTGAAAGCAAATTTACTGAGTGTCAGTCAGATGTGTGATAAAGGCTGTGAAGTTCTCTTTAGAGCACAAGATTGTGTAGTCAAATCAAGCACAACAGGAAAAACTCTACTCAAAGGTGTTCGAACAGAGAGTAATGTGTACATAGTGAAAGAGGAGGATGAAGCCTGCCATCTTAGCAAACTCGAGGAGTCATGGTTATGGCATAGGAGATTGGAACATCTCAGCTTTGACCATATCATTAGACTGAGCAAGAAGAAAGCTGTCAGAGATATGCCAGAAATAAAAAGGCCCTCAAACACAATATGCAAATCTTGTCGGTTGGGGAAACAAACTCGCACATCCTTTAAATCTAAAGAAGAGTTATCAACAAGAAGACCACTGCAACTTGTGCACATGGATCTGTGTGGACCTGCAAGAACTAAAACACCAAGTGGAGAGTCCTACTTTATGCTGATAATAGATGATTTCTCCAAAATGACATGGGTTGCTTTTCTCAAGAATAAATCGGAAGCTCTGGACAAATTCAAAACATTTAAAGCATTAACAGAAAATCAGACAGTGTGCAAGCTGAAATGCATCAGATCAGACAGAGGAGGTGAATTCATTGATTATGACTTTGCAGACCTATGCAATGAACATGGCATAAAACAACAATTTACTATTGCAGGGACACCTCAGCAGAATGGAGTAGCAGAGAGACAAAACAGATCTGTTTAACAAATTTCCAGAGCCATGATGCAATAGAATAATATTGCTCAAACCTTCTGGGAAGAAGCAGTGCACACAGCAGTACATATCCTTAATAAAGTTCACTTAAGGCCAAGCAGTGACAAGACTCCCTATGAACTATGGCATGGAAAGCCAGCCTCAATCAAACATTTTAGAATCTTTGGAAGCAAGTGTTACATAAATAATAATGATGAAAATCTTGGCAAATTTGATGCAAGAGCAGATGAAGGGATATTTCTAGGATATGCTTCCAAAAGCAAAGGGTATAGGTGCTACAACAAGACCCTTCGGAAGATAGTTGAAAGTATTGATGTGAGATTTGATGAAGAAATTCCAAACAATACTAGAGATACAGACTGCTGCAGTACATCAGACAACAATGAAGAAGAAGATCAAAATGATGATGAAACAAGCAAAACATCAGAAGATGATGGACTGAACTCAAAAACCCCCTCAAGATACACTCAAAAGAACCATCCAGAAGATCAAATCATAGGAGACAAGAATGTAGGAGTGCAAACAAGAAGGCAGCTAACTGAACAGACAGAAGAAGTATACATAGCCATGTTGTCACAACATAGCCATGTTGTCACAAATAGAACCAAAGAAATTTGAAGAAGCCAGCAAGGACAAGTCTTGGGTAAATGCAATGAATGAAGAATTGGACCAAATTGAGAAAAACAATACCTGGGAACTAGTTCCTAGACCTGCTAAGAAAAATGTCATAGGCTCAAAATGGGTATTCAAAAACAAAATGAATGAGCAAGGACAAGTAATCAGGAATAAAGCTAGGCTGGTCTGCAAAGGATACTCACAAATAGAAGGACTTGATTATGATGAAACATTTTCCCCTGTAGCCATAATGGAAGCTATCAGAATGTTCCTGGCATTTGCATGCTACCAAGATTTCAAGGTATATCAAATGGATGTAAAATCTACTTTTCTTAATGGCGATCTAGAAGAAGAAGTGTACATGGAACAACCAGAAGGTTTCTCATTGACAGATAAAGAAGACTATGTATGCAAACTGAAAAAGGCCCTATATGGACTGAAACAGGCTCCTCGTGCTTGGTACTCAAGACTAGATAAATATTTGCAAAAACAAGGTTTTAAAAGAGGTGGAGTAGACAGCAATCTATACATAAAAGCCCATGAAAATGAACTCCTAATTGTTGTTGTATATGTTGATGACATTATGTTTGGAAGCAACAGAGATGAGCTAGCAAAAGGATTTGCAGAAGAGATGAAATCAGAGTTTGAAATTTCCATGATTGGAGAGCTTAGTTTCTATTTAGGACTTCAAATTCAGCAAAGGAGCATAGGTACATTCATCTCACAAGAAAAATACCTAAAAGAAATGCTGAAAAAATTCAAAATGGAAGATTGCAAACCTGTGTCAACTCCCATGACCACAGGTTGCAAGTTGTGTGCTGATGATGGGTCTGTTGATATAGATCAAAAACTCTACAAATCCATGATTGGAAGTCTATTGTACCTGACTGCATCAAGACCAGACATCATGCTAGCAGTAGGACTAGTGGCTAGATATCAAGCAGCACCTAAACAAAATCACCTTCTTGCAGTCAAAAGAATATTCAGATATCTACAAGGAACAACACTGTATGGACTTTGGTATCCTAAAATCAAAAACTTCACTTTATCAGCATACACAGATGCAAATTGGGCCAGTTGTGTTGATGACAGGAAGAGTACAAGTGGAGGTGCTTTCTATCTAGGAGAAAGCCTAGTTGCATGGTTAAGCAAGAAACAAACATCCATCTCTCTTTCTACAGCTGAAGCAGAATATATAGCAGCAGCAGCATGTTGTACACAAGTCATGTGGATGAAGCAAACTCTTCAAGACATGAAGGTAAGCATTGATGAAACTATTTCAATCAAATGTGATAATACAAGTGCTATAAGTATATCTAAAAATCCTATACTTCACTCAAAAACTAAACATATTCCAATCAAGTATCATTTCCTCCGAGAACAAGTGGCTCAGAAGATAGTAAAACTGGAATATGTACCAACGAAAGAACAGACAGCTGATATATTTACCAAACTTCTTGCTAGAGAACCATTTCAATACTTGAGAGATAAACTAGGGGTAGTATCTGCAGATGCTACTCTCTAATATAAAGAGAAAGCACAATTTCAGGGGGAGAACAAAACGAAAATATCATTCCAGGGGGAGAATAGCCAGCAAGAAAAACATGAATCGGGTCCTCAAGATCAAAGGATTAAGGCAAAAGAACACCAAGTTATTATCCTAAAATTATCTGCATTATTCAAGCATCAAAAGGTCAATTACAGAGCAAAAGGATCAGTAGTGAATCTGAAACATTATATTAAGAATCTGAAACATAAAAGACAAGTAGTGAATTATCATTTGAAGCCTCTCAACATTTTAATTGCTGAATTAAATCATACATCTCAAAGTGTTCTCACAACAAGTCTTATACATCACTATGAAGCAGCATGGTACAAAGTTAGCAGAAGAGGGCCTAAACATAACTCAGAGAGAGGAGGAAGAGCAAGCAATAGGAGAAAGCTACAGGAAAATAGAGAAAAATTGATGTCAAAGGGAAAAAAGCAACCCTTTGCCATTGATGTCAAAGGGGGAGGAAGAGCAAGCAACAGGAGAAAGAGCAGGCAAACAGAGAAAATGTATTGCTACAGAGAAAATATATTGCCATCAATGCCAAAGGGGGAGACTCTTGGAAATGTTGTCATTGATGGCAAAGGAGGTAGCAGATGCAGAAACAGGAACAATTACAAAGAGACTAAGACAGACAATGGAGCAAAGAGGAAATGAAGAGAAAGGCAGAGACAAAGGAAGAAAATATGGAGACAAAGCTGTTATCACAGCAGTAGAGGCAGAGGCAGAGTGACAGAAACTATAGAGGCAGAGCCATAGATGTCATTGTAGATAAACCGTGGTTATTCCAAAAATATGTACATATATAGATAAATTCCGAGAATCTTTCATACAGCGGGGCGTTACACATAACATTCCGGGCGTTTGAATCAGTTAGCATTCACTGTTTCACATGAAGATTGTGATGAAAGGTGTCGAATCTGTGTAATGGCTTAAGATCTGATTTCTGGTAGCCAATAATGTCGTGGTATTGATTATCCCACGAGTTTCGGGGTTAACAGTTTGATAGAATCTATGTACATTAAATAGGCAGCGGAACCCAGAGCATTGGAGCGGAATCGAATACGACCTGCACAGGAAGGGCTACACAGGCCTGCACCTGTACTTGCAGATAGCTGCATAGGAAAGGAAGAAGGCCATCAGCTTGAAGATCTGGCCAATCAGTAATTTTAGGAGGATAGATAAAAATATTGTCGACATGGGCGAAGAAATCGGAGGACGGACGGAGATTTATACCAGAAGTGCTGAAGAAATATAAGCAGGTGGAAGTAAAGCGAAAAGGTGGGTTGAATTATATAACGGAACCTGGAGAGGCGGAACCTTGACCGGAGAACAGTGGAAGGGGTGAAAACCACGAGCGGTTTCACGGAGGGTGGATTTCCCATTCCGCACCACCTCTCAACCATGAGGTGGTTTTACAGATTTCGCAGCGATTCCATTGATCATACGCCACGTGGCTAGGCCACTATTCAAATAACACTCGTTAACCTGCACCTTCGCGTGTTAACTATTGAACCAAGAAGCCGAGTGAAATGCACGAGAACCGTTGATTCTGAGGAGGGCAATCGGACGGTGTTCAGCTGGCAGAGATGCGCAAAGTTTAACGGAAGAACTCAGATGTTAAGCAAGGTACGGCGCATCCGTTTGATTGAATTGTGGGCCCGGTAGGGTCATCTATATATATGAAATTGGCTTATAAATGTTATTCGACGTAATATTAACCTTAATATAAGGTCTGACGGAGCCATGTGTAAAGAGTTGGTTTATTAAAGTTAGCCGACGCATTATGAGGGCATATATGGAGATATATTTATATATGTTTAAGTGGTGAATTGGTGGCGCGCTGGCGGTGGTGCATGGTGGAGCCACCACAAAGTGGTGTTTACGGGGGCTCCCATTTCTCCGTACACATCAAATAGGGTGAGGCCCCGTAGTTCATCATAGCCGTTGATCGGCGGTCAACGCGCGATCGACCAGTCAACTACGGGGGGTGCCTTCTCGTTAACCTATGCGTTGTTCGACCCCCCGCAATCCGTCGATCTCCAATTAATCTGTGTAATGGATTAAATACAATATAGTTTAAATATTTATCACCGAGGGTTATATGATAAGGTTGATCGTATATATGTATATGTTCGACGCCGGGTTATTTGCATTGATATATATTAAGGTTGCGAGTAATTAAAGAACGCAGTGATATATGTATGTCTTGGAGAGCACATTATTAGAGGAGGCATTAAAATAAACCCTTAGATTTATTGATTATTATCAGAGTGCCAACCGAGAAAATAGCCAGCCTTACTTAATTGAAATTGCCAGCGTAGAATAAGTGCAGAGAGAGAGATTGCCCGGGTTGGAATATGATTGAGCATGAAAACTTAAATGAAATTATGGAAAAGGAAAAAGAAGAGGAGAGCATGCAGAGATAAATTGAGATTACAGGTTTGACAGGTATACATTCACAGGTGCACACAATTACAGTGAACCAAGGTATGCAGAACAGGTTCTTAACAGCAGCAGGAAAAGACAAATCCAGTAAAGCCAAAATCCAGAAAAGGAGCTGAGTGAAATTGAAATATGTAATTAAAATGTGAAAGTAAATGTTGTAATTAATTTTTTATTGTTTGTGATGCAAAGGCAAGTATCCTAAAGAAAAGACAAAATTCCCACTGTAGCATGAAAAATTGTACATATTATTATGATTTTAAATTGAGTTGGACAAAGAAATGAGGAGGCAGAAGACCAAGAGGTATGACCATTCATTTCGAATTCCTAGAGGAATACAAACAGTCATGTGAGAATTTCTATATATAATATCAATTTGATAAGATCGTAAGAGAGAGAGAGAAAGAGAGAGAGAAGATATAGAGAATGCATAATATCGAAGAATAAAACAGAGAAGATTAAGAGAAGAAGAGCAGATAGAGAACAGAGCTGATATCTGGAGTAAATCAGAAAAAATTCAGCTTAATAGCTATCAGTTGTAGCTGACAAAGGTTGAAGCCTCCTGTAGGTTGGTGCCTACATAAAATTGAAGGGAGTTGGTGCTTCCTTGCAAGTTGTAGCTTGCAGAATTGAGGTTGGAGCCTCCTGTAGGTTGGTGCCTGCAGAAAAACAGTGGTGAGAGGGAGTAGGAGCTTGCCTTTGCATCACAATAATAATAAGATGTGGTTTTCTCCCATTATGGGTTTCCACTTATATCTGGTGTCTCTGTGCATGATAGTTATGTATTGAATCTGATATGTATCATCTGCTTAATGCCTGCAACTCTCATATTAATTCTACTGCTATATTAAACTAATACTTGCTGCTTGCATTCTAAGATTACTTGCACATTAAATTGGATATGAAATGAAGGTGTAAATAGCTTAATGAAAAGTTTTAAAAGATCAGGAATGCATTAAACTGATAACATTTTGAGGAGATTCATCCCCAATCTCGTTGAGCACCTTAGAGATGTGACCGATATATTGAAGAAGGATAGCAAGGTAAGATGGTTAGAACATGCAAAGAAGTCATTTAATTCAGTAAAATTTTCTTTAACATGTGCTCCCACATTGATCATCCCCGATTATACTTTAGATTTCATAATATTTTCATTCACTTCCGAGCACTCATTGGCTTCCGTACTAATGCATAAAAAATATTCCAAGACAGAGCAGCCAATTGCCTTTTTTATCTGTACCATAAGAGATGTAGCGCTAGGATATAACATAATTGAGAAGCAAGCCTTAGCCTTGGTGAAAGCGTTGAAATACTTCCGAGTATACATCTTACATTCTCACATCCTAGCCTATGTTCCAAATGTAGCGGTAAAATATGTGATGATGCAAACAGATAGAGAAGGGAGGCGACGGAAATGGATTGCAACCATGCTTGAGTATGATTTGGAGATCAAGCCGACAAATCCGATCAAGGGGAAGGGTTTGGAAAATTTTATGGCGGAATAAAATCTACATGCGCTGGATATAAATTTGATTTCTTCACTTTCTGACTAAGAAGTTGATGATTTGATGACACAGGTATCTCAAATTTTCATCTCATCACCTTGGTATTCTAATATAGTTTATGTTCTACAACATTTAAATTCTCCAGCGGGCATGTCTAAAATCATAGGTAGATCATTGAAATTAAAAGCTTCAACTTATTGTATTTTAGATAGTGTGTTGTATTGGAAAGGCCTGAGAGGTGTCTTGCTGAATTTTCTTATCGAAAGTGAAGCGAAGGAAGTGATGAGTGACTTCCACAAGGGTGATTGTGGTAGCCATTTATATTGGAAGACCACAGCAAACAAAGTTTTGAGGGCTGGTTTCTATTGGCCCACTATTTTTGTTGATGTGTACAAGACCGTGATGAGCTATCACGAATGTCAAATTTTCCAAGGAAATAGGAAGTTTCTCCCACTGCCTTTGTAACCCATATAAGTCCAGGCACCATTTCAACAATGGGGTATTGATTTCATAGGTAAGATCAATCCTTCATCATTCTCTTAGCACAAGTGGATTCTGACAGCTACAGATTATTTTATGAAGTGGATTGAGGAAGTCCCATCCAGGAAAGAAATTGATTTGGTTATAATCCAATTTTTGGAATCTAGTATCTTGTCCAGATTTGGTTGCCCGCAGAAGATCATCACGGATAACACAGTTGCATTTAAATCCAAAAATATGGTGGAATTTTGTGAGAATTACAATATCACATTGGGTCATTCGACTGCATACTACCCACAAGGTAATTATTTGGCCAAATATTCAAATAAGTCCTTGGTTAACATTATCAAGAAGATGTTGGAGGTAAATAATAAAAATTGGCATAAGAAACTCATCAATGCCTTGTGGGAAGATAAAGTAAGTAATAATAATTCCATAGGCATGTCACCTTTTGAGTTAGTGTATGGGGTTGATACAATATTTCATACTTCTCTTGATGTTCAAGTCATAAATATGTTGCAGGAAATTGGCAGCAAACCGAATGATGTTCAGTGGCAGATAAATCAAATGACCCATTTGCAACAAACCAGGGAGGAGATGTTTTAAAACACTTCCAAGCTTCAAGAAAGAATCAAGAAAGTGTATGATTGCAAGACAAAGGAAAATGACTTCATCATTGGTGATGTGGTCCTTCATTGGGATGCTTGAAATGAAGATAAAAGGAAATCATGGTAAGTTCAAGAATTTATGGAAAGGACCGTACAAGAATTCAGCTTCAAGAGGAAATCATGATTACTTGTTGGAGGAAATGAATGGGCAAGATTGCGGAGGAGGACCAGTCAATGGTAGGCTTCTCAAGAAATACCTATTTTGATCAGATTTCTCAAAATTCTCACTACCATTGTACATATAATTTTACTTTTTCTGCCGAAGTGTGAAGGAGTTGATCAACGAGGCTTGGAGCCCGAAGTGAAGGCCATAAATTTTTTGTGATTGGATATTGATTTCTAAGCACAGTAAGTTTTTTTTCAGTCAGATTCAATTCATTTTGTCAGTCGGTCTTTTGTTTCGAGTCTAGTATTTTGATTTTGACTCCATGCCCAATGGATTAGGCTACTTGGTCTATGGTGTTCTTGACACCTCCAAGGATATTCCATCCCTAGTTGGAGCCAATGTTAATGTTAGTCATTTATTCCTGTCACTAGTGATCAAATGTGCTCTTTCAAAGTTTTTGTTAGGGTATCGAGTCAAATTTTTATGGTTTCAGTAAGTATTCAAATAAAAATTGGGTCACTGGCGAGTGGTGTCTAGGTCTATTACTACTCCATTCAAAAAACTTCTTGTGCTGGTCATTTCCATCTCTCATTTGGATTATTCATCATTTTCATCTCAATCATGCCACCATGGTCCTCATTCAGCTCAGTGCCACCATTAGTTCATTAGGGTTTAAGTCACCAAAATCGGTCATTTCATTAGTAAATCCGGAAAATGAAGGAGTAGTAATAGGGAATTTTCTCAATAAATTTTGTTTCATATGTAATTATATTCAATTATGATGTAATAAGTTCTAAATGTTCCAACGCTACATAGTTTCAAAGCAAAATGAAAAGCACATGGTGGGCCACCACACCACAATGAATAAAAAGACTTCCACAAGCTATAAAAGACCATCAATATCATTTCTCTCACTCATTCCATTTTCAAAGAGCTCTCACTCGCTAGCTAAGGCAACCTCAACATTATTAGCATCAAAAGACACTCCAAAGAAGTGATTCCAAGCTGTCACATTGTGCTTTCAGGAAGCACGCAGCGTTTTCACCTCTACGCTGGGTTTTCACACCAAAATCCAAAAATCTTGCTTCCAAAGGTTATGCGGGGTAATTGAAGTATTCATCATCAATTTACAAATAATTTAAATCCCCTTCATTCCTCCTGTCAGCTTCATTTCCTTGTTTTTATGGTGCAAAGGCTCCATTTTTCCCCACATTGCATTTTGGCAGGTGAAACCTAATTTATTAAGTTTGAAAGCTAAAATACCTATCCCACATACATTTTTCCCTCCCTCACACTCAAACACATTTCCCACAACCCTTACACTCCCCTACTCCCATTTCCTAAGTCTCGGCAACCAAACCCTAGCTCCATGTTGCATTTTGGTCAGTTTATAGGGCTTGGATTGTGTAAAAATTCCCTAGGAAAATCATACACTTATTTCACCCCCCTCCACTTCCCAAAGCTCCCTAGAACCCCTACATACTTTCCTAAATTTTCCTACCCTCATTCGACTCCCCTAACCCCTTCATCCCTTCACCTCACTCATCACCCCTATTTTTCCACTAGGGTTTGTTCCTTGCAAACAGTCAGCATGGAGGGAGAAAGGAAAACTTATAACAAGGGAGGTAAAGTGTCAAGGTTTGAACCACTCAACACTCATGATCTGATGTCATTTTCACTTTCCAAGCAATGTTTTCGTAATGTAGGATGTTTAAGGTTTTGTGTGCAAATTCAAAATTTCAAATACCTTCCCAAGTTGACAAGCTTGTTTGCCACTAACCTTAGGACAAATAAGGTCATAATTGAAGGGGTAAGCTTCAAAATCTCAATTGAGGCCATAGATACAGCTACATGGATACAAAATAGTGGGGAAAAGTGGTTTAAGATCCTAGATTTGGATGTGCATAACTACAAACCTTGCATCAAAGGTCACTACAAAGATGCCATAAAGAAAGTGTTTCCTTTTGGTCAACTACTTGACAAGTTTTCTCCATTGATGAGGGCCATTATGAAGTACTTTACATGTGAGGGAAGATTTTCTAGATTTTGCAACTACCATGTCAAGTTTTTCATTCACTTCACAAGGATAAAACCTCTCAACCTACCCTACTACCCCTACAAGAGCTTGACAAAAATGGTAGAGAAAGTGCAGCATAGAGAAAGTGATCATCAATCCAACCTTTTTCACCATGCCCTCATCAAAATAATTTTCTTGCACCAGCTTTCAGAGAATAATATCATTTGGGAGACATTCATTCCATCCCATTTCTTTTTTCCTCTTGCTAGTCAGCCTACTAGCCAAGGTACATCATCAGCTACACCATCAGCACCATCCAAACAAATGGATATTGGCTCATCTAGCAGAGTTTCAATGAAGAATAAATTTAGGGTTGAGGTGAAAAAAACATATCAGAGAGGTAGGAGTCTTATGTTTTCTCCAAACATTGTGGAAGGTTCCAAGAATACATCAGCAGAAAAGGAACCATCACCACAGCATGAGGCACATTTACATGATGAGGAGCCTATCCATTTTGGCACTAACATGGCAGACTTGGAGGTGAATGATCAGCACAGATCAATAGAGCAAGTCATCATGCATAAATATGTTGATGTCAGAGAACTAAAGGATAGCTCATCCAAGGCCAACTTCTTGATTTCATTCCTAGAGTAGGAGAACATGCAATTGAACGTAAATTGGTTAATTTTGAATAGGCATAAAGTTGATGCTAGTAAAGAGGATGTAAATGGAAAGGAAATAGTTGATATATATGACTTAGATGAGCATGAAGAGAATTTTATAATGAAGAGGCCAAGAAATAGAGGCATAAAAAGGGCACTTCAGCAACAAAGAGAGACATTTCCACCAAAGACACAGATGACAGTGGATGAGCTCATACTAGCAAACATCGAGCAAGACAGGGAGTATTGGCTTGATAGAGTCAAAGGTAATTTGTAAAAGCTCTTGAAGAGGTATAATAAGAACTATAACATTCAGATACACATGGCCATGCACTATTACAAGATAAATCAGGTGTCTCAGGCCCAAATCAAACACTTGGAGGCGAAATTCAAAGAAACCCTAATGGAGGAAAAGGAGAAGGGAAAGTTGGATTTTCTAGCTGATGCTACCCTCATAGCATATCAATTCATCTTAGTGCTTCATGGAGTAATTCTGGAGAAATTTTTGGGAAATTTGGAGAAAATTTGGAAAAATTTGAAGAATTCTGGTTTTTTGTTGTTTTTCACACAATCATTAGGTCAAAAATGCAGTGTGCCCCACGCTGCGCTTTTTATGGGGGCCTCTAAATGCCAAAAATTTTGAATTTTTGGATTTATAATGAGTTCTACATCACTTCTAGCCCCTGGGAACAAATTTTTAGCAAGTTCTAGTAGGTGAAAAGGCCCAAAAACCACCTTTTTGCCCTCTTTTTGAACAACTCACTGTGTTTCTAGAGTATATGTGGGAGAATGAATTTTTGAGGGGCTGGGAGAAATAATTTTTAGCACTTGAGGACTCTATCATGTATCCAATAGGAATATATTTCACCAGCATCTTTCATATCAGCATTTGGACCTTGGGAAGGCCTCCAAAAGTCACTTCTCCCAATTTCGCTTTGTTTTCTCCTAGCACGCTGTGCTTTTGCCTAATTTCGCTACGTTTTTGCCTAAAAATCATTTTTTGAGTTGAATTGGTCCATATTCGACCTGCACTGATGTAATTGGTCAATTTTGATGTGTTGATGATGTAAACATGTGTAATTATGCTGGTTAGAGTAAAAATGAGGTATATACATGCTTGTAAATGTCATTTTTTGTCAAAGGTATAATTTTTTCTATCTTGGGGAGAGTATTGTTAACCTCCCTACTCTTTAGGTTTTAGGTGAGAGGATCATGTGATCAGTTCCTCCACTCAACGATTCGACCCCTGAGAGAGGGGAAATGGTTTTTTGTCTATATTTATGCATTTCTTAGTCATTTTGATGGTTGGACATCAGAGGTTTGAGACTATTGTTGCTTGTGCTTCAGCTTTTATTCAGAAATTCAAAGGACCAGTTACAGCGATTATCTAGGAATTCATGTGTTGTGAGTTTTTGATGTTGTATTTTCTCTATTATAGTATTTTATAAATTATATACATGTTCTCTTTCCATGCCTTTCTTTCCTCAGTGATCTTCCTAAAAGTTTAATAAGTAGAATTATTCACAAACTTTGTTTTGTTTGGGAATATCATTTTATGTTTTCTTCCTTCATTTTTAATGATTTCATGATGCATTCTCATTAATATCCTCTCTGCTATTTTGAACCCTACACTACACCGAAAAAAACCCTAATCCCATCACTAAAGCATTGCTACCTTGCCCCTTTATATATTTGCAGATATAACCCTTTGACAATTGACCTAGCTACATGGGTTCATCCATGATCTAGCATTAAAGCCATCAAATTTTCAAAACCCTAGAGCTAACCTAAATAGCCTAAACTCTACTCCTCATCCATTCAAACCCTTTGGTTGTGATCTCATAGAGAGAGCCCTCTCTGGTTTGGTAGGGCTAGCTACCAAACTGAAAGCTTGGTTTGAGATTACCTCCGTCAACATCCTTTCATCAGACTTGGGTCATTGTGGAGGCTAACATGTTCCACAATTATAGGTATTGGTCATCACTATGGTGGTATTTATTCTTCTAGCTAAGTATCGCAATTTTATATGTTTTTTGCCATTATCCATTTCTTCGCTTGTCTTTTGTGTTTAATATTTGCAAGGGAGTTCCTTGAGCCATTAAATCTTCCTAGAAACCCACTAGATTGGTCTTCCTTTGAAAATTACTTGGTGATATATTTATTTGGAGGCATATGTCAGATTGCTCCACATTTGTTTACCTTTTGTGCTTGTTGAATCTTCCTTTATCGTTAGGGTGAAGGTTGGAAATTTATATTTTTGAGAGCATTGTAAACCATAATCCTTTTCTCTTAACAACATCTCAACTATATTTGGCTTTGAGAGATATATTAATCTTCCCAAAGCTAAGAGATTCCCTTTTGCTTTGTGATCATATCATCCCAAAGCATTGTTCATATCTTATATTGTTGTCTATGGGGAAAGGACTAGTGAGCATTGTTCATATCATCCCAAAGCATTGTTCATATTCACTGGCAGTGCTTGCATGATTGTCTTGATTTGGTGTGTCTTTACCTTATCAATCCATCTATGGTACTTGAAAGGAGCTTGTCTTTTAGTTTACTGATGACTTTTGACTAGTTCCTAGTTTTATGACCTCAATTAATGAGGGAGTGGCCTAGGTAAGTAATTTTGATTTGACCTCTTTTGAATTGAAATTTTGTGACATATTTTCTATTAGAGAAGTGGGGATATATGGAAGAAAAATAAAAATAGCATTGGTGACTTGGATTGAGGCATTTTGGTACTCATTTTCATTTCTGCTAAAAGTTTTTTTCTTTTTTTAGTGTGGCTAAACCTAGAAGGAAAGTGCCATCTGTGACATATGGTGTGAGGCTAGGTCGGTAGAGGCAGCCACATTCATATTTTTGAAACATTGGGATGTTATGGAATTCAAGATAAATCCAATTGATCTTCATGCCACAAGAATGAAGGGATAAGGCCTCATTATTCCTCCATATTTGATTCCCTTGTTACTTCAGAACAAAGTTGAAGAGGATGTAATCATAACCAAACTATTGTAGGAATATTTTAATACACACACAACTTAATTTTCTATAAATTTTTTGCCATATTTAATTTGATTAGAATGTTGCATCTTGTGCTAATGTGGGGAGAATGAATAGTTATTGATCTATCGCTATTTAGTCCAGTATTTGTTTGTCTTTGATAGACCATGATTGCTTGTGAGAGATGTTGGAGTAAATTTTAATACAAGTGTACGAAAAGAGCTCACTTTAGTTGTGCGTGAAAAACATCCCTAACAACAAATATGGTGGCCTAAATTCTTTAGATATGCAATCAATAGCTAAAACAAATGTTGCAAAAAACAAAATTTATGCAGTAAAAAGCAGTTAAATAGTGAAAAGGAATAAAATTATTCCATGCATCCAACAAACAAGACAAGATATAAATAATTTTATATGTATTATAACACTTGGGAAGTGAAAATTAATAATGTTACCGTTCCCCCTCAATGGGATGGGTTCTTTGTTGTCCTCAACGCTTCAGATCCAGAAGTTTCTCTCTATCAATGGTGTAGAAAACCCAAAATGTGTTCAACTCTATGGGAGCTCAAGAAGCAAATAAAGTAGTAGCAACAATGAGAATGATCAAAGCATGACAAGGAAAGTGATCAAAGTGAAAAATGAATGGAAAACCCTCATATTTAGAAAAAAAATATTGGTTTATCCTCGATAATGGTGCATAGTAAAATATTATTAACTAAGATCTAGATCTAACCTCTTGGAATATTTTATTATATTTTGTTGGAGGGAAAAGGTATTTAAATTGGTTAAATACGTTTATTTAGAAATAATAAACAAATATAAGATTTATTTATCATTTCAAGAATGTGGTTAGGGAATAATTAACAAATAATGATTTGTTCAATTATTTCTAGGTGACCTAGTCAAATTTAACAAGGAATAATAACTAAATAATGATTTAATTAATTATTCCTAGAGAAAAATAAGATAACTAATGATTTATCTAATTATTTCTCATAATTGGGTTAAATATGACCAGGAATATTATTTAAACAATAGTTTAATTAATTATTCCTAGAGGAAAATAAAATAAATAAGGATTTATTTAATTATTCCTGATGGGGTTTCTTATTTTAACCAGAAATAACTTAATAAAATATGGTTTATTAAATTATTTCTTGTAGTGAAAGCAATTTTACTGTGGTAAAATTAGTCTTACATGGAGTACTTTGATCCATCTAATTGTAAATGGTTAGATGACCAAATTTTTGTGTAACGTATTGCCCCCCAGCGTGCAAGCGTTAGGAGCTAATCGTATGACCAAAGTACATTGTAAGAACATAATCACTAGAAACCTAAGGGGAGTCGGAGAGAGGGAGAGATACATAGATAGAGTGAAGCAAGAAAGGAAAATAACCGAGGGGCCGAGACCTACAAATGATATGTCTCCTTTAATTTTTGGGAACTTTTTCTAAGTGAGGAGGGGGAGGCATACATATTATGCCTGCCGAGATTAAAAAGTACAAAGAATAATGGTGCACCCAGCAAAACGAAACTGAGCAATAAAGTACATGATAAATGGTACATGACATGCTGACATAAAATGGGCTAGACAAAAATATAATGGATCTGAAGTACATACTACGCCTGGAAAATAGCTTGGACTGAATACAATAATATCTTAGTACATGAGACATAATAACAACCAAAGAAGCCTTGATAAATAGGAAAGGGCTCTAAAAATATGAATGGATCATCTGAATGATACATGCATGCTATGGGCACTGCAAGCAGTTGGAACCGAACCCATCAAATCTGCGGAGCTGCATCTGAGATTGTAGCATAACTTGAGATCATCCAGGCATGTGGGGGGCTACCTAAAGGGCCACCCCGTTATGAGGTCTAAAAAATCTCACACACACCTAGGAATCACTGGTAAAATATGTTGAATCATTGAACCATCAAGTATACGAACCTCGATCATGCAATAATGAGTTGAAGTTGAGCAAATGAGAAACAATCAAGTCAAAGGGAAATGATGAGTCCCTTTTCCTGATCTGAGGCACCAAACAAGAATGGAAGTTGGAACCAAGGTACACTGCAATATATACCTATCTTATGGAATGAATGTGTTAATTTCGACAGAAGGAGGTCTGCCATAGGTGAGGCCATGAGGAATCCTCAATTAAGGCACGAGGGATCATGGTAAAGTTACTGATGGACTAACACCAGGGATGATGATGGAATAGGGGATACTGAGTAGTGGACGGATGACTTCCCTTGTCACGGCATAAAAATCATGGATGACCTGGCAACGACTGACTCAACTCCAGAGGGGATGGGGGACAGTAGGACTGGAGGCCAAAATAGGTGACACAAGAGAGCGACAAGGAAAAGATGGATGGAAGACTGTAGTGGGAGGAAAAGGGATTCAAGAAAAACTCCACGAATGCATTGGGGACTCAACTTGTATGCTCTAAACAAGGGTGACTTGATGATGCTACCACATATAATAGGCCCGGTGGGGACCATAAAAACATGAGCAAAAGATGGTGACTCATGACAAAAATTGACACACGCGTTGAAAAGTATGAAGGAAAAGTGGTGCCCCAATTACAAGCAATGCAAGTGAATAAATCTAATTTTAATAAGTGGCAAAGTGACCCTTCTTGGAAAAATGGTTTCCTGGTGAGGTTTAAAATTACCAAAAACAAAAGGATACCCATTATAGTGCTCGGGGAGAGATTTCCAACTGTTGGTGTCCCGTGTTTTGATAGTTTGCAAAATCAAAAGACAAGGCAACATCAGAACCAGTCTTTAGAGTTCCAGGATCTATTCCTCCTGTTCTCATAGAGGGATCTCTCAAATTATTTGTTTTTAGCAAAGTTTTATATTGTGTGCTTTGAGTATAATTTTTAGACTAGTTATTAAGTGGAGATGTTTGTTTGTTTGTTTGGTTGAATTGATACAACAGAATATGAAAGATCTAGGAAAGATAGATAGACAGGGGAAATGTCTGCTTTATTGGGCAATGGAGTCAAAAAGAGGTCATGACAAACTTATAAATGGATATGGGATATCAAAGGGAAAATCTAACTTGGCCGCAGGATCCTTTGGTTTTGGAATGACATGGACATCAATGATTTGGAAAGAGAAGTTTAATTCTCAACAAAGGGAATTTGAAAACACAATTTGAACAATAAAGAGGTATTTGATAGACTGGGCTAACCATGAATTCCAAAAATCACACCTTTAAGCAAATAATGACTTCAAAACAACTTTTAAAATGAAATCTAAGATTCGGGGAACACCCTATTTTTTCAAAGGTTTTATTTCAAATGACTTAGAAAACATAAAATATTCACTAATAATTACGTTCATAGAAGAGGGAACACCTAAATACGTCTATGATCACAACTATAAAGACCTTTAAGCCAACTATCCAAGCAAGGACAAGGGGCAAGATCAGAACAGACCTCCTTGGCTCACTGTAAACAAAGAAACTTCAAAGGGAGACTTCAATAATAGCCTTTAAGTGGCATCAAACAAGCAGGGAGAACCATAAATCATGTTGAAACCAACTGTTTGAACTATTAAGGAAATAAACAAGCATGAAGACTAAAGAGAGAAATTAAAGACTCTAAAATACTTCAGCAGAAGGAAACATAAAACAGTGAAGGATAAATAGGTCTAAGGTGCTTCCAAGAGTCATTTCTTAGCCTAAAAATTTCATCCAAATGTAGTAAGAATTTATGGAACAAAATGAAAACAGGGGAAAACATTAAACAGTTTAGAATACTTCACCAACAGCCAAGCTCATGGATCCAATGATAGAGCCTTCTCAAAAACAAGCATGCAACAACATCATCAGGGTTTCCAAGACTTCAATTTCTTCTTCAACTTCAACAGACTATGTATTATTTCAGAGAGTTTTAGTATTACAACTAGTAATCAACCAACCAACCAACAACTTCTCATCTTCTATAGAAATATTTATAGAAGAACGAGGAGGTGAGATCTGATAAAATATCTCCCAGGGTATTTAATACAGACTAATGAATTCTCGGCCTTTGAGGGGCTCGATGAAGAAGTTTACATACGTGTCCTCTGTATTAAATGTTTTACAATTAAGATTAAAGCTCGGTGGGAGCTTTTATTGACTTTTAGGCTCTGTTTCAGGATGTAATAACTCTGCTAATATTTTTTGCATTAAGTTCCCTTAGAAGAATTAAATCTTCGGCTACGTTGAGGCAAATATCTGATTTTGATCAATAACTTCGACCTCTGTTTGAATGCTTGTGGCTACAAGTGGCACTATGGTAGATGAGAGGAATAAATTTGCCTCTGATGTGGCGGTGGGGGCTTTCTATCTGATAGATCTTTCTTATTTTCCTTTAACTATGTTTTAATTTGGAGGATTGGGCTTTTGATAATAATTCTTAGCCATAATCCTCACAAATTTGTCTTCAATCTTTTGTTCTGGTGTGTTTCGTCTTCGACACTGATACTCTTTTAATTTGATTAAATAACACTGTGTCTTGTTGATGTGCAGGCCGCGCAGGGCTCATATGGCATCAATGCCTCATGAAAAATTGAGGAGACGTGGAATTTGAGCCCTCCGAATGGTTTCCTTTGATGAATCAAAGGCATGGGAATCATCATTCCCAGCCTTTGGCTTTCTCTTTACTACGATGAACAAACATTCAAACACCTGCACAATACAAAACTATATTATAAAATCCTGTGTTTTTGGGGTTTTACTACGGCAAAGGTTATAGGGAGGAGCATGGCCATTGGATGGCATCATCCGACGGTCGGGATTAATTAAGAGAAGGTCAAAAGGAGAGCAAAGGGAAGAATAAGTCAGAATCGTTGATCGCGCAGAGATCAACGGTGGATTACGCACCGAAAATCCTCTTGGTGGAAGGCGAAGGGTGATGAAACAATGCAGGAATGATCCAGGACCCTCCGATCTCGACACGTGGACAGTCTAGATCCAATCGGAGGACTCATGATCGGAGGACGAAAGAGGGAGGGTGTAAAGAAAATCTCTGACGCGATTAGATGCGGACCGTTGATCTGAGGGCTAGATCAATGGTGGGGGATGAATCGGGAATTGGCCATCGAAGGTGGAGAAATGTAAAGGTGTAATAGACATCTCCGATTCGATTGCGCGATCAGTGAAGGCCGATGTGATTGCGCAATCGGGCCATTGCAATCGGAGGGGGGGGGAAACATTAAAATGCACCCAAAGGAAAACTCCGATGTGATTTGGTGATGATCGTTGATCATACTAAGATCAACGGCCGATAACGTTTGAAGACTTGCACCAGCGGAAAAAACTGTATAACATGAAAAACCCAAAAAATTAATATAATACAAAGGTTTTATCGGGGCGGGATGTATGTTTATAATATGGCTTGGCGCCCGTCTGCGGGGCCATGGTCTATATGAAATGCAATATGATCGGGGGATATAATACACAGGGCTAATCGGCTCCACTTGGGGATGGTGCCTTCTTGAAGGCATCAAGAACTTCAGACTTGCATTCTCTGGGAGGTTGATCTATGCCTCATCCATTGGGCTGCCTTTCTTTCCTTGGATGATTTTCTTTTGCTCTGAAAAAGGTCAGCATCCATGGAAAACAATGGAACCTCATCAAAACAAGCTTTCTACCTACCCAATCCTACTGAATCTAACATTTTTTATTCTTTAGAGTGCACTTGGATTAGCAAACTCTTTTGACAACATTTTATTCTTTTGAAAGAATAAAACTAATCTAATTCTACTCCTTATTTCTCCATGAACTCAGATTAAACAGTTCAGCCCATATGATTCTCTACCTAATCTACCAATCTACTAGGATTTAACAGTCTAACAGATTTGTATTCTCTAATTTCTAAAGAAGAAATTTAAAAGCATACAAGTCAGGATTGAACAGTATAACTTGATGTTGTTCTATGGCATAAAGACAAGTTGCACATAGATTTTTATTTGCAGAAAATTAAATCAAAATGATGAAGGCTTTAAGATCCAAAATTTTTAATAACATCCTTCTCTTTTCTTCAGCTCTGTTTTTAAGCTTGTTTGAGCTATTTTTCTTTGTTGACTGGTTCAATTTTTGAGCATATCAGAACCAGTTTGCTTCTATCTTTGACTCAAGATTTAAACAGATTGGAGTCATTCTTTCTTTTGGAATTTACAGGTTCAGATTTTGAGCTTGTTTGAACCTTTATTTTATCCTAATCCATCTTACTGATAAGCCTACATTAAGCTGTTTGGCAAATCTATTTCATTAAACTATCAGCAGTAAATTGAAAACTAAATAGTCATGATTAGGCTGTATGACTAACTTGGAGTGTGTTTTTAGGAGTGGCATTTGGGCTTGCACACTTTCAGACTTTATTTCTCTTTTTGGCATGGGGCTGTAACTTTCTTGTTTTACAATCTACCCTCTTTTCTTTTTTCTATTGTTTTTAGATTTTTATTTTTCTTTCAAGACAAAAAATCAACAACTAACTAATTTCTCAAAGCTGAGCTTTATTGTTTTCCTATCTAACCTAATCTAACTTGGAACATTTACATGTTTTAGCTGATGAACTCTCTTTTCCAGTACAACCAATCCAGCAAATGATTCCATGATTAGTCCTTCTTCATCTCTCTGGGCAGGCTGGACAGACAAGGCCACTCCCATTAATTTTGTTTTTTTAGCAGTAGTTGTAAATAATCTTCTTGCCTTTGGTAATACACTACTCCTAATGACCTTTATCCCTCTTTTAAATGTCTTCAAGAAGTGAGCATAGGGATCTTGAAATAATGCCTAGTTAAGAGTATTTGGAAGACGTGTTTCAACCAGGATCATCTCAGCTTCGTTCTCCACTGGATCAAGGCAAAGATTCTTTTGAGGAAGACAAACTTCCTCATCTTCATTATTATCTAAACTGGAGGACTCATCATATATTGCAGTGTTGTCCTCTTGTAGTTGTGGTATGCTCTGATTCCATGGACTGTGCTTTGTGAAGAGATCATCATGTTCTTCAGCAGGGGTATCTCTTATTACCTCAACTATTTTAGGAGGAAGCTCCTTATCTTCATCCTGCTCAAGAAATTTCTCTTTCTTCTCAACCTCAAAATTACAACTAGTAGATTGCTGACTCCCAATTATGTGAAAGCTATTTCTGATGAATTGGACTAGCTAATTGCTGCTTTCAAGCTTATTATAATGAAATTCATGACACCAATCGACCGTTGGTTTCCCTGCATGATTAGTTTCTGTTTGGAGCTCATCATCATCATCAGATTGATCAGAAGTTGAAAAATCATTAGTATAAACAATTTCACCAATCAAGCATATTGGGTTATCAGTTTGTTCTTTTAGCTGATCTACAAGTTTATTTTCTGTTTCAAGACAACAAGATTTAGTAGGTAAATGAGAAGAAGTGTTTTTTTTCTGATAAAGAATTGAGGGTTGGTTGTTTATTTAATATCTGATCAATTTCTTCCTCTATAAAAAGAGAAGGAATTTTCTCTTTGCTTTGGACAGAAGAACAACAGTCCTCTCCCTCTTGTGTTAGCTGGTTTTGAGGCTAGATGTCTTCTTGAGCCTCTTCTAGGGAATCATTACTTGTGCTTGCAGGGTAATTTTGAGGATTCTCTTCCTTTTCCTGATCTATCTCAATTTCAAACAACTCCTCGTGATTTTCATGGCAGTCACTTTGACTATAAGGTTCATGAGTTTTTTCAACTATATTGTCAAGATGCCATTCTTCTTTAATAATCTGAAATGAGTCATGACATAACGACAAAGACTCTGGTTGTGTTGTCTCTTCTCCCATTTCAGATTTTGTGAGTTCAATATGGCTTATGTTTTCCTCAGGGCACTCCTCACTATAAGTATTTGTAATTTGATCATGAAGTTCTCTTAATAGCCTCGTACAAGATATAGGTAGGTAATTAGGAATTTCCTAACAACCTTGTTCTCTTTGTAATCTTTTTCATCATACATATCTTGTAGTTTTTTGGTTTGTTCTTGATTTGAAAGCAGCATGGTCTGCTATAGATCATCAATATTTAAATTGGCCTCATACCTTTCAAATATTTTCCCAAGCATGTACACCATTTTCTCCATCATGATCAGTAATTTTTCTTTATTGTTTTCTCTATAATCTTGCTCACCTTCCTCTATAAAATCTTTATTATCATCTACATGTTTCTCATTGTCTAGGTCTTGTAGTGGTTGAGTTTGTATTTGGTCAGGAAAAAACATAGGTTGCTCTGGATAATCAACATCAGTATCAACCTCATGCCTATCCAATATTTTATCAAGTATGTACACTATTTTTCCAATTAGGTACAATAATGTATTTAGTTTATCTTCTCTGTCCATACTTGGATCCATGTTTGTAATAAGAGGTCACTTTATCTTTTCAACCAGTTCAGAGTCTTTTTCCAGTGGAGTCATTAGGTCTTTTGGGATTGTGGAGTCGCCAAGTGGAAGATTTTGAACTTTGTTTTCCATCAACAGCATGATTGGGTTTGCTTAATGCATTCCCAGGAGAGCTTACAAGGACTAAATGAAGTAATACACCTACTAGAGGCCAGTGGAGTCACCAGGTGGAAAATTTTTAGCTTTTGTGAAGGTAAAAGTTTTTATGGTTCCACCACCATGTTTATTATGAAGCCAAACTAAAATATTTTTGGGTTTTTCTGAGTTTCTATGGTTGTTTGTAAGACTAATGAGTCAATAAGAGCTTGTTAGGAAACTATGAACTCGAAGTCCCACCATGATCGCCATTATGTTGGTGTCCCGTGTTTTGATAGTTTGGCAAATCAAAAGACAAGGCAACATCATAAGCAATCTTTAGAGTTCCAGGATCTAGTCCTCCTGTTCTTAGAGAGGGATCTCTCAAATTATTTGTTTTTAGCAAAGGTTTATATTGTGTGCTTTGAGTATAATTTTTAAACTAGTTATTAAGTGCAAGCGTTTATTTGTTTGTTTGTTTGAATTGATACAACAAAATATGAAAGATCTAGGAAAGATAGATAGACAGGGGAAATGTCAGCTTTATTGGGCAATGGAGTCAAAAAGAGGTCATGAAAAACTTATAAATGGATATGGGATATCAAAGGGAAAATCTAACTTGGCTGCAGGATCCTTTGGTTTTGGAATGAGATGGACATCAATGATTTGGAAAGAGAAGTTTAATTCTGAACAAAGGGAATTTGAAAACACAATTTGAACAATAAAGAGGTATTTGATAGATAGGGCTAACCATGAATTCTACAAATCACACCTTTAATCAAATAATGACTTCAAAACAACTTTTAAAATGAAATCTAAGATTCGGGGAACACCCTATTTCCTCAAAGATTTTATTTCAAATGACTTAGAAAACATAAAAGATTCACTGATAATTATGGTCATAGAAGAGGGAACACCTAAATACGTCTATGATCACAACTATAAAGACCTTTAAGCCAATTTTTCAAGCAAGGAAAAGGGGCAAGATCAGAACAGACCTCCTTCGCTCATTGTAAACAAAGAAACTTCAAAGGGAGACTTCAATAACAACCTTTAAGTGGCATCAGACAAGCAGGGAGAACCATAAATCATGCTGAAACCAATTGTTTGAACTATTAAGGAAATAAACAAGCATGAAGACTAAAGAGAGAGATTAAAGACTCTAAAATACTTCAGCAGAAGAAAACATAAAACAGTGAAGGATAAACAGGTCTAACGTGCTTCCAAGAGTCATTTCTTAGCCTAAAACTTTCATCCTACTATAGTATGAATTTATGGAACAAAATGAAAATAGGGGAAAACATTAAACAGTTCAGAATACTTCACCAACAGCCAAGCTCATGGATCCAATGATAGAGCCTTCTCAAAAACAAGCATGCAACAACATCATCAGGGCTTCCAAGACTTCAATTTCTTCTTCAACTTCAACAAACTATGTATTATTTCAGAGAGTTGCAGTATTACAACTAGTGATCAACCAACCAACCAACAACTTCTCATCTTCTACAGAAATATTTATAGAAGAACGAGGAGGTGAGATTTGATAAAAGATCTCCCAGGGAAATTAATACAGACTAATGACTTCTCGGCCTTTGAGGGGCTCGATGAAGAAGCTTACATACGTGTCCTCTGTATTAAATGTTTTACAATTAATATTAAAGCTTGGTGGGAGCTTTTATTGACTTTTAGGCTCTGTTTCAGGATGTAATAACTATGCTGATATTTTTTGCATTAAGTTCCCTTAGCAGAATTAAATCTTCCGCTGCGTTGAGGCAAATAACTAATTTTGATCAATAACTTCGACCTCTGTTTGAATGCTTGTGGCTACAGGTGGCACTGTGGTAGCTGAGAGGAATCAATTTGCCTCTGATGTGGCAGTGGAGGCTTTCTATCTGATAGATCTTTCTGATTTTCCTTTAACTATGTTTTAATTTGGAGGATTAGGCTTTTGATAATCATTCTTAGTCGTAACCCTCACAAATTTGTCTTCAATCTTCTATTCTGGTGTGTTTCATCTTCGACACTAATACTCTTTTAATTTGATTAAATAACACTGTGTCTTGTTGATGTGCAGGCCACGCAGGGCTCATATGGCATCAATGCCTCATGAAACATTGATGAGACGTGGAATTTGAGCCCTGCGAATGGTTTCCTTAGATGAATCAAAGGCATGGGAATCGTCATTCCTAGCCTTTGGCTTTCTCTTTAATATGAAGAAAAAACATTCAAAGACCTGCACAATACAAAACTATATTATAAAATCCTGCGTTTTTTGGGTTTTACTGCGGCAGAGGTTATAGGGATGAGCGTGGCCATTGGATGGCATCATCCGACGGTCAGGATTAATTAAGAGAAGGTCAAAAGGAGAGCAGAGGGAAGAATAAGTCAGAATCGTTGATCGCGCAGATATCAACAGTGGATTACGCGCCGAAAATCCTCTTGGTGGAAGGCGAAGGGCGATGAAACAATGCGGGAATGATCCAGGACCATCCGATCTGGACATGTGGATGGTCTAGATCCAATCAGAGGACTCATGATCGGAGGAGGAAAGAGGGAGGGTGTAACTAAAATCTCCGACGTGATTAGATGCAGACCATTGATCTGAGGGCCATATCAACGGTGGGGGATGAATCGGGAATCGGCGATCGAAGGTGGAGAAATGTAAAGGCACAATAGACATCTCCAAAGCAATTTCACGATCAGGGAAGGCTGATGCGATTGCGCGATTAGGCCATCGCAATCGGAGGGGGGGGGGGAATTAAAATGCACCCAAAGGAAAACTCTGATGCAATTTTGCGGTGATCGTTGATCGAACTAAGATCAACGGCCGATAACGTTTGAAGATTTTCACCGGTGGAAAAAACTTTATAACTTGAAAAACCCAAAAAATTAATATAATACAAAGGTTTTATTGGGGCAGGATGTATGTTTATAATATGGCTTGGCGCCCGTCTGTGGGGCCATGGTCTATATGAAATGCAATATGATCGGGGGATATAATACACAGGGCTAATCAGCATCGGAGTTTTTGTTTAACGCAAACAATAGAGCTCTGTGATTTGCTCCGATGCGATAAGCGCCTGGGACCCTTAGCACTTGGTTCCAGCACTGGGGCACATGAAGGGGGAGTGGTTTTAAGATTTAGCCCAAGGGGGCTTAAGTCTGTGGTAAACAAAACTTATTTTTTATGAATTTCTTCAAGTTTTTAATGGATTTTGGGGGTTTCGATAAGGCAAAGAAAGAGTCTTAAGCTTTATCAAAGGGGTTTTGATGGAAGAGATGAGGGGAAAATTAGAATAGAGGAAGTTTATAGGAATGAAAAGGGAGCAAAATAGAGGTTATTTTTTCAAGTGGAAGTAGGGAAAAATTGCCTTTGCAGCATTATTTTCACTTATGGAAACAACAGAATTTCTAAGTATAAAATGGGAACAACAATGAAGATTTAGACAAGGGCATGTGGCCTTCAAGAGTCTTCAAGAGATAACATTTTTTAGCAATAAAAGTTATTTCTTGAAGGCTCCAAAAATGATTTAGCTAGCATTTGATATAAAAAAATTTATAGCTGGCTAACAGTGGCTCCACTTGGGGATGGTGCCTTCTTGAAGGCATCAAAAACTTCAGACTTGCATTCTCAGGGAGGCTGATCTATGCCTCATCCATTGGGCTACCTTTCTTTCCTTGGATGATTTTATTTTGCTCTAAAAAGGGTCAGCAGCCATGGAAAACAATGGAACTTCATCAAAACAAGCTTTCTACCTACCCAATCCTACTGAATCTAACATTTTTTCTTCTTTAGAGTGCACTTGGATTGGAAAAATCTTTTCACAACATTTTATTCTTTTGAAAGCATAAAAATAATCTAATTCTACTCCTTATTTCTCCATGAACCCTCAGTAAACAGTTGAGCCCATATGATTCTCTACCTAATCTACCAATCTGCTAAGATTAAACAGTCTAACAGATTTTTATTCTCTAATTTCTAAAGCAGAAATTTAAAAGCATACAAGTCAGGATTGAACAGTCTAAATTGATGTTGTTCTATGGCATAAAGACAAGTTGCACATAGATTTTTATTTGCAAAAAATTAAATCAAAATGATGAAGGCTTTAAGATCCGAAAGTTTTAAGAACATCCTTCTCTTTTCTTCAGCTCTGTTTTTAAGCTTATTTGAGTTGCTTTTCTTTGTTGACTGGTTCCATTTTTGAGCATATCAGAACCAATTTGTTTCTATCTTTGACTTAAGATTTAAACAGATTGGAGTCATTCTTTCTTTTGTAATTTACAGGATCAGATTTTGAGCTTGTTTGAACCTTTATTTTATCCTAATCCATTCTACTGATAAGCCTATATTAAGCTGTTTGGAAAATCTATTTCATTAACCTATCAGCAGTAAATTGAAAATTAATTAGTCATGATTAGGTTGTATGACTAACTAGGAGTGTGTTTTTAGGAGTGGCATTTGGGCTTGCACACTTTCAGACTTTATTTCTCTTTTTGGCATGCGGCTGTACCTTTCTTGTTTTACAATCTGCCCTCTTTTCTTTTTTCTATTATTTTTAGATTTTTCTTTTTATTTCAAGAAAAAAAATCAACAACTAACTAAATTCTCAAAGCTAAGCTTTATTTCTTTCCTATCTAACCTAATATAACTTGGAACATTTACATGTTTTAGCTGATGAACTCTCTTTTCCAGTACAACCAATCCAGCAAATGATTCCATGATTGGTCCTTCTTCATCTCTCTGGGCAGGCTGGACAGATAAGGCCACTCCCATTCCTTATTTTTTTTAGCAGCAATGGTAAATAATCTTCTTTCCTTTGGTAATACACTACTCCTAATGACCTTTATCCCCATTTTAAATGTCTTCAAGAATTGAGCATAGGGGTCTTGAAATAATGCCTGGTTAAGAGTATTTGGAAGACGTGTTTCAACCAGGATCATCTCTTCGTTCTCCACTAGATCAAGGCAAAGATTATTTTGAGGAAGACAAACTTCCTCATCTTCATTATTATCTGAACTGGAGGACTCATCATATATTACAGTGTTTTCCTCTTGTAGTTGTGGTATGCTCTGATTCCATGGACTGTGCTTTGTGAAGAGATCATCATGTTCTTCAGCAGGGGTATCTCTTATTACCTCAACCTCTTTAGGAGGAAGCTCCTTATCTTCATCCTGCTCAAGAAATTTCTCTTTCTTCTCAACCTCAACATTACAAATAGTAAATTGTTGACTCCCAATTATGTGAAAGCTATTTCTGATGAATTTGGAGCTCATCATCATCATTAGATTGATCAGAAGTTGAAAAATCATTAGTATAAACAATTTCACCAATCAAGCATATTGGGTTATCAGTTTGTTCTGTTAGTTGATCTACAAGTTTATTTTCTGTTTCAAGACAACAAGATTTAGTAGGTAAATGAGCAGAAGTGTTTTGTTCTAATAAATAATTGAGGGTTGGCTGTCTATTTAATATCTGATCAATTTATTCCTCTATAAAAAGAGAAGGAATTTTCTCTTTGCTTTGGACAGAAGAACAACAATCCTCTCCCTCTTGTGTTAACTGGTTTTGAGGCTGGATGTCTTCTTGAGCCTCTTCTAGGGAATCATTACTTGTGTTTGTAGGGGAATTTTGAGGATTCTCTTCCTTTTCCTGATCTATCTCAATTTCAAACAACTCCTCATGATTTTCATGGTAGTCACTTTGAATATAAGGTTCATGAGTTGTTTCAAGTATATTGTCAAGATGCCATTCGTCTTTAATAATCTAAAATTATTCATGACATAACGGCAGAAAATCTGGTTGTGTTGTCTCTTAACCCATTTCAGATTTTGTGAGTTCAAGATGGCTTATGTTTTCCTCAGGGCACTCCTCACTATAAGTATTTGTAATTTGATCATGAAGTTCTCTTAATAGCCTCGTACAAGATATAGGTAGGTAACCAGGAATTTCCTAACAACCTTCTTCATTGTTCTCTTTGTAATCTTGTTCATCATATATATCTTGTAGTTTTTGGGTTTGTTCTTGATTTGAAAGGAGCATGGGCTGTTGTAGATCATCAATATTTAAATTGGCCTCATACCTTTCAAATATTTTTCCAAGCATGTACACCATTTTCTCCATCATGATCAGTAATTTTTCTTTATTGTTTTCTCTATAATCTTGCTCACCTTCTTCTATAAAGTCTTGATTATCATCTACATGTTGCTCATTGTCTAGGTCTTGTAGTGGTTGATTTTGTACTTGGTCAGGAAAAAACATAGGTTTCTCTGGATAATCAACATCAGTATCAACCTCATGCCTATCCAATATTTTATCAAGTATGTACATTATTTTTCCAATTAGGTACAATAATGTATTTTTTTTATCTTCTCTGTCCATACTTGGATCCATGTTTGTAATAAGAGGTCACTGTATCTTTTCAACCAGTTCAGAGTCTTCTGCCAGTGGATTCATTAGGTCTTTTGGGATTGTGGAGTCACCAGGTGGAAGATTTTGAACTTTTTTGTTCATCAACAGCATGATTGGGTTTGCTTAATGCATTCCCGGGAGAGCTTACAAGGACTAAATGAAGTAATAGGCCAACTGGAGGCCAGTGGAGTCACCAAGTGGAAATTTTTTAGCTTTTGTGAAGGTAAAAGGTTTTATGGTTCCACCACCATGTTTATTATGAAGCCAAACTAAAATATTTTTGGGTTTTTCTGAGTTTCTATGGTTTTTTGCAAGACTAATGAGTCAATAAGAGCTTGTTAGGAAACTATGAACTCGAAGTCCCACCATGATCGCCATTATGTTGGTGTCCCATGTTTTGATAGTTTGGCAAATCAAAAGACAAGGAAACATCAGAACCAATCTTTAGAGTTCCAGGATCTAGTCCTCCTGTTCTCAGAGAGGGATCTCTCAAATTATTTGTTTTTAGCAAAGGTTTATATTGTGTGCTTTGAGTATAATTTTTAGACTAGTTATTAAGTGTGAGTGTTTGTTTGTTTGTTTGGTTGAATTGATACAACAAAATATGAAAGATCTAGGAAAGATAGATAGACAGGGGAAATTTCAGCTTTATTGGGCAATGGAGTCAAAAAGAGGTCGTGAAAAACTTATAAATGGATATGGGATATCAAAGGGAAAATCTAACTTGGCTGCAGGATCCTTTGGTTTTGGAATGAGATGGACATCAATGATTTGGAAAGAGAAGTTTAATTCTCAACAAAGGGAATTTGAAAACACAATTTGAACAATAAAGAGGTATTTGATAGACAGGGCTAACCATGAATTCTAAAAATCACACCTTTAAGCAAATAATGACTTCAAAAAAAATTTTAAAATGAAATCTAAGATTCGGGGAACACCCTATTTCCTCAAAGATTTTATTTCAAATGACTTACAAAACATGAAAGATTCACTGATAATTATGGTCATAGAAGAGGGAAAACCTAAATACGTCTATGATCACAGCTATAAAGACCTTTAAGCCAACTGTTCAAGCAAGGACAAGGGGCAAGATCAGAACAGACCTCCTTGGCTCACTGTAAACAAAGAAACTTTAAAGGGAGACTTCAATAACAGCCTTTAAGTGGCATCAGACAAGTAGGCTGAACCATAAATCATGCTGAAACCAACTGTTTGAAATATTAAGGAAATAAACAAGCATGAAGACTAAAGAGAGAGATTAAAGACTCTAAAATTCTTCAGCAGAAGAAAACATAAAACAATGAAGGATAAACAGGTCTAAGGTGCTTCCAAGTGTCATTTCTTAGCCTAAAAATTTCATCCTATTGTAGTAAGAATTTATGGAACAAAATGAAAACAGGGGAAAACATTAAACAGTTCAGAATACTTCACCAACAGCCAAGCTCATGGATCCAATGATAGAACCTTCTCAAAAACAAGCATGCAACAACATCATCAGGGCTTCCAAGACTTCAATTTCTTCTTCAACTGCAACAGACTATGTATTATTTCAGAGAGTTTCAGTATTACAACAAGTGATCAACCAACCAACCAACAACTTCTCATCTTCTACAGAAATATTTATAGAAGAACGAGGAGGTGAGATCTGATAAAAGATCTCCCAGGGTATTTAATACAGACTAATGACTTCTCAGCCTTTGAGGGGCTCGATGAAGAAGCTTACATACGTGTCCTCTATATTAATTTTTTTAAAATTAAGATTAAAGCTCGGTGGGAGCTTTTATTGACTTTTAGGCTTTGTTTCAGGATTTAATAACTCTGCTGATATTTTTTGCATTAAGTTCCCTTAGCAGAATTAAATCTTCGGCTGCGTTGAGCAAATAACTGATTTTGATCAATAACTTCGACCTCCGTTTGAATGGTTGTGGCTACAGGTGGCACTGTGGTAGCTAAGAGGAATCAATTTTCCTCTAATGTGGTAGTGGAGGCTTTCTATCTGATATATCTTTCTGATTTTCCTTTAACTATGTTTTAATTTGGGGGATTAGACTTTTGATAATCATTCTTAGCTGTAATCCTCACAAATTTGTCTTCAATCTTCTGTTCTAGTGTGTTTCGTCTTCGACACTGATACTCTTTTAATTTGATTAAATAACACTGTGTCTTGTTGATGTGCAGGCCGCGCAGGGCTCATATGGCATCAATGCCTCATGAAACATTGACGAGACGTGGAATTTGAGCCCTGCGAATGGTTTCCTTTGATGAATCAAAGGCATGGGAATCGTCATTCCCAGCCTTTGGCTTTCTCTTTAATATTACGAAAAAACATTCAAACACCTACACAATACAAAACGATATGATAAAATCCTGCGTTTTTTGGGTTTTATTGTGGCAGAGGTTGTAGGGAGGAGCGTGGCCATTTGATGGCATCATCCGACGGTTGGGATTAATTAAGAGAAGTTCAAAAGGAGAGGAGAGGTAAGAATAAGTCAGAATCCTTGATTGCGCAGAGATCAACGGTGGATTACGCGCCGAAAATCCTCTTGGTGGAAGGGGGAGGGCGATGAAACAATGCGGGAATGAACTGGGACCGTCCGATCTGTACATGTGGATTGTTTAGATCCAATCAGAGAACTCATGATCAGAGGAGGAAAGAGGGAGGGTGTAACGAAAATCTCTGACGCGATTAGATGCGGACCATTGATTTGAGGGCCAGATCAATGGTGGGGGATGAATCGAGAATCGGTGATCGGAGGTGGAGAAATGTAAATGTGCAATAGACATCTCTGATGCGATTGTGTGATCAGGGAAGGCCGATGTGATTGTGCGACCGGTCCATCGCAATTGGAGGGGGGGGAAAACATTAAAATGCACCTAAAGGAAAACTCCGATGCGATTTGGCGGTGATCGTTGATCGGACTAAGATCAACGGTCGATAATGTTTGAAGACTTGCATCGGCAGAAAAAAATTTATAACATGAAAAACCCAAAAAATTAATATAATACAAAGGTTTTATCAGGGAGGGATGTATTTTTATAATATGTCTTGGCGCCTGCCTGCGGGGCCATGGTCTATATGGAATGCAATATGATTGGGGGATATAATACACAGGGCTAATCGGCATCGGAGTTTTTGTTTAACGCAAACAATAGCACTCTGTGATTTGCTCCGATGTGATAATCGCTTGGGAACCTTAGCACTTGGTTCCAGCATTGGGGCACATGGAGTGGAAGTGGTTTTAAGATTTAGCCCAAGGGGGCTTAAGTCTGTGGTAAACAAAACTTATTTTTTATGAATTTTTTCAAGTTTTCAATGGATTTTGGGGGTTTCGATAAGGCAAAGAAAGAGTCTTAAGCTTTATCAAAGGGGTTTTGATGGAAGAGATGAGGGGAAAACGAGAATAGAGGAAGTTTATAGGAATGAAAAGGGAGCAAAATAGATGTTAGTTTTTCAAGTGGAAGTAGGGAAAAATGGCCTTTGCAGCAGTATTTTCACTTATGGAAACAGCAGAATTTCTGAGTATAAAATGGGAACAGCAGTGAATATTTAGACAAGGGCATGAGGCCTTCAAGAGTCTTCAATAGATAATATCTTTTAGCAATAAAAGTTATTTCTTAAAGGCTCCAAAAATGATTTAGTCGGCATTTGATATAACAAATTTTATAGCTGGCTAACAGTGGCTCCACTTGGGGATGGTGCCTTCTTGAAGGCATCAAGAACTTTAGACTTGCATTCTCTAGGAGGCTGATATGTGCCTCATCGATTGGGCTGCCTTTCTTTCCTTAGATGATTTTCTTTTGCTCTAAAAAGGTCAGCAACCATGGAAAAAAATGGAACTTCATCAAAACAAGCTTTCTACCTACCCAATCCTACTGAATCTAACATTTTTTCTTCTTTAGAGTGCACTTGGATTGGCAAACTCTTTTCACAACATTTTATTCTTTTGAAAGCATAAAACTAATCTAATTCTACTCCTTATTTCTCCATGAACTCAAATTAAACAGTTGAGCCCATATGATTCTCTACCTAATCTACCGATCTGCTAGGATTAAACAGTCTATCAGACTCTTATTTTCTAATTTCTAAAGCAAAAATTTAAAAGCATACAAGTCAGGATTGAATAGTCTAACTTGATGTTGTTCTATGGCATAAAGACAAGCTACACATAGATTTTTATTTGCAGAAAATTAAATCAAAATGATGAAGGCTTTAAGATCCGAAAGTTTTAAGAACATCCTTCTCTTTTCTTTAACTCTGTTTTTAAGCTTGTTTGAGCTATTTTTCTTTGTTGACTTGTTCAATTTTTGAGCATATCAGAACCAATTTTCTTCTATCTTTGACTTAATATTTAAGCAGATTGGAGTCATTCTTTCTTTTGGAATTTACAGGTTTAAATTTTGAGCTTGTTTGAACCTTTATTTTATCCTAATCCATCCTACTGATAAGCCTAGGTTAAGTTGTTTGGAAAATCTATTTCATTAACCTATCAGCAGTAAATTGAAAACTAATTAGTCATGATTAGGTTGTATGACTAACTAGGAGTGTGTTTTTAGGAGTGGCATTTGGGCTTGCACACTTTCAGACTTTATTTCTCTTTTTGGCATGGGGTTGTACCTTTCTTGTTTTACAATCTACCCTCTTTTATTTTTTCTATTGTTTTTAGATTTTTCTTTTTCTTTCAAGACAAAAATCAACAACTAACTAAATGCTCAAAGCTGAGCTTTATTTCTTTCCTATCTAACCTAATCTAACTTGGAACATTTACATGTTTTAGCTAATGAACTCTCTTTTCCAGTACAACCAATCCAGCAAATGATTCCATGATTGGTCCTTCTTCATCTCTCTGGGCAGGCTGGACAGACAAGGCCACTCCCATTACTTTTGTTTTTTTAGCAGCAGTGGTAAATAATATTCTTGCCTTTGGTAATACATTGCTCCTAATGACCTTTATCCCTCTTTTAAATGTCTTCAAGAAGTGAGCATAGGGATCTTGAAATAATGCCTAGTTAAGAGTATTTGGAAGACGTGTTTCAACCAGGATCATCTCTTCGTTCTCCACTGGATCAAGGCAAAGATTCTTTTGAGGAAGACAAACTTCCTCATCTTCATTATTATCTGAACTGGAGGACTCATCATATATTACAGTGTTGTCCTCTTGTAGTTGTGGTATGCTCTAATTCCTTGGACTGTGCTTTGTGAAGAGATCATCATGTTCTTTAGCAGGGGTATCTCTTATTACCTCAACTTTTTTAGGAGGAAGCTCCTTATCTTCATCCTGCTCAAGAAATTTCTCTTTCTTCTAAACCTCAACATTACAACTAGTAGATTGCTAACTCCCAATTATGTGAAAGCTATTTCTGATGAATTGGACTGGTTGATTGTTGCTTTCAAGCTGATTATAATGAAATTCATGACACCAATCGACTGTTCGTTGCCCTGCATGATTAGTTTCTGTTTGGAGCTCATCGTCATCATCAGATTGATTAGAAGTTGAAAAATCATTAGTATAAACAATTTCACCAATCAAGCATATTGGGTTATCAGTTTGTTCTTTTAGCTGATCTACAAGTTTATTTTCTGTTTCAAGACAACAAGATTTAGTAGGTAAATGAGCAGAAGTGCTTTGTTCTAGTAAAGAATTGAGGGTTGGTTGTTTATTTAATATCTGATCAATTTCTTCCTCTATAAAAAGAGAAGGAATTTTCTCTTTGCTTTGGACAGAAGAACAATAGTCCTCTCCCTCTTGTGTTAACTGGTTTTGAGGCTGGATGTCTTCTTGAGCCTCTTCGAGGGAATCATTACTTGTGCTTGTAGGGGAATTTTGAGGATTCTCTTCCTTTTCCTGATCTATCTCAATTTCAAACAACTCCTCATGATTTTCATGGCAGTCACTTTGACTGTAAGTTTCATGAGTTGTTTCAAGTATATTTTCAGGATTCCATTCTTCTTTAATAATCTGAAATGAGTCATGACATAACGACAGAGACTCTGGTTGTGTTGTCTCTTCTCCCATTTCAGATTTTGTGAGTTCAAGATGGCTTATGTTTTCCTCGGGGCACTCCTCACTATAAGTATTTGTAATTTGATCATGAAGTTCTCTTAATAGCCTCGACAAGATATAGGTAGGTAATCAGGAATTTCCTGACAACCTTCTTCATTGCTCTCTTTGTAATCTTTTTCATCATACATATCTTGTATTTTTTGGGTTTGTTCTTGATTTGAAAGGAGCATGGGCTGCTCTAGATCATCAATAATTAAATTGGCCTCATACCTTTCAAATATTTTCCCAAGCATGTACACCATTTTCTCCATCATGATCAATAATTTTTCTTTATTGTTTTCTCTATAATATTTCTCTCCTTCTTCTATAAAGTCTTGATTATCATCTACATGTTGCTCATTGTCTAGGTCTTGTAGTGATTGAGTTTGTATTTGGTCAGGAAAAAACATAGGTTTCTCTGGATAATCAACATCAGTATCAACCTCATACCTATCCAATATTTTATCAAGTATGTACACTATTTTTCCAAGTAGGTCAAATAATGTATTTAGTTTAGCTTCTCTGTCCATACTTGGATCCATGTTTGTAATCAGAGGTCACTGTATCTTTCCAACCAGTTCAAAGTCTTCTGCCAGTGGAGTCATTAGGTCTTTTGGGATTGTGGAGTCGTCAGGTGGAAGATTTTGAACTTTTCTGTCCACCAACAGCATGATTGGGTTTTCTTAATGCATTCCCAGGAGAGCTTACAAGGACTAAATGAAGTAATCGGCCTACTGGAGGCCATTGGAGTCACCAGGTGGAAAATTTTTAGCTTTTGTGAAGGTAAAAGGTTTTATGGTTCCACCACCATGTTTATTATGAAGCCAAACTGAAATATTTTTGGTTTTTTTCTTAGTTTCTATGGTTGTTTGCAAGACTAATGATTCAATAAGAGCTTTTTAGGCAACTATGAACTCGAAGTCCCACCGTGATCGCCACTATGTTGGTGTCCCGTGTTTTGATAGTTTGGAAAATCAAAAGACAAGGCAACATCAGAACCAATCTTTAGAGTTCTAGGATCTAGTCCTCCTGTTCTCAGCGGGGGATCTCTCAAATTATTTGTTTTTAGCAAAGGTTTATATTGTGTTCTTTGAGTATAATTTTTAGACTAGTTATTAAGTGTGGGTGTTTGTTTGTTTGTTTGGTTGAATTGATACAGCAGAATATGAAAGATCTAGGAAAGATACATAGACAGGGGAAATGTCAGCTTTATTGGGAAATGGAGTCAAAAAGAGGTCATGAAAAAATTATAAATGGATATGGGATATCAAAGGGCAAATATAACTTGGCCGCGGGATCCTTTGGTTTTGGAATGAGATGGACATCAATGATTTGGAAAGAGAAGTTTAATTCTCAACAAAGGGAATTTGAAAACACAATTTAAACAATAAAGAGCTATTTGATAGACAGGGCTAACCATGAATTCTACAAATCACACCTTTAAGCAAATAATGACTTCAAAACAACTTTTAAAATGAAATCTAAGATTCGGGGAACACCCTATTTCCTCAAAGATTTTATTGCAAATGACTTAGAAAACATAAAAGTTTCACTGATAATTACGGTCATAGAAGATGGAACACCTAAATACGTCTATGATCACAACTATAAAGACCTTTAAGCCAATTGTTCAAGCAAGGACAAGGGGCAAGATCAGAACAGACCTCCTTGGCTCACTGTAAACAAAGAAACTTCAAAGGGAGACTTCAATAACAGCCTTTAAGTGGCATCAGACAAGCAGGGAGAACCATAAATCATGCTGAAACCAATTGTTCGAACTATTAAGGAAATAAACAAGCATGAAGACTAAAGAGAGATATTAAAGACTCTAAAATACTTCAGTAGAAGAAAACATAAAACAGTGAAGGATAAACAGGTCTAAGGTGCTTCCAAGAGTCATTTCTTAGCCTAAAACTTTCATCCTACTGTAGTATGAATTTATGGAACAAAATGAAAACAGGGGAAAACATTAAACAGTTCAAAATACTTCACCAAAAGCCAAGCTCATGGATCCAATGATAGAGCCTTCTATAAAACAAGCATGCAACAACATCATCAGGGCTTCCAAGACTTCAATTTCTTCTTCAACTTCAACAGACTATGTATTATTTCAGAGAGTTTCAGTATTACAACTAGTGATCAACCAACCAACCAAAAACTTCTCATCTTCTACAGAACTATTTATAGAAGAATGAGGAGGTGAGATCTGATAAAAGATCTCCCAGGGTAATTAATACAGACTAATGACTTCTCGTCCTTTGAGGGGATTGATGAAGAAGCTTACATATGTGTCCTCTGTATTAAAGATTTTACAATTAAGATTAAAGCTCGGTGGGAGCTTTTATTGACTTTTAGGCTCTGTTTCAGGATGTAATAACTCTGCTGATATTTTTTGCATTAAGTTCCCTTAGCAGAATTAAATCTTCAGCTGCGTTGAGGAAAATATTTGATTTTGATCAATAACTTCGCCCTTCGTTTGAATGCTTGTGGCTATAGGTGGCACTGTGGTAGCTGAGAGGAATCAATTTGCCTCTGATGTGGCAGTGGAGGCTTTCTATCTGATAGATCTTTCTGATTTTCCTTTAACTATGTTTTAATTTGGAGGATTAGTCTTTTGATAATCATTCTTAGCCGTAATCCTCACAAATTTGTCTTAAATCTGTTGTTCTGGTGTGTTTCGTCTTCGACACTGATACTCTTTTAATTTGATTAAATAACATTGTGTCTTGTTGATGTGCAGGCCGCGCAGGGCTCATATGGCATCAATGCCTCATGAAACATTGACGAGACGTGGAATTTGAGTCCTACGAATGGTTTCCTTTGATGAATCAAAGGCATGGGAATCGTCATTCCCAGCCTTTGGCTTTCTCTTTAATATGAAGAAAAAACATTCAAAGACCTACACAATACAAAACTATATTATAAAATCCTGCGTTTTTTGGGTTTTACTGGGTCAGAGGTTGTAGGGAGGAGCATGGCCATTGGATGGCATCATCCGATGGTCGGGATTAATTAAGAGAAGGTCAAAAGGAGAGCATAGGGAAGAATAAGTCAGAATCGTTGATCGCACAGAGATCAATGGTGGATTACGCACCGAAAATCCTCTTGGTGGAAGGTGGAGGGCGATGAAACAATCCGGGAATGATCCGAGACTGTCCGATCTGGACACATGGATGGTCTAGATCCAATCTAAGGACTCATGATCGGAGCAGGAGAGAGGGAGGGTGTAACAAAAATCTCTGACGTGATTAGATGTGGACCGTTGATCTGAGGGCCAGATCAATGGTGGGGGATGAATCAGGAATCGACGATCAGAGGTGGAGAAATGTAAATGTGCAATAGACATCTCCGATGCGATTGTGCGATCAGGGAAGGCCGATGTGATTGCGCGATCGGGCCATCGCAATCAGAGGGGGGGGGAAACATTAAAATGCACCCAAAGGAAAACTCCGATGCGATTTGGCGGTGATCGTTGATCGGACTAAGATCAACGGCCGATAATGTTTGAAGACTTGCACCGGCGGAAAAAAATTTATAACATGAAAAACCCAAAAAATTAATATAATACAAAGGTTTTATCAGGGCGGGATGTATGTTTATAATATTTATTGGCGCCCGTCTACGGGGCCATGGTCTATATGAAATGTAATATGATCGAGGGATATAATACACAGGGCTAATCAGCATCGGAGTTTTTGTTTAACGCAAACAACAACACTCTGTGATTTTCTCCATTGCGATAAGTGCTTGGGACCCTTAGCACTTGGTTCCAACGCTGGGGCACATGGAGGGGAAGTGGTTTTAAGATTTAGCCAAAGGGGGCTTAAGTCTGTGGTAAACATCACTCCGGAGAGTTCCACAACATCACTCTGGAGATTGATTTTCAGAGGAGGGGATCTCTATTTCATTGGGAGATCATTGAGGAGTGTTCTTGGGTAGATTTGTAGATCTTGGCATCAAACCAACATTTTCCAGTTCACCTACAGTGTAGTATCACTCCTTGACTGCGTTATTCTCATGGTGTATTTGCAGTGGGGGACTGCAAGATTGATTGGAGGGGAAATCTTGGGTGAAAGGATCAACCTTTCACTTTAGAGATCTATTGGAGGAGGCTATTTCAGTTTGCAGATCATATTCAGCCATATTCTTCTATTTTTTTTATGAGTTGCTGCTGCTACCCAGCAACTCCGACATTATTGCCTTTTCCAATTTTTTACATGTATTGTAGCCAATCCTTCTAAGGATTGATGTATTGTATTTTCAGGGGTTGATATCATTCTCCCCCACTTTATTTGAGCTCATATTGTCATATATTTGTATCATTATCATTTTGCAGTAGCTCTCCTTCAAGTATTGCACAGTCATAGCCTAGGGCTTATTTATTATAGCAGTGTTCTTCATGTTTGTCATGCAAGTGATGAGAGGCTTGTATTGCATTGACTAAATGACTGATTCCTCAATTCATTGCATTTATTTTACTACTGTAATCATATATTTTGGCTATTTACTTCTTCTCATAAAAGAAAGCTCGTTAAAATAATGTTGGGAATCCATTGTATACTCATGTATTGTTGCAGCCCCATTCCTTGGACAATTTCTGAAGGAAATTAGGTGTGGGAAGCTTGTCTCACCACCCTAGAAGGATTTCTTGATCCCAATCCTTGAATTTTAGTCTTAGAAACATTGTTGTAAGGGGATCCAGGTCTTGGTATCAAATCCTGCTGCCTCCATTTTTGGAAAAAGCATTTTCCAACCATGGATTGCCAGCTATTCCTGAAGAGGGATATTACACACCAGGTCGAGCATGGGGACCAGATGGTAAGTGAAAGTTGTTATATATTATGGTGCATTTAAATTTTTTAGAATATGTACTTCGTATGGATTCGTTACTCTTGGTATGCAGATATAGTACCATTGAATCTAACAGGGTATATGGGATGACACGCAGCGCTAGGAGCTGTAGATTCTAGCAAAGCGAGAGGAGACTAGAGACCTAACTGTGAGGCTCTTTTGGAGGATTTCTGACGCAGGTGTGTGCTGATGTTGACCGATGTAACAGACTGTGGACGGCATGATATTGAGGACCAGTACATCGAGGGATGTATAGGGCTACCCTCTGAGTGGCGAGGGGTCATGCAGCACATGGCGATGGCCGGACAAGTATTTCGAGATCTATAGGCTGTTGGAGCCGAGCCATTGGCTCGGGACCCTCCAGATAGTGATTAGATGTAGGGGCATGTGGTGCCCCCAGTTTTTATTTTGTAACATGCTATGGGCATGTCGGATGTATTTAGATTAGTGAACTCCAAAAAATTTATGATTTTGTCTATACATAATATGTAATATTCCTAAATTAGCATGCAGCTAATAGGAATATAAATTTTTCTCTTAATATCTAGTTAGATGAATAAATGGGTAAGGAGGCCCATAAGTTTCTTAAGTAGGCATAAAATCCCTTGTAATGTGAAAAGGGATCATGCTAATAACTAGATCAAACATCCTCATGTGTGAACAAGGTCTAATATGTGTGGACAAGGTCAAGTTTGACCAAGTAAACAGCATTAATATGTGAGGAGTGGATCATAAATAAAGACAGCTCAGTGTGAATGAAGATCAATCTAGCTAGTTAGAATAAAGACACCTTGGGTGTGAAAGGAGACAATGCATGGAGAATAAGTCATGGTTGGCTAAATCAAATAGCATTGTAAATAGAAGAGTGGGACTAATGGAGACAGCGTAATTTTGGAGGAGGAGCCTTTGCATGGAAGTAACCTCATGAATGGGTGGGACCCATGGTAAGGAAGCACATCATCTATATAATGGAGGGAATGGAAGCCATATGGGAGATGGATTGAAGATATGATTTTATTATATGGTATTTTTATACTTATTGCATGATTCAACTATTTAGCTAAGTTTTTTGCACTTTTTAGTGCAAGGGTTTTCTCATGCTGGAATTCCCCACTCTTGCTTTGAGATCTTGTTTAAGAAATCTGAGAGGATTTTTCTGGACTTCATTTCCACTATCCGGCACTTGGCCAAGCAATCACCTTCAGCATTAGCACAGTCCCTTGCAGAAACTACGTTATTTCTTAGGGTGTTGCAGTGGGAGGGTTTAATCCCTTGTTTTATGAGATAGTTTCTCAGGAGGAGTGTTAGTATGAATCCTTTGTCGAAGCGTACGAAAAAGGACCACTTTAGCTATGCATAAATAATAGCCCTAACAACAAAAGCAGTTGCCAATATCTTCAGATCTGCGGTTAGTTAGACAAGAAAAGAGCTGCAAAACACCAAATCTATGCATGGAAAGACATTAAGCAGTAAAAATAAGGGTTTGCTCCATATACCAATAGACAAGACAAGAACAATTTTTGAAAGAATTTTTGTATTAATGGAGCACCTGGGAGGAAAACCAGAAGGAGTATCCAATTCCCCTCAGTGGGATGGGTTCTTGGAAGTCCTCAGCACTTCGGATCTAAGATTTCTCTCTCTAGCTGATGTAGAAAACCCAATGCAAAGAGTAGAGCTCAATGGGAGCAAATGATGGAGATATGTGACCAAGTGTATAGATCCAGAGTGATCTAATAGGCAACAAAAGGTGAAGAATGGTAGGGAAAAACCTCCTATTTATAACAAAATATTGGGTCATTCTAGATCTTGGTGCATGGGTTAACCAGATCTAGATCCACTTTTTATGGAATATTTTATTATATTTGTTGAAGGGAAAAGGTATTTGACTTGGGTCAAATCCCTTAATTTGTCAAAAATAAATAAATAAATGATTTATTTATCTTTTTAAGGAAGCGGTTAGAAGATAATCAAATAAATAATGATTTATTTAATTATTTAAGGAGGTGGTTTAAAGATAATTAAATAAATAGTGATTTATTTAATTATTTGTGGGTGATTTGGTCATATTTAACAAGGAATATCATCTAAATAAGGTTTAAATGATTATTCCTAGAAAATAATAAGATAAATAAAGGTTTATCTAATTAATTTTTTTGATTTTGGGTTAAACATGACTGGGAATAATAATTAAATTATGGTTTAATTAATTATTCCATGAGGAAAATCAAACAAATATGGGTTTGTTTAATATTTCCTTTTGGGGTTTCCTGTTTTAACATAGTGAAAGCAGCTTTACTTAGGGTAAAACTGGTCTTACATGGTGTACTTGGGTCCATCTAATGATAATGAGTTAGATGACCAAAAAATGGTGTAACAGATTGCCCCCCAGCGTGCGAGTGTCAGGAGCAAATCGTATGACCGAAGTACGTTGTAAGAACATAATCACTAGACAACAAAAGGGGTGTCAGAGAGAGAAATGTGAGGTAGATAGTGTGCTGAAGGACTAGACCCTGAGGAGACGAGACTCGCAGGTGCAACAAGTCTCTTTTTATGAGAGGGTACCTGTGCTGAAGGCGGCGGGGGAGGCATACCTATGCCCGCCGAGACAAAGTACAAAAGAATAGTGTGTCCAATAAACAAGGGACCGAACCATAAAGTACAGCTGGCATAATCATGAGCCAGATAAAAATATAATGAGGAATCCCACATACATGCTGTGCCTGGGATAACAGCCAGGACTTGTACAATAATATCTGAGTACATGAGATACAAATACAGCCCAAATGCCCCCTGTAAATGGGGAAGGGCTCACAAAATCTGACTGATACATGCAAGTCGAAGAGGCGCTGCAAGTGGCTACGGCCAACATCATCAAATATCTGGAGCTGCATCGAAGGCTGCAAAGAAGAGGTCATCCGAGCATGTGGGGGGCTACCTGCAGGGCCACCCCCTCATGAGGGTTGAAACATCTCACACACACCCGGGAATCATCAAGAGCTGCTGCTGGATCACTGGACCATCAAGTATACGAATCTCGATCATGCTGAAAGGAGCTGGAGAAACAATCAAGCCAAAGGGAAAGGAGGTATCCCTTTGCCTGATCCGAGGCACCGAACAAGAGTGGAAGCTGGAACCAAGGTACACCGCTCTCTAGACCTGGCTTCTGGAATGAATGAGCTGATGTCGACAGAAGGAGGTCCGCCATAGTTGAGGCAATGAGAGACCCTCAAATAAGGCACGAGAGAAAAGAGTAGAGCGACGGACAGACTGACACTAATGATGATAGTGAAGTGGAAAGGACTGAGTAGCTAATGGACGACTTCCCTTGCTAGAGCATAAAGGGCATGAGTGACACGGCAACGACTGACACAACATCATCAGGGATGGGGGATAGTGGAACTGAAGGTTATAATGTGCGACACAAGAGAGAGACTAAGCAATGATGGATGGAGGGCTATAGTGGGGTACAAAGGGGCTCGATATAGACTCCATGGAGGGAATGATGACTCAACTTGGATGCTCTAAACAAGGGCGACTCGATGGTGCTGCCACACAGTAAAGGCCCCAATGGGGGACCGTGGAAACATGAGTACATGATGGGAACTCATGACGAAAATCAACACGAACGAAGACAAGTAAGGAGGCAATATGGTGCCCCAAGTACAAGTGTCGTAAGTGAGGAAATTCGATTTTAAGGAGAGGTGAAGTGACCCTTATTGGACAAAATATGTCTTGGTGAAGTATCAGATCACAAAGAAATAACAGATACCCATTTGAGAGTTCAGTGAGAGCTTTCCAACAGTGCAGATGGTTCGTCAAACGGGGCTACGGTGTGGTCGCAGCAGTCGAAAGAAGAAATAGGGGTTCTCTTTTAATAAGGCAGTTTTCCCTCCAAAATCACTCATTTGCTATTGTTGCTGTGGTGAATGTGGAGAGGAGGGAAGGCCCTAAATCTTGCGGCGAACGTAGCGGACAAACCGACCATTGGAATCGCGATCCGTCAGTTGCAGGTAAGAGGTCTGACCTTTCTCTTGCATTTTGATGGATTACATTTTCAGTTTAGGGCCCAGAATCCCAGAAATAGCCCCTCCTTCATCTCTACGGCCGGGTCGCACTTTTTGGGGCAAAAAGTGCGACCTAGGACGCAGGTATCAGGGAAAAAAGTGCGACCTGGTCCAGAAAAGAGCAGAAAACTGCGACCTGGGAGATGAGGGGGTTTTGGTGCTGTTTTATGGCTGGAAGTTGGGTTTTGGTGTTTGGTTATGGTTTTCCTGATCTGTACGCTAACAAAAATGATGTGTTTGTGCAGGTATGGCAAAGTTATAGGTCAACTGGAGAGAGAGAAATCTAGGGACATTACGGACAGAGATCCAGGCGGATCAGGGTGTCCACCGTGTATTGGCCAGATTTGGGGTTCTCAAGTTTTTGGAGAACCCTTTGATGAGAGCAGGGGAACCGTTACTGGCCCGGATTATCAGTTACTGGGATCCAGATCAGGAGGTCTTTGTATTGCAGGGGCACAGGATCGAACTGACGGTCCAGGACGTGTACTTCCTGACTGGGCTCCGGCCACTGGGGATGGTGGGAAACACATAGCCAGTGTTGCCGCGGGGGCGGCATATCATGGAGTTCGTGGAATGTCATTGTCGACCGGGTCTCCAAGTCAAGGGGACTCGAATACCGATCGGGGATCTAGAGAGGCTAGAAACCCGTGCAGTGGCCGCAGCTGTGCTGCGAATCCTGGGCATCCAGGCGTTCCATCACATCACTGGGGGGCAGATGATGATAGTGGAAAGTGTGTTGGGAGGGACCTACTATGGGTGGGCCCAGATGTTGTTGGTGTCGCTAAAGCGACAGTTGTCACTATGCAGGCGGCAGGTGAACCATGACTGCTCATATGGGACTTTGTTGTGCGCCTTCTTCTTTGAGAAGATCCCGACCTTGAGGCCTCGTGTACAGCTTCCAGATGGGGGCCCGAGAGAGCCCAGGATGCGCCGTTGGGGACGGCTACTGTGTAGAGGAGGAGGAGGGGCGGTCGGGTGAGTGTTTCGACCGGAGTTTTTTGCCCATTGGGATCAGATGCCATTGTACATAGACGACTATCCCTATAGTGGGATGATCTACTATGGAGATCTGGATCTTCCACTTCCGCCTGGTCGAGTCTGGGGGCCCGATGGTAAGTGACAGATTGCTATTCTTGTGTGGGCATGTTAAAGTTTTTGAATAGTAATTGATGGTACTGATTCATGTACTTTTGGTATGCAGATATAGCACCGGTAAAACCGGCCGGATATATGGGACGACCGGCAGCGTCTGGAGCTACAGGTCCAAGTGGGTCGAGAGCAGCGCAGAATGAGGATGCAGCCGCCCTGCTGGAGGACATCCGTCGTAGATGCGAAAGGTTGTTGACCGGAGTATCAGAGCGCGGGTGGCAGGACTTAGACGACCAGTTCATAGAGCCATGTGTTGGTCTACCCTCGGAGTGGTGAGGTGTCATGCGGCGCATGGCGATGGCCGGTCAGGCTATGCATGATCTACATGCTGCAGGGGCAGAGCCATTGGCCCGGGAGCCTCCAGATAGTGATTAGGGGTGGGGCTTGTGGTGCCCCCTATGATGTATGTAGGGGCAGGTGGTGCCCCCAGTTTTGGGTTTTGTTTTCTAACATGCTATGGGCATGTCGTATGTATCAGAGTAGATGGACTCTAAACACATGTTTTGCGACACATATTATGGATATGCATCATTTTTTTATGGTTATTAATGTTATTGTCTTGTATGAAATGTGTGTGATAAATGCCAATCTAGAACATGGTTTGCAATACTATCTACATAGTGATTCTGTTCTCGAGGTACATGGTTGAAAGTTATGGTTTCAAATGCACGTATCAATATTTTCACTCGTAAATAGCGTCTAAACAGCACAGGATTATGCACACGATAAACACCAATTAGTTTCATTACAAGAAGTAGGGAATCCAAACGAACGTGCAGATGGAGGATGCGATGAAAGAGGGCATCGGCTAAGAGACCACGCACTGCATCATATTCGGCCTGATTGTTGGTGGCAGAACCAATGCATACCCCGTTAGAAAGAATAAGGGCATGCAAGGGGGTGAAGATGGCCCAACCTGCCGAGGCTAGATTCCTGGAGTAGCGACTTGCACCATCGGCGTAACCGATAAAGGGTGTGGACGGGGGGTCCTGCGGAATGGTGTGACAAGACAACAAATGAGGGGAGGAAAGGCAATGACGGCAGCGTGAGTGTACAGAAGTCATCGGGCGGCAACCGCAGGAGGGAGTGCAAGGGGCCGAATGACTATGACTCATACAGGGTGGTATATGAGGGCTATCGAAAGCATGGTGAGGACTCGGGCTGCGGAGGTCAACAGAGACACGGGTGGAGTGATCTCGTGTATGGGTAGGAAAAGGGTGGTCAAGGGACACAACAGGGGAGGATGCAGATGGGCTAGGCTCCAAGTGTCTCGCAGAGGAGGATAGGTAAAGAATGGTTACAGTAGACTCCGTCATCTGAACATCAGGGGGGGGAATGTCGATGGGAGCGGGGGGATCCTCAGGCTAACCTGAAGCGTATTGCGCGAGGATAGGAGAGGCGGATTGATTTTGTTCAACCTCATACTCTCGGATTACCTCTAAAGAGGTGCGGTAGTGCGTCAGGTGAGGACAATGGTGGGAGTAATGGCCATGAACGTCGCGCAAAGCACAGGGCTTGTTGGTGCGGAGAGTCTTGGGGTTCTTGGTGACGGACGGAGAAGGAATGGGGGCTTCAGGGACCGTAGACTCGGGGAACGCGACTTTAACCATGGGCTGAATACGGGGCAACTCGGGACAAGCATGGGTGGCATGACCGGTGACATCACATAAAGCGCAAGGCTTTGCGGGCGGCGGAGGGGCCGGGTCAGTCGTGGTAGTCTTGTCTTTGGGTGCCCCCTTGCGGGCTTTGCCTTTCTTCCTGGGTGCCGTCACGACAGGAGAAGGGTCCTGTGGAGGTGCTGGGGGCACAGAGGCAATGGAGGAAGCTAGGGGGACCGGTTGAACCAGTGTCAAAGCCATATAGGGCTTGGGATGACCAGGAGGGATGGCGGCTGGGGGATCAAGGTACCAGACCTGTATGCCCAGGGTCAAGTTAGGGAGAGAGAGGGTGGCCATGACAGGGACAGAATATACTCCGGGAGGGGGAGTTAGGAAAGGGATCTGCCCAGTAGGGTAATGACCAGGAGGGACGGCTTCGAGATGGTTAAGGATAGGAGGAACCGATCCAAGAGGATAAAGGGGTTCAGGGATACCAGCTGTAGGGGTAGGGCCAGAAGGAGGAGGTCCGGCTGGCTGAGATGAATGGCTAGGAGCGGGTTGCAGAGGGCGAGGAGGAGGTTGCTGACTAGCCGAGGCAGGCCGCTTATAGGCAGCCTGAGACGATTGCATCATGCAAACATTCGATGAGCTGGGATCGGTGACAGGAGGGGGGGGAAGGTTAGGGAAAGTTCCAAGCAGGGAGGAATATTTGTAAACGCCGGGGGAGACACTGGTCAAGGAATCAACGGTTTGCTTGTTGGCTACAGAAGAGATGGTTGTCTCAGGGGAGGTCTGAGATTTTGGCTCATGATATGTCAACTGGTCAATGGTGACTATCTTTCCATTATGGGGGAAAGACATCTTGCGAAAGACTGCGGATGGGACAGCAGACATAGCATAGGTGTAGCTTCGCCCCAATAGAATGTTGTAATCTAGCGGGGCGTCGATGACTTCGACGTCAACGCAAACAGTCTTACTGGCGAGGGTGATAGGACAATTACGAAACAGGGCAATGGGCTGGGAGGCTTGACCGTCCCACGCTCGAAGGGTGATCGTGGAAGGGGCCAGCTCAGGAGATCCGAGTTGTTTCCAAACCGAAGCGGACATCACGCATGTGGATGCCCCCTCATCAATTATACACCGGGACACGTTGGCGTTCCGGATTTTGACTGGGATTTGGAAGGCGACGGAAGGAGGAAGGGGAGGATGGTCCGATTGAGTGGCGTCGAAAACAATCATTTGGTCATCAGCAGAATCTACAGCGCCCACGGCAGATAATAGAGCCTTCTTTTGGGAAGGGCACGACTGGAGGAGTTCCAGTGTGGAAATGGTAGCAAGAGACTGCGCCAGATCATCTACTATGCTATACGAATGAGCAGCTCGACCAGAAGCAACATTTCGACGTAATGGTCCCTTAGGAATCTTGGTATGGACCTCAACTTTGGGTTGAGGGATATGTAAGGGACCACTGGATGTCAAAAGAGGCTCTGTAGAACCTGAAGAGGGAGGCTCGGGGGCAGACTGAGCAGGAGGCTTGGGGTACTGACGAGACCGAGTTTGAAGGTGAAGATCGACGAATGGGTTAGGATCAGAGTGCATCATAAGGATATGGTAATCAGAGGAACCAGAAAGGGAAGGGGGGGTGGCTACCTGGCTGTCGGGCGATTGGGTAGCCACGAATCCTTGCTGAGGGAAAGGATCAGTAAACACAGCTGGCTGGGTAGTGGCCACATTAGGAGGAGCATGAGGGGAGGCGTGCTGTCCACGCAATGTGGCTTGAGACTCCCACATCTGCCGCATCTAGGGTAAGAGGGGACAATCGTGGGTGTAATGACCATAAACACCGCAACACGAACAAGGCTTACTTGTGCAAAGCAGCCTGTCCGGATTGGGCTGAGTGCCCTGTTGCTGGTTGGCAGTGTTAGGGTCCACACCAGGATTGGGTCCACGGGTACCAGGGGCAGATTGGTTTGGATTGCCTCTCCGCCTTCTTTGAGAAGAAGGGGGATTAATCGCACCCTGCTGTGCAAATACTTGCCCTGGAGGGGGTTGTAAGTGCTGTTGCGGGTTGTGAGGAGGCAAGGGAGGCGGAAGCGCATATGCTGGAGGAGATGGCGCACCAGGCTGTGGATAAAAGTAAGGGTTGGGTTGGGCGACATTGAGGTAAGCAGGAGGTTGGGCAAAAGGAGGAGGCATGCCGTATCCTGGATACATGTTGCCGGGAGGGGGGAGAGTGCTTGAGGTGCTGGCCCCTCCCTGGGGGAGACCACAGCCCATAGGAGGGTGAGCAGATGGATGGGAAAGAGATCCAACGATACCGTCGGCGGAATGAGATGCCCCCGGGGCGTTAGCGCCACCGGGCCTGGGGATGTCAGGAAGGACGGTATAAACATAACCAGATTGAGCGTAGATCAGGTCATATTTCAAGGCTATTTGGAGGGCGGCTTCTTCAGTTTGAGGAGAGTGAGAGGCGACATCTTTGCCGATGGGAGTGGGAAGGGTGTGAAGGAACCAGTCCATGTAAACCCGATCTTCGAAGGGAGGGGCTCGACATAAGCTCCATCTTCTTCGCCATTCCTGAACATGGGCGGAAAGGCATGTTGAAGAGGATTGCTTGAAGGAAGTCAAGAGCTCCGTGCCAGTATCGTATCGGAGAGGGAGCTGGAAGTACGACAAAAAGGCTTGGGCAAGAGTCTCAAAGGTGGTATGGGTGGAGGTGGCTTGTTCGACATACCATTTAGAAGCTTCGCCGGTAAGCGTGCGTTGGAACAAACGAAGACGGATGGAGTCATCGGTAATGGAATTGGAGGAACACCACATGTGGAAAGATCGGACGTGATTGGTTGGATATTCTCCATTAAGGCCCTCAAACTTAGGGATGTCGGAGGGGAGCTTGGTTGGCATAGCAGGCCAATTAGCATTGTGGTGAATGGGGTCATTGATCAACTGATGGAAATCGGGGAGGCTGAGGCCTGCAATGTACGGCAGCACAGGGGTGGCCGGGGTAGTTCTTGTGGCGGTTCCGCTAGTAGTAGGGCCGGCATTAGGGCCGGGAGAACCGCTAGCGTTAGGCCCTGGACCAGACATAGTGAAGGTGACAGGGGGAGAACCAGGAGGAGAAGGAGGACCCGATGAATCAGGAGAGGAGTCAAAGTGCGGACTCGAAGGTGGACTGGCTCGACGACGGCGGGGCGGAGCAGGTCGATCGACCGGAAACTGAGGATGAAGGCCAAGAAGTCTCCCGGAAAGGCGCCTTGGGGGCGCAATGATGACAGGAAGAAGGGAACCGACAAGGGCAGAAAGGGATAAAATCAAGAAGGTCAAGGGCAGAAAAGGTGCAGTGACAATTGATTTTAGAGTCTTTGCCAGGCGGTGTAAACCAGGCACTTCTTCACTTAGGGTCAGTGTGTGGCGTGCGTTAATTTTAATTTTTAAACACTTTTCGTTTTGAGAGCAAGAAAAACTGTGCTACGTAACTGAAAAGAAATATGCAGAGAACAATATAGATTGCTGAAATAACAGAACATTTAATAGTTAACTATGCATCGATCTAACCCAAGAAGGCGGGTCTCTCAAAACTACTCTAAAAGAGGGCAAAAATCTATTTTAAACACACATAAAAAGAGGCCAATAGATCTAGGGTCAAAAGGGACACGGATCTAGAGGACAAGGCTACGAAAAGAGTCAGGATTTGAGCCAAGAAGCCGAACGGAGTGGTGCACGGAAAAAAAGGAAATCAGAAAAAAAAACGAGAGGGAACGGGGAGGCAGTAGGTCCAAACAAAATGACAGGAGGTGATTTGAAAGGAAGAAAGGCTGATTTCAAAGGATCTGAAAGGGAGGTAACAGATCTGGAAAAAAGGAGGTTGAAGCTCTAAAAAACAGACAGCTGAAACAGCTTAAAACTCTTCCATAAAAAGTGGAGGGTACTAAAGCCCTGGGGGGCTAGGTTCCCACTTAGATGAGTAAAAAAAGATCAGAACTTGGTCAAAACGGGCTGAGACAGAGGCTGGAGGACCCTGGCAGAAGCTACAGCAAAACCCAGAAAAATTGCAGAAAAATTGCTGAAAAAATGGCAGGTCGCAGTTTCTGACCTGATTTCGATGTAGGTCGCAGGAAACAGGCTGAAAAGTGCGACCTGGAGGTCCAGGTCGCAGGTTTAGGGCCAAAAAGTGCGACCCCCTGTTCCGGTTGTCTCGGTGGCAGATTTTCAGAAAAGTTGTCGTCTCAGTTGCGGCTGGTGTCGCTTACCTGCGCAATAGGGCCAGAAACACACGGAAGTTAGAAATTTTAATGTTTTAGGGTTTTATATGAGAAAAACAACATAAAAATAGGAAAAATAAACAGCTGAAAAGAAACCCTAGGGTCTGAAGTAGCTGGATATGCAGGAATATGAAAAACGACAACGGTCGTAATTTAAAACCCGTGTGGAGTCGCCATTTGTTAGTATGAATCCTTTGTCGAAGTGTACGAAAAAGGACCACTTTAGCTACACATAACTAATAGCCCTAACAACAAAGTGGCTGCCAATATCTTCAGATCTGCGGTTGGTTGAACAAGAAAAGAGCTGCAAAAAACCAGATCTATGCATGGAAAGACATTAAGCAGTAAAAACAAGGGTTTGCTCCATATACCAATAGACAAGACAAGAAAAATTTTTGAAAGAATTTTTGTATTAATGGGGCACCTGTGAGGAAAACCAGAAGGAGTATCCAATTCCCCTCAGTGGGATGGGTTCTTGGAAGTCCTCAGCACTTCAGATCTAAGATTTCTCTCTCTAGTTGATGTAGAAAAACCAATGCAAAGAGTAGAGCTCAATGGGAGCAAATGATGGAGATATGTGACCAAGTGTATAGATCCAGAGTGATCTAATAGGCAACAAAAGGTGAAGAATGGTAGGGAAAAACCTCCTATTTATAACAAAATATTGGGTCATTCTAGATCTTGGTGCATGGGTTAACCAGATCTAGATCCACTTTTTATGGAATATTTTATTATATTTGTTGGAGGGAAAAGGTATTTGACTTGGGTCAAATCCCTTAATTTTTTAAAAATAAATAAATAAATGATTTATTTATCTTTTTAAGGAAGCGGTTAGAAGATAATCAAATAAATAATGATTTATTTAATTATTTAAGGAAGTGGTTGAAAGATAATAAAATAAATAGTGATTTATTTAATTATTTGTGGGTGATTTGGTCATATTTAACAAGGAATATCATCTAAATAAGGTTTAAATAATTATTCCTAGAAAATAATAAGACAAATAAAGGTTTATCTAATTAATTTCTTTGATTTTGGGTTAAACATGACTGGGAATAATAATTAAATTATGGTTTAATTAATTATTCCATGAGGAAAATCGAACAAATATAGGTTTGTTTAATATTTCCTTTTGGGGTTTCCTGTTTTAACATAGTGAAAGCAGTTTTACTTAGGGTAAAACTGGTCTTACATGGTGTACTTGGGTCCATCTAATGATAAAAGGTTAGATGACCAAAAAATGGTGTAACAAGGAGGATCGGCCTTTTTACCGGAAAGCTATTAGGAGGAGCTACAGCCATTTATTTAAATGATCAGCCATATTTATGCAGTACTTCATCTACACAACGTGATTCAGCCATAGATCTGCAGCATATGCTTCTTGTACTTCATGTTTATCAAGAAACCCTTGTCGGGTCATCTTGGATTTCTGTAAAGAGGCTAGATCTCTATTTTTTGGCCTCATTGATTAATATATATAGAAAATATATTTTTCTCTCATATTTCTAAGTATAAACCCTCAATAAACTACGCTGCGTTGCAGTGGTCTTGGGGATTCAGTGTTTTTGGGTTTTTTTGAGAGGCCTGTTTAACTAGGCTACAATGATTTGTTTCTGATTTCCTTTTAGATTTGGTTGATATAATGTCTAATATAAAGGATCCATGGGATGTTACTCATTTTTATAACACATACTTCTGAAAAATGCATTTTTAATGCAGGTATTGCTGCATTTCCCCATTTTGGAATATTATAGTGGTATCAGAGCTCTAATATTGGCTCAGCCTGTGTTATTCAACCATTATGGAGCCTTCTCATAGGAAGGAGAGGATCTACAAAAGGGATCAAGTTAAACCCTTATTGTTTGGAGGGAATAATTTCTCAAAACTTCTTCTTCAAACTCTGCATGGTATCAGCAAAGACATCAAATAAATGAGGAGGAAAAAACATGGGTATCCCTCAACAAGATCTATACATGAGGAAAGCTCCAGTTTCTCATACTATGGGTGTAAGCATTCAGCCACATCATCAAATTTAAAACGCTCTACCAGCCATATGATCATGATAAGTGAGATGGAGAAAGGAGATGTTCCAAAGAAGGGGACTCTTTGTGATTATTTGCAAGAGTATGAATCTCAATCTAAGAGGTTCAAATATCACCTTAACTTCTAAGGGTTTTGAAAGATCAAGGAGGAAAGGAGCACAAGGAACAAGCAGCATGGTGTGGGCAGATTCTTTCTATCTACTTTTTATGGATCACCTAAATGTCCAGCTAGGGTTTGGGTGAAGGAGCTAGACACCTATGTGCAGCAACATCAAGTTTCAGAAAATGAAGCCATCAAAGTAGCAGCGCTGCATTTTGAAGGTAAGGCTTATGATTGGTGGTTGTTTGAGTCATTTTCATTCAAGAATGCAAATACATTTACTTATGCAAAGTTCATTAGAAGAGTAGTGGAAAGGTTTGATGAAAAATTTTATGAAACATCTTTGATGGAGCAAATCAAACCAAAATAGACAAAACATTTGCATAGGTTGGAAGGATCCATAAACCCAACTCCATTTAAAAAAACCATTGAAGGGGATGAAAACTTGTATGATACCTTGCCAAGGGAAAAGTCCCCATTGTATGAAGAGCTTTCTTCTCAAAAGAAATACATGGAGATTCCTCGTTCAAAGGAAGACCAAGATCTAAGGTCTCTCATTGTTGGTGAGGCATTCTCAAATTTTGATGAGGAGGAAGAGAAGGCTGGAGGTAACAACGTTGTCATATCAAGAGCACATCCAGCACCTCATGAAGAGGAAGATGGAGCATTGGCTCCAAAGAAATAAACTCTTACACTCTTGCAAGAAGTTCTAAAGAATCTCACATATAGAGATCATGGTACAGTCCATGTGCAGCATGTGCCATCATTGTCAAATGGTGAGATCTTGAAGATAGAAGAAGATAAAGGGAAGGGCAAGAATCATATGATAAGGAGCACACACCCCTCTTTATTTCATAATATTGATACACAAAGGAGGCATTAAGATTTATGCAGAAAGGGCAAGGACAAATCTGTCCACACACATGTACATCCTGCTATATGCCTTGATGTCTCTTTGCATGGAGGCATTCCACTAGGGAGACCCCGTGATTGGAAGAAATATAAATTTTTCTCTCAACTTGGTGCAGCATTGACATATTTGGCTAAGGAAGGATCCTTGGGAGAAGCTAACATAGCGCAGAGAATATTTGATGGGTTCAAGGAAGAGGTAAGCAATTTTCTGAAATGGACATTACTATCTCCCACTCAGCTATTTGTGCTAGAAAAGAAGGATTCAGAAATATATGATGACATGAGCATGATGTCAAATGGCCACTCCATATCTTTTGAGTAGCCAATGATATTTCTACACACAAGAAATATTTCTGAATATGAAAAGAGGGCATCAACACTCTTGCATGCATGGGCCAAATTAAGGAAGTTTTGGAAGGAAAAGACCCTTCAAGGGGAGGTTTACTTCCATCTACTTCAATCTTGTCTTGAGAAAGATCTGCTGCAAGAAAGGTGATAGTACTCCAACCTGTGACATTTTCATCAAGCATGTCATAGAGGAGAGCCATGTTATGACAAGAGCTTCATTTCATATTTCCACAACGTTGTCATTGTTGGGAAGCCTAGATCCATATTGGGAGTCCCAACTCTTGGTGGAATATTCCAAGAACCTCTTCACATGTAAATTTCTTGATGGGCAAGTGATGGATAGGAGGTATCAAGTGGTTGAGGGAGTCATATATTCTCATGATCAAATCTATTTGACTAGAGACTCCAAGCTCAAGGATAAACTACTTAATGCAGCCTATAATATCTTTCTTTCTAAACCCACTGATTTCATTAGAGCACATCGTACTATCTTGGAGGGATTCATGTGGGGAAAATTCAAAGAGGAGATGCACTATCACATAAGGAAGTGCATAGATTATTTTTTGGTTGAGGAGGAACATAGCTCTTGGGAAGAGTTATCATTGCCACCTCCTTATTCATTGGGTGTGAGAAGGAGCTCATCCATGAGCTACCTCACTGATTCAAATTAAGTATATAGTAAGACTTGTATTTATGAACTTCATGATGTATTTACTATATATTTTCATTTTCTTAACACTCATGTACAGGGCATTGCTCCTAGAGGGGGGCACTTTCTCTTATGAGCTTCATAGGCCACTTGGGGACATGAGCAATGGTGATGTTGACCATTCCCTAGAAGATTTTGGGGAGATGATGTACTCTTCATGGTGTGATTCATTAACACCAACCATCATACTCCTTCTCCAATCATGCAAGATGAATGGGGAAGCAAACAAGTGGTGGGAGAAACACTTGTTATATCATATCTTATGGCAGTTAGGAGTAAAATTGCGCTGGTTGCACATAAGCGACCATTATCCTTCTCCTTTACTACATATGGCATATAGCATGACTTTAATTATGATTCCATATGCTGAATATGTTCTTATCCTTGTCGGGTACATGGTTGGAAGAGAGGCACATTGGTTGGATGTGTCCTTGGGGAATAAAATTTCCCACACCTTTTGCACTACATGCTTCAAGGGGAGCATGGGAGATGATATGGCTACTAAAGTAAATCACTTGTTCCTTTATGAGGTAGGCCATATAATTTTTTGGAGCACTTGGAACATGCCTCTCATGAGCATTTGGGAGGAGATTTTCCATGAATTACCAAGATGGGAGGTGATTCATTTCATTTGGATGATAGCATGGGGATGGGAGCCTTTCATTTGGAATGAAGACCCCCATGATTGCCATCACTTCTACCTTGAGGAGGCCATTGAACAGCAAGAAGTTTTCCATATAGTCCTTCCATTATTTCATGATGAGGGCCATTTGGTTTATCCACCAAAGGCCAACTTACACACTTGTGAGGAACCATTGGGAGCCAGAATTGTTGCAGAATATCTGAAGAAATGGAGACTATTGGATGAGGAGGCCATAAGAGGAGGAGGGGATATTTTGCAGCACCCTTGTAGTTTCTTGAGGACAAACAACATTTGGGAGGGGAAGACTGTAATATTCCTAAATTGGCATGCAGCTAATAGGAATATTAATTTTTCTCTTAATATATAGTTAGATGAATAAATGTGTAAGTAGGCCCATAAGTTGCTTAAGAGGCATAAAATCCCTCTTAATGTGAAAATGGATCATCTTAATAACTAGATCAAACATCCTCATGTGTGAACAAGGTCTAATATGTGTGGAAAAGGTCAAGTTTGACAAAGTAAACAGCATTAATATGTGAGGAGTGGATCATAAATAAAGCCAGCTCAATGTGAATGAAGATCAATCTAACTAGTTAGAATAATGACACCTTGGGTGTCTAAGGAGACAATGCATGGAGACTAAGTCATGGTTGACTAAATCAAACAGCGTTTTAAATAGAAGAGTGGGACTAATGGAGACAGTGTAATTTTGGAGGAGCCTTTGCATGGAAGTAACCTCATGAATGGGTGGGACCCATGGTAAGGAAGCTCATCATCTATATAATGGAGGCAATGGCAACCATATGGGAGATGGATTGAAGATATGGTTTTATGATATGGTCTATTTAGACTTACTGCATGCTTCAGCTATTTAGCTAAGTTTGCTGCACTGTTTACTACAAGGGTTTTCTCATGCGAGAATTCCCCACTCTTGCTTGGAGATCTTGTTTAAGAAATCTGAGAGGAGTTTTCTGGAATTCATTTCCACTATCCAGAACTTGCCAAGAAATCACCTTCAGAAACAATGCAATCCCTTGCATAAATTGCATTATTTCGTAGGGTGTTGCAGTGGGAGGGTTTAATCCCTTGTTTTATGAGCTATTTTCCTAGGAGGAGGATCAACCTTTTTCCCGGAAAGCTAGTAGGACGAGCTACAACCATTTATTTTCATGATCAGCCATATTTATTCAGTGCTTTAGCCATACAACGTGATTCAGCCATAGATCTACATCATATGCTTCTTGTACTTTGTGTCTATTAAGAACCCTTGTTGGGTCATCTTGGATTTCTGTAAGAGGCTAGATCTTTGTTTTTGGGCCTCATTGATTAATATATATAGCAGATCTACTTTTTCTCTCATTTTTCTGAGTATAAACCCTCAATAAACTATGCTATAATTTTATGCAGTAATTATGTGTTGCAGTAGTCTTGGGGTTTCATTGTTTTTGGGTTGTTTTGAGCATGGTAGGCATGTTTAACTAGGATACAATGATTTGTTTCTGGTTTCCTTTTAGATTTGGCTGATATAATGTCTGATCTAAAGGATCCATGGGCTATTACGCATTATTATAACACATATTTCTGAAAAATGCGTTTTTAATGCATGTATTATTGTATTTCCCCATTTGGGAATATTACATAATATTGATATGCATCTTTTTATATAGGAAAATTATATTGTTCACCATTTTTTTAATTATTGTCTTGTGTTAAATGCATGTGATAAATTCCAATCTACGATCTTCTTTACAATGCTATCTACATAGTGATTTTGGGCTTTAGATACATGACTGAATGTAATGGTTTCAAATTCACGTACTAAGAACTTCACTCATAAATATCTTCTAAAAAGGACATGGTTATTCACATGATACACGCCATTCAATTGCATCACAAGCAGCAAGGAATCTAAACGAACATGAAGATGAGGGATGTGATGATCAAGGGCATTGACTAAAAAACTTATCACTACATCATATTTGGCCTATTTATTGGTGGAAGATCCAATGCATACGTCGTTGGAGAGGATTAACAAATGCACAGGGGTAAAAATGGCCCAATCTATTGAATCTACATTTCGGGAGAAGCGACTTGCACCATCATCATAGTCGATATACAGTGTGGATGATGGATCCATTTGAAAGGCGCCACAAGACAACAATTGAGATGATAATGAAAGCTACCTAAGTGCATGATAGAAATAAAACATGCATATCACTAGGATATTCTATGGGAAAAATCTCTTTAAGGTAGAGTGCATTGCGAGGGTTAGGAAGGAGTTGGCTTTTGAAATCCTCTAAGAGGTATGCCCCCTTACCCAAATCCTTACTAATGATGTAAGGCCATAGACATAATGAGTCAAACTTCCCATGGCCAAGGACATCATGAGCTTGGTCATACACTAGAACAAGATCGCCTTTGTGAAAGGTACGAGGGTGGACTTTTCGATCATATTGAGCTTTGGTGCACTTCTTGGTCACTTCGATGGTTTGTAATGCAACAAAATGGTCTTAGGAATCATGCTCAAGCATGATAAGTCTTTGTTCTAAAGGTTTGGTGTCAGGGAGAAGTTCAAAGGCTAGGTGAAGGGAGGGGATTTCACACTCGATCAGTAAGACTGTCTCCTCGCCGAAAACAAGGTGGAAAGGAGTAAACCCAATGGTGGTTTTAATAGAATTTCTAGAGGACCACAAAGCGGGGAAGAGCATAATGTACCATTTGGTTTTGTGCTTGTTCACCATCTGTTGAAGCATATTTTTAAGGATTTTATTGACCGCTTCAACTTGACCATTGCCTTGGGCATAATAATATGATGAATATTGGTGCTCAAAGCCCAACAGAGAGGATAGCTCATGCCATATCTCATATTCAAAATGTTGGCCATGGTTAGAGACCAATTTTTTCTGAACCCTGAATTGAGCGATAACATGGCTAAAGAAAAAGAGAGTTGCGACAGCCACCGTGTTATCGAACGTTGGCATGGTCTCAGCCCATTTGGTGAAATAGTCAACCGCAAAAATGATATACTTGTGGTTACCAATAAATGGAGGTTGACACTCCATAAAGTCAATGGCCCACTTACTGAAGGGACCAATTGATATGACAGGATGGAGGGGAGCAGGTGGAGCTTGTGCCTTTAGGGCTAAGAGTTTGTAATTGGAACAATGTTTGACTACTTCAATGCAATAACCAAAGAGAGAAGGCCAAAAATACCCAATGCACATGACTTTCTAGGCAGTATCCAAACTAGAGAGGTGGCAACCATAAGCACCGCTATGGTAGGCATTAAGGACTTGCTCGACTTCAGTGTGCATGAGATAACAACAGAGGACAAAATCAACACCGCAATGATAAATATTGTCACTAATGAGAAGATAGCGGAGGGCTTGGTGTCGTATACATCGTCGAGCATCATGATCAATATGGGAAGCAAGCTTTTGGGTTCGCAGATAGGTAAGGATGGTGCCATGTTGAAGATTACAACAAGAAACAGTGGAAGAGGCATCCGTAAAGATCATCCTTGATCCTAGTGAAAAATAAGCACCTAAACTAGGTGGGGCCCACACAGGCTATTTTTAGGTGTATGTCTATTTTTAGACATGTTGAGAAAAATATAAAATTAGCAGGAGGCTGATTCTAGATGGTTGAGAAAATTATATCTTTGGATGAATTTCTATTTTTAGAATATGGGCGAAGTCTATTTATAGATCTCTAATCTAAAAATAGAATGCATGTCGATTATTATTAGCCCTTAATAATAATCAAATAATAAATAGTAACTTATTCTCTTGGAGCACTTTATTTCAGTGAACAAATGTGGCACATTAGTGGGCTGAAGGAATTACGCAATTCCTAGGGTGTTTGGTGACTCATGCATGGAGGACTTCGTTATAATTGATTGTGGCAAGTTGTAACAGAGTTGGAAGAGTAGTTATGGGAGTTGTTATTTAGTTTAACTCAGTTTAGTGAGTCAAACTCAGTTGTGCTAGTTGTAACTGAACATACACTAGTGAAATATGAGTGAATTAATTAGTTAATTAATTCACAAGTAGTTTCTTACTTGCAACTGAAGAAATACAATAGTTAACTACTTACATGTTAGATCCAGTGGAGACCCAGTGGAGAGATAGGTGAAAGGGTGAGATGGACGATCTGTTGTGACTATAGTGGAGCATTCAATGCATCCACACACAAATTGGAGATGCCTATGAGTATTTCACAGTCAAGGCAAGGTAAGGTCAAATTCATTCAGGGTTCTTCTTCAGCAAGGATTGCGCAGTGGAGGCAGGCTGTCAAGAGGCAAGAAATGGTGCATGGAGGTGCAAATTTCTGCAAGACAGTGTGAGACGATTGTATATTGTACTGAGAGATCTATGAGCTAAACTTTGTATGAGATATATGATATTGTTTCATGATTCCATGATATACATAATATATGATAGTTGGGGTTTTTAGCTTTAAGCTTTACCGGTAAAACATCTTGTTATGTGTGATTGATTTTCTTCATGTGTTTGCAATTGGTGATTTAATTTCCGCAAAGAATTAAGTAGAAGGATTATGTATTTAACATAAGGATTAAATTGTTAGATCAAGACAATCCGGTAATATACATGCATATTTTATAATTTCTACATGGTATCAGAGCAGTGTTAATCACTGGAGATTGAAATATTGAAGCGGTGTTGAGTTTTGTGATGGTGGACAATTCGAATTTGCTGCAAGAATTTCGTGGTGCGACAATTGAGTAAACATTGAAATGGATTTCAATGGGTTGTGGTTGGAGTTTTCACTCGAGCGTAGCTTGAACTACATAGCCTGGAAGGATAGAATGGAGGCAGTGCTTGAAGATAATGGATTGAAGGAATTCATCAAGAGAGATGTTCCTAATCCCACTTCGGCGGATGCTGCGGTACTTGACACATGGAAAAAGAAAGTAGCAATGGTGAGGAGGATTCTGTTGGAAGGTGTGAAATACCATATTGTTTCAAGCCTTCATGGGAAAGCCACTCCATATGCTATGTGGAAGGCTTTGATAGATCTTTTTCAAAGCAGCACTGACCACCGAAAGTTGGTGTTGAAGTATAAACTCAAAAAAATCAAGATGGAGAAGAACAACACTATTTCGGTATACTTGAAAAAAAAATTCCAATGTAGGGATGAGATTGGGATTGTAGGATTCAGTGTTGCTGATGATGATTTGGTGATCTTGGCTCCCCTTGGGCTTCCTAAGAGTTGGCACAATTATGAAGACTTTGTCAATGGACGGGAGGAACTATCGGATTGGGAGCGACTGTGGTTGGATCTAATGTAGGAGGAGATAAGGCAGAACACCAGGGATGGCTCTTCATCAAAACATGATGATGAAGAGAATTGTGCTTTACTGCCAAGGCAAAGATGAAGAAGGGGAAGAAGTTCCATTCTAGATCTGAGGCCGGAGAAGATTGAAAGGAGCACAACATGTCCAAAATGAAGTGTTTTCACTGTCACAAGTTTGGACATATTGCCACAAATTGTCCACATAAGAAGAAGAAGAAAAAGATGGTTGCTGGATCTGCAGCCAGTGAGGCTCTTGCCTCACAATTTGAGCTTTAATTCTCATTGATCACATGCATGGTGTCTATTGCATTGGGATCAGGGTGGTACTTTGATAGTGGTGCTTCCTTTCACATGACGGGAGATGAGAAATTTTTTAGTGACTTGGTGGAGAAATATCTATAGATGCAGGTTGAGTTGGGCGATGATGGACGATATAGTGTGACCGAAATTGGTATCATTAAATTTCAGAGGATGTTAGGTAAACTCATTCTCTTAAAAGATGTTGTGCATGTTCCAGGTTTCAAGAAGAATTTAATCTCAGTCACAATGTTATAGGATAGAGGCTATGATGTTGTCTTTAGTGAAGGACAAGTTTTCCTGTGACACAAAGCAATAGGGAAAGCCAAGAAGGTTGGGATTCAAGTTAAGAATCTCTACAGACTTGAAGTAGATGGGATTTCTACAGAGCTTCCTATTGTTGGGAAGTGTGAGAAAGACACGCAATTTCATCTTGAGAGAGAGTTGGATTTGCATGTAGGTAAGAGTGAACCTTAGGATGTGGAGCAGCCATAAGATGAGGATCATGGAGTGGGAGCAACCACTCATGCAGAGAAATTTCATGCCAGATGGGCAAAGGGAGTGCATGCAACTATACCACCAGGTGAGAGGTGGGGTGACATGCATGAATAATCCCAAGAAGAAATTTATGGGCATAATTAATTGAGATGGTGTGGATCTCATGAATCGAACCTGGCTACGAGGAGCCCACAGAGCAGTAGTAACATGATCAGTTGGATTGATGCATTTAGATCAAAGGGACAGTGTCGAATACTGGAGCACGGATCAGGGTTGATAGCAAGTGCAGAGTGCATGGGTGAAGAGTTCAAAGGCGCAGTGGTTTCTAAAGACATATATAGTATCTAAGAAAAATTTGAATACTTTGATGACATATGCATTATACTGATTCAGTTGTTTGGAGGCTATTCAGTTTCAGAAGTGTTGCATGCAAGTATTGCAGGGCGGATGCATGGAGTTGCAGGGCACATGCAAAGACATTCCTTTCTTGTTGAGAGGGAGTGTTGAATATTGCAACAAGAAACAATGGAAGAGGCATCTAGAAACATCATCCTTGATCCTAGTGAAAAATAAGCACCTAAACTAGGTGGGGCCCACACAGGCTATTTTTAGGTGTATGTCTATTTTTAGACATGTTGAGCAAGATCTAAAATTAGCAGGAGGCTGATTCTAGATGGTTGAGCAGATTCTATATTTGGATGAATTTCTACTTTTAGAAGATGGGCGAAGTCTATTTATAGATCGCTAATCTAAAAATAGAATGCATGTCGGTTATTATTAGCCCTTAATAATGATCGGACAATAAATAGTAACTTATTCTCTTGGAGCACTTTATTTTAGTGAACATATGTGGCACATCAGTGGGATGAAGGAATTACGCAATTCCTAGGGTGGTTGGTGACTTATGCATGGAGGACTTCATTATAAATGATTGTGGCAAGTTGTAACAGAGTTGGAAGAGTAGTTATGGGAGTTTTTATTTAGTTTAACTCGGTTCAATGAGTTAAAATCAGTTGTGCTAGTTGTAACTGAACATACACTAGTGAAAGATGAGTGAATTAATTATTTAATTAATTCACAAGTAGTTTCTGACTTGCAACTGAAGAAATACAGCAGTTAACTACTTGCATGTCAGATCCAGTGGAGACCCAGTTGAGAGATAGGTGAAAGGGTGAGATGGATTATCTGTTGTGACTATAGTGGAGCATTCAATGCATCCACACACACATTGGATATGCCTATGAGTATTTCATAGTCAAGGCAAGGTAAGGTCGAATTCTTTCATGGTTCTTCTTCAGCATGGATTGCGCAGTGGAGGCAGGCTGTCAAAAGGCAAGAAATTGGTTCATGGAGGTGCAAATTTCTGCAAGACAGTGTGAGACGATTGTATATTGTACTAAGATCTCCATGAGCTGAGATTTGTATGAGATATATGAGATTTTTTCATGATTCCATGATATACATAATATATTATAGTTGGGGTTTTTAGCTTTAAGCTTTCCCAGTAAAACATCTTATTATGTGTGATTGATTTTCTTCATGTGTTTGCAATTGGCGATTTAATTTCCGCAAAGAATTAAGTAGAAGGATTCTAAATTTAACATAAGGATTAAATTGTTAGATCAGGAGAATCTGGTAATATACATGCATATTGTATAATTTCTACACGCCATACCAAGGGTCATCTGAAGTAATGGCAAACAAGAGCTCATCGAGTAAATCATCATTAACCGATGGATCCCACACACCAGTAAGAAATTCATAAATGAGTTCAGCAAGGGCTAAACCTTTCTTACCCTTGGGTGTGACAAATTCAAGATTTAATTCTTGAAGTATAGCGATCCAACGAGCATAATTCCCATTTATGATCCATCGACTCAATAGGAAATCAATAGGGTTTGAATTTATCACGACCTTGGTGGAACGCATAAGGATATAATGACAAATTTTTTGGACCGAGAATATGATTACCAGCGCCAAATTCTCTTCATGCAAGTAGGACATAGGGGGTCTCATAAGGTTCTTACTGACATAATAGATAACATGTTCGTTTCATGTGTCATTTTCCTGAATGGCGACCCCAGTGACAGAATGGGTGGAAGTTGAGATGTACAGGATGAAATCCCTTTCAAAGTTAGGAGGACTAATCAAGGGAGTGAAAGTGAGAGAATTTTTCAGGGCATCAAAAGAATTTTGAGCATTTTCATCCCAAAAAAATGGAATGTTAGATAAGAGGAGTCTTAGAAACCCATGTGCAGTGGTGGCATAGTCAAGGATGAACCGACAAAGGAAGTTGGATTTGCCTTGAAGGCTTTGTAACTGGCACAAGGTACGAGGAATGGGAAGCTCAAGAATGGCTTTAAATTTGAGAGGATCAAGAATTATACAACATTTGGGCCTAATGAAGCCCAAGAGATGGTCGACAGGAACGCAAAAGACACACTTCAGCTGGTTGATACAAATATTATACTTGTGACATCAGAGAAATACAATACGCAAATCATGAATATGTTGTGCCCAATGCCGAGAACATGCAGTGAGATCGTCAAGGTAGGCAAGGATAATGTGAGTCAAATCATGGAAACAATATGAAATTGCCCACTGAAAGGTGGCTTCGGCATTCTTTAGGCCGAACAGCATGACCCTACAACAAAATTTTCCCCACAGACTATGTACGCATTTTTTAACTAATCAGCACGACAGATAACAATTTGGTTGTACCCGAAGAAACCATCCATAAAGGATAGAACTTCATGCCCCACACACCCTTCAATGATTTAGTCAATAAATGGTGTGGGGAAGTTTTCTTTGGGACAATATTTGTTCAAGTCGCGAAAGTCAATGCATACACAGATAGTGCCTTATTTCTTGAGAACGGGAACCGGGTTAGAAACCCAAGTGGTGTATTCAATGGGATAGATAAAACTAGCATGCTTGATCTTATCGATTTCAGCTTTAATAGCCTCACATCTAGAAGGATTAATGGGTCTCAACTTTTGACAGACAGGATTGGCATTGGGCCAGGTATCGATATGGTTTTCGACAATGGCGGGATCAAGTTCGGGCATATCTGAATAGGACCAGGCGAAAACATCATGTAATTCCTTGAATATCTTAGTGTAAGCCTAAATTTCTTCCAGGGTGAAATGTGCCCCCAAGGTAATGTTTTCTTCTACCCCCGGTTTATCGGAAATGTTAATTTTAATGGCAGGAGAGATATTGGCAATATTTCATTGTTCGAAAGCATCTGGTGCAAGAATGGGATTTCTAAACCAATCGACCTCATCATGGATGAATTCTTTAGACTCCACAGCATACTGGTCATGAGACAGTTATGGAAGGAAGTTTGCACTGTAGTGCATATCATCCCAGGGAAAGTCAGGGGTGGTCATCGCTTCCATAATGTCTTCATCAGAATGAAAGATGGGAGGACTGACAAAAGGGAGATGACATGACGTGCTGGGGCTACCTGATGCATCATCGTGAGATATATGGTTCACATACACATCGCTATGGAGGCTAGATGAAGAGATAGTAGATGAAACATCTACTGATGTTGACACTAGGGTGTTCGCCGAAGGAGGTTCGGCCTAAACAGAAGGGGATGCCACAAAGGGGTCTTCCACCATGTATCTCATGGATGACGATAAATAGAGAATAGTGACTGAAGGTTTTGTCATCTCGACATCGGGGGGAGGCATCAAAATGGGTGCAGAAATTTCCTTTGGTTCTGCTGAAGCAGAGCTCACAAGTAGAAGGGTATAGGATCCACTACAAGCGGCCTCTATTTGGAGAATAGCCTCAAGGGTGTCGCGAAAGTCGTCGAGACAGGGTCAAATATGAGAATAGTGGCCATAAATATCGCACAAATCATAGGGGTGGTTCGTGTACAATGATTTGAGTTTCTTGGCTAAATCAGATAAGGTAATATGGACCTTCGTGAAGTCAGATTCAGGAAACGTCTCGTTGACCACGGTTTTTATACGATGAAGCTCAGGACAATTATGGGTGGAATTCCCAATAACATCACACAAATCGCACGGACGTGAGTTCTTTGGAGGCTTAAGAGGAGAAGGAGTTGTTTGGGAGGCCTTGTCCTATGTTCCTTATTTTTGGATTTCCCCCCCTCACCGGATGCTTTCACAACAGGGGTAGGTTCCTGTTGAGGTGGCTGAGGCACTGAATCAAGGGGGGGGTCATAGCGACCGATTGGACTGGGGTCAAAGAAAACAGTATAAGGTTTGAGCTGACCAGGTAGATTTTTTGTTGGGGGATCAATGTACTAGACTGGGATCCACAAGGTCAAATTGGGAAGGCTCAATATAGCCATAACAGGCACGTAAAAAATTCCAAATGGGGGAGATAAAAATGGTATCTGACCGGAAGGGTAATGGCCTGGCGGAATGGCTCCCAAATGGTTAAGGCTATGGGGAACCATTCCTGGTTGAAAAAGGTTACGAGAGACACCAGCAGAAGAAGAAGGTCCTTGAGAATAAGGTAATGACGGTTGTGTCGAGTGACCAATTGCAGGTTGCGGAGGCGTTGGTTGCTGGCTCGTTGACCTAGACCACTTGTGGCTAGCCCGAGATGCTTGCATCATGCAAACACTCGATGAGCTAGGGTCAATGATAAGAGGGGGGGACCAGGGAATGAACCAAGTAAGGTGGAATATTTATAGACTCCTGGTGAAACACTAGTGAGAGGTGCGACTGATTGTTTATTGACCACCGAAGATATGATAGACTTAGGAGAGGTCTAAGACTTTGTTTCATAATATGTCAATTGATCGATGGTGATGATATTTCCATTGTGAGGAAATTACATCTTACGGTGAACCACAGATGTGACAGAAGACATCGCATAGGTATAGCTATGACCCAAAAGGATATTGTAATCCAAAGGGGCATCAATGACTTCAATGTCAACATAAACAGTCTTGCCCGCAAGAGTGATAGGACACTTGCAGAACTTTCCAAGGGGCTGAGAAGAGTGACCGTCCCAAGCACACAAAGTGATGGTGGATGGGGCTAAGTCAGGTGATCTGAGCTTATTCCAAACATAGGCTGACATCACACAGCTAGATGCACCCTCGTCAATGATACATCTTTGAACATGGGAATTACGAATCTTGACTAGTATTTGGAAGGAAATGGATGAAGGTAAAGGGGGATGTTATGATTTTTCAACATCGAAGATGATCAAGTGATCATCTGAAGGATCCACAGTGCCTAAAGCAAATATTATAGCTTTTCGCTGGGATGGGCATGACTAGAGGAATTCGAGTGTTGGCATGGTCGCATGCATCCATGCCAAGTCATCTACTATGGTGTAGGTGTGGGCGGATTTGGCGGAAGCAGCATTTCGGCGTAATGGCCCTTTGGGGATCTTGTGAATGACATCTACCCTATCCTGAGGCATCAATAAGGGAACATTGGGTGTCAAAATGGACTCTATGGGAGCTTTGTTTTGGGACTCAGTTGCAGACGTAGTAGGTTTCTTGTCATGTTGGCGACCGGTTCTGAAGGTTGACATCAGTGGTATTTACCTCTTCAGAATTCATCATTAGAATCTGGTAATCAAGGGTACCAAACTGTGGAGGTTGAGGAGTGGCCTGACCTTGAGGGGGTTGGGTAGTAACATATCCTTGCTGAGGGAAAGGATTGGTGAACACAGGAGGTTGAGTTGGCACAGTATTTGGAGGAAGCGAAGCGGTGGCTTGTTGTCCTCTAGATACTACTTGTGCTTCCACAACTAGTGCATCTGGGGAAAAAGGGTACAATCATGAGTATAATGGCCATGGATACCACAACATGAACAAGGCTTGTTCGTACGAAGAGGCTTGTTCTGCTTGGGTTGATCGCCCTATTGCTGGTTTTTAGTGTTAGGCTAGTTCCCTTGGGGTGTGTTTGGTTGATTACCTTGGTGCCTTTGGTTACCCTACGCTAGTGGTTTTGGTTTCCTTTCCCTTTATTCTTTTTCTTCGAATTAGGAGGAATATTCGTGCTCTACTTCGCATACACCTGACCTTGAGGAGGCAGTGGTTATTGTGGTGGAGGTTGAGAAGGAATGGGAGGCTACAGCATTAATGCCAGAGGGGCTGGAGCACCAGGCTGTGGATAAGGATAAAAAGGAGGTTGGGAAATATTGGGGTAAATGGGTTGAGAAAAAGCTAGACCTGGCATTGGTTGATGTAGTTGGGAAAATGTGTAAGGCGTGCTTTGAATTGGATACATGTTGTCGGGAGGGGGATAAGTGTTGGAGGAGTTGGTCCCCACTGGGGAAAATTATAACCCATGGAAGGATAAGTATATGGATGTGACAGAGATCCAATGATACCATCAGCGGCCTGAGATGCCCCCGGTGCATTGGCACCTCTAGGTCTAGGGAGATCTGGCAAAACGATATAAACATAACCAGATTGGGCGTAGATCAAGTCATATTTCAACGTGACTTGGAGAGCATATTCCTCTTTCTAAGGAAAGTGAGGCATTGCATCTATACCAATGGAATTCAAAAGCATTCTAAGAAACCAATCCATATAGACATGGTCATCGAATGTAGGAGCTCGACACAAGCTCCTCCTTCTACGCTATTCTTGGACATGGTCAGAAAGGTGAGTGGCAGAAGTTTGACGAAATGTAGTCAACAATTCGATATCAGTATCATAGTAGAGAGGTAACTGGAAATAGGACAGAAACACTTTAGCAAGAGTCTCAAAAGTGGAATGAGACACAGAATTATGGTCGACATACCACTTTGCAGCTTCTCTAATGAGTGTACGCTGGAACAACCGAAGGTGAATGGAGTCATCGATAATGGAATTGGATGAACACCACATGTGAAAGGAGCATACGTGATTAGTAGGGTCATCTCCTTTGTTTCCTTCAAACTTAGGGATGTCGGAAGGAAGCTTAGTTAGCAGCGGCAGCCCAACCTAGATTGTGGAGTATATGGTCTTTGATTAACTGGTTGAAATCGGGAAGGCTTAAACCTGCCATGAAAGGTAGCAGAGGAGTAGCTGAAATGGTTTTGGTAGTAGCTCTAGCATTAGGGTTGAGGCCACCACCAGCTTGAGGACATGCACCTGCATTGGTGCCTAACATGATGATGGTATGAGGGTGAGGGGAACTAAGCTCGAAATTAGAAGAAGAACCCGATGAACCAGAATCAGAGTCGGTATGGGGACTTGGCGGAGGACTAACTCAGACCCTATGCGGTGGAGTAAGTCTTCCTAACGTAAACTGAGGGTAAATGCCTTGTATTCTCTGAGATAAAGACCTTGGAGGCACAATGATGGAAAGTCACAAATGACACGAAAAGGTTGAAGAGTGACAAGCAAAGGCTCAGTGAGGAAAATAAATTAATTACGATGTTTATGTCTTGGCTTAGCGGTGTAAACCGAACGCTCTTCACTTTAGGTGTGCATGTGTGCAAGCCATGTGTTAATTTTAATTAATCCTAGATAGTTGTATAAAGAAAAAAATGTTGAAGTACTGTAAATAAAACTGAAATGACAGTAAAATAAATAGCTACATATGCATAAATTCAACAAAAAATAAGGCTTCCCAAACAACTAGTCTAAAGGGTGGGAAAAATTTACTCAAAACACACAAGACAGAAAAAATATCTAAGGTCTAATGGAAATGGATATAATGACTCAGATCTGCTGGAAAAGATGCAGAAAAATCAAGACACTGGAGGGGAAAACTGCTGCAAAATGGGAGGCGGAAGGTTAAAACCCTAAGGGAAACAATGGAACCTTAAGGGAAAGACCGAAAAAACTCAAGAGGGGGTTTTGGATGCAATAATAACCGATCAAAAGGGACCTTAAATAAATATAGATCAGACTCTGAAACAATGGGTGAAAACGCTGCAAATCTCAGACTACCTACTTAGCTAAACCCCTCCTAGAAAGGTGGAAGTGTACTAAAACCATAAGGGGCTTGGTTCTACTTAAAGGAGACAAACTAAACATATCCATACCTAAGGCAGGCTAAGACAGAGGTCAGACCACCCAAAACACTGCTTGCGGAAAACCCTGACTATCACAGAAAAAAATCAGGAAAAAGTTGCAGCTCGTAGGTACTAACCTGTGAGCTATGGAAAATGAAATTTCTGGGCTAACAGGTGTGAGTTTAGGCATAAATTACATGTTTTGGTCCAAAAAGTGTGAGTTCCAGTTCATATATCCTCGGGCTGACAGGTTTGTTATCAGGGAAGAAGGAATATTACAGGACATCCTGGTTTATGTGCCCTCATGGGAGTATCCAGCTGATTTTTTAGTTATTAACCAAAGAATCGGATGGATGGACACCCATTTATTCTTGGGCGACCTTGGTTGGCGACAGCCGATGCTTACATAGGCTGTCGAACGGGCAGCATGACCATTGCTAGGGGAGATTCCATAAAGAACATTATCATTTACCTACCTACCAAACCAATTTTACCCATGGTAAACATTCACAAGCATCCACATACATATTAGGAGAAAAACATTCGTCCACCTCTGACATTAGTTGAAGCTCTTGAATTTAAGGATCAAACTAAAGACAATGCAATCAATAACTTTATGAATCAGCCATCTACGTCTGGAAACTTAAAATTACAAATGTTAAAAATAGTTCTTGAAGATGAAACACAAGAGGATCACTTGGCAGACCTTGATGATCAACATATACCCACAACCGTTTTATGCAACAGCATACCCGTTGAGATTGAGCCGGGAAAAATTTTGAATATCAATGGCAATCTAGATAGTAAGCAAAGATAGAGGCTCATAAAGGTTTTAAAAAAGTATTAGGGAGAATTTTCTTGGGACTACCTAGACATGAAGGGCATAAACCCTCAGCTATGCACCCATCACATCTATACTGACAAGGAGGCTCGACCTATTTGGCAACCTCAGCGTAGGTTAAACCCACATCTAAAATATATTGTAAAAGAGGAGCTACAAAAACTACTGGATGTAAATTTCATTTATCCCATTTCAGACAGCAAATGGGTCTGTCCTCTAGTATTCATTCCTAAAAAGAACTGGAAATGGAGAATTTGTGTGGATTACAGAGAACTGAATAAAGAAACACGGAAGGACCACTTCCCCCTCCCTTTTATTGATCAGATCCTTGATACATTGGCTAGGAAGCGGTTCTTTTCCTTTCTTGATGGGTTCAGCGGTTACAATAAAATCCAAATAGCCTTTTGAAGACCAGGATAAAACAACCTTTACCTGCCTGTGAGGTACATTTCCCTACAGGGTACTACCATTCGGACTATGCAATGCCCCAGCGACCTTCCAAAGAGCCATACTCAGCATTTTTTCTGATTTAATAAATGAGGGGCTTGAAATTTACATGGATGACTTCACCCCATATGGCGATGACTTTGATCAAGCATTAGAAACGCTAGAAAAGGTGTTGGTATGATGTATTGTTACTAGGTTATGTTTAAGCAATGAAAAGTACCACATGATGATGACCGAAGGAGTAATCCTAGGACACTACATCTCTGTAGTTGGAATACAGGTAGACCAGGCAAAAATAGAGGTGATCCTTTTATTAGCCACACCTTGTACGCAGACAGAGGTACGCATTTTTTGGGGATATGCAGGGTATTATCGCAGGTTTATAAATAATTTCTCATAAATTGTTGCACCCTTGTATGCATTGACTGGAAACGTTGAATTCCATTGGTATGATAAATGTGACATTGCTTTTGTATATTTAAAGAAACTAGTCTTGAAGGCACCAATATTACACGGTCCTAAATGGGAGCTACCTTTTCACATTTCTTCACATTCATCCAACACAGCGATAGGGGCAGTTCTTGGTCAAGAAGAAGACAAAATTCCCTATGTTATTTATTATATCAGTAAAAATCTCACTCCTGCTGAATTAAACTACACAGTGACGGAAAAAGAGTTCTTGGTTGTCATTTATGCTATTAATAAATTTAGACATTATATAACTGGCTATCAAGTACTCTTGTATGTTGATCAATCTGCCATTGAATATTTAGCCAATAAACCAATCACAAATGGGAGAATAACTCATCGGTTTTTGGTTTTGCAGGAATTCGACATAGCCATCAAGGACCGCCCAGGAAAAGAAAACGTGGTCGCAGACTTCCTTTCCAGGGTTCCAAAGACATATGACACACTAGCAGTCAACGATCAGTTTCCTGACGAACATCTGTTTGTTGTAGCAGTGAAAACACCATGGTACGCATGCGTAGCAAACTACTTGGCAGTAGGGAAGTTGCCCAGGAATTTAACATCAAGGGAATAGAAACTAATTGTACAACACAGTGCTAGGTTCTCCTGGATCTGTGGATACCTCTTCCACACAGGGGCTGACATGCATATATGCAGATGCATCCAGGAAGACGAGATTTATGATATCCTACGGGCTTGTCATGATGAACCTTGTGGTGGCCATTTCACAGATCACAGGACGGGGCACAAAGTATTACAATTCGGTTATTATTCACCTAAGATCTTCAAAGATGCAAAAAAATATGTCCAAGCCTACGATAGTTTCCAAAGAATGGGCTTCCCATGCCAAGTGGACGAAATGCCACTACAACCACAATTGGTAGTAGAACCATTCGAACGATGGGCACTAGACTTCGTTGGGTCGTTCAACCCGCCATCAAACTAGAAAACCTACATACTGGTTGCCATGGACTATGTAACAAAATGGGTGGAAACAGTGTCCTTATCAAGAGCCATGAAAGAATTTGTAATTAACTTTATGTTTGAGTTATTTGTGCGATATGGTCTACCACGAGAAGTGATAACCGATGGAGGGGCACAGTTCATGGGTAATAAAATTATAGCCACTCTAAAGAATACCATATCATCCACAGAGTCATGCCTCCTTACCACCCGCAGGAAAATGGGCAAGTCAAAAGCACCAACAAATTCCTTGAGGCAATTCTTCCTAAAATAGTATCAACACATCGTCGGGACTGGGCCACTAGACTACCAGAGGCCCTATGGGCTTATCGCACAACATGGAGAAACACCACTGGATATTCTCTATATCATCTATTATTTGAAAGAGAGCCTATTTTCCCCATTGAATTTGAAGTCAAGACCCTAAGGACAGCCCAGGAAGTAGGGTTGGACTTGATGGATGCCAAATTAAAAGACTCCAGCAAATAAACAAATTAGATGAAATACGGCTACTGGCTCTGCAACACACAGGAATCATACAACAACAGTGAGCTAAGTAGCATGACAACCTCATCAAAAAGAAGACATTCCAAAAAGGAGATTGGGCACTTCTCTATAACTCTAGATTCCAAGATTTTCTGGGAAAGTTGCAAACAAGGTGCCTTGGTCCGTACGAAATTCAAAAAGTACACAATAATGGTACCCTCACCTTGACCACCATAGATGGGTCCGGTTCTACATTTCGAGTCAACGGGCACAGAATGTGCCTCTATCACAAACCTCTCACAAAGGAGTCTTTCTGCCAGCAGGTACGAAACGATTGTAGGTTTTAACCCTGAAAAAAAATTATCTACACACGAATCTTATAACAGAAAATAAACAATAGTGAGAGCATAAAACATAAAACAGATAAACACAGATATTTTCCCCTGGATCCCAAATTGGGACGACCAGCTTGATTTTTCATTATATTCCTTTTAGTGTTACAACACATATATATACATGCCGAAGCATACATAAACCCCAATCCATTAACCCCTTGATTAGAACATAACCGTAGTTCCCTGATCAAATTAAAAATACCAAGGGTCGAAACCATTGTACCCCAAAACCATGTGCAAACTCATGCACAAACACAGGGCCCGCCATGAGTGGGACCACACACCCAAAATTTGTCGGGCACTCGCCGGGTTCTTGGACAGAGGGGCTGCCTCCCCCCTTGTGACCCCCCTGCTGCGCCCGGTGCAACATACAACACGTGGGGCTAGTCGTGGAAAGAATATAACACATGCCCAACATTCTCCCACTTTTTGTTTTCTTTCCACAGGGGGCCACAGGAGAGCTTAGTCATTGGGCCAATTCTTCAACACCCATTGTTTCTCTACACCAAGAGAACTTCTGAGTGCTCACAGACTTCGTCAATGCATCTGCAACATTCTTCAAAGTGTCCACTTTTACCAACAACACCCTTTTAGCCTCAACCATATCTCTAACAAAGTGATATTGAACATCAATGTGCTTTGTCTTTGAATGATAAGCAGGGTTCTTAGCCAAGAAAATTGCACTTTGGCTATCACAGTCTATCCTTATAACTTGTTGTACCAACCCCATACTTGAACACAATCTCTGCAACCAAACTGCTTCCTTGCTTGCATGAGTGGCTGATATGTATTCTGCCTCTGTAGTTGAAAGAGCCACTACAGACTGTCTTTTACTCATCCAACTGACTGCGCCTCCAAATAAGCTAAACACATACCCACTTGTAGATCTTCTTTGGTCCAGATCTCCAGCCCAGTCTGCATCAACAAAACCACGAATGTCCAACATTCTTTCTAATCCTAGTCTTCCTTGGTAGCACAAGCCATAATCACTAGTGCCACGTAAATATCTGAAAACCCGCTTCACTACTGTCTAATGCTCTTTCCCTGGGTTTGACATAAACCTGCTCAATACTGCTACTGCATGTGCAATGTCTGGTCTAGTACAAACCATTTCATACATCAGACTACCCACTGCACTTGCATATGGAACACGGGACATATACTCCTCTTCTCCTTATGTCTTGGGACACTGTTCAACAGACAGCTTTACACCTACAGGAATAGGAACATTTACCGGTTTACTATCCTGCATATTGAATCTCTACAATATAGTCTCGACATACTTCCTCTGGTTTAACCAGAGCTTCCTCTTTGCCTGATCTCTCTTAATTTCCATGCCCAAAATATAGTTTGCAGCACCAAGATCCTTCATGTCGAATTTGGAGAACAACTGGGTCTTCAAATCTTGGATAATTTCTTTGTCATTTCCAATCAACAACATATCATCCACATACAAGACCAAATAAATAACACGGTCACCAATTAATTTAAAATAAACACATTGATCCTCCTTGCTTCTGGTGAAGCCAAGTCCCCGTATATAGGTATCAAATTTCTGATACCACATCCTTGGTGACTGTTTTAACCCATACAGAGACTTCTTCAACCTGCATACTAGTTCTTTCTTACCCTTCACGATAAAGCCTTCAGGTTGCTTCATGTAGATCTCCTCTTCTAGATCCCCGTGAAGAAATGTTGTCTTCACATCCATCTATTCTATCTCAAAATCAAATGCAGCAGCAACAGATAAAAGTAATCTAATAGAAGTAACTTTGGCAACAGGAGAAAAAACATCACCAAAATCAATTCCTGGCACCTAGGAATAACCTTTTGCTACCAACCGAGCTTTGTATTTTTCCACCTTTCCTTCTACATTCATCTTCTTCTTAAACACCCATTTGCTCCCGATGGGCTTCCTTCCAGCCGGCAACTCCACCAAATCCCATGCCTCATTTTTATGCAAGGATGCCATTTCATCAACCATGGCCTCCTTCAAGAGTTTTCCATCCTCTGAATCTACTGCCCCCCTGACAGTTCTGGGATCATCATCAGTTATAGTTAAGGCAAAACTTGAACAAAAAGCAAATGTACTATACCTTTCTGGTTGCCTTCTTTCCTGAACTAATCTTCTCACAACTGGAGTTTGTGGCTCTTCCTCTTCTGAGTCTTCTTCTGTTGTAGAGTCTGATTCATCCTCCTTTAGCTCAAACTCTATCTTCTCAGGTTCCTTTGGTAGGAATTTATGTATAACAACATCTTTAACCTCTCTAAACACCACATCTCGGCTGTACACAGCCTTCCTTGTTTCTGGGTTCCAAAGCTTGTAACCCTTTAAACCATCCTTATACCCAATAAAGATGCATCTTTCAGATTTATTATCCAACTTGGTCCTTTTCTCCTTTGGAACATGTACATATGCATCACATCCAAATACCCTTAGATGTGAAAGAGAGGGTTTCTTTCCATTCCATACCTCATGTGGAGTCTTATCCTCCAACGTTGATGAAGGTGATCTGTTAACTAGGTAGCATGCAGTCTCCATTGCCTCTTCCCAGAATTCTTGTCCTAACCTGATACCACTGAGCATGCTTCTTGCCTTTTCCATCATTGTTCTATTCATTCTTTCTGCAACTCCATTTTTTTGAGGTGTGTATGGAGTAGTCTTCTGCCGTGCTATGCCACACTTCTTACATAACTCTTCAAATTCCTTCTTGCAGAACTCCCCACCATTATCTGTCCTCAGCGCCTTTATCTTTTTCTCTGTCTAGTTTTCCACCAGAGCCTTAAATTCTTTAAATTTGTCAAAGACTTCAGATTTCTTCCTCAAGAAATATATCCATGTATTCCTTGAGAAATCATCTATGAATGAAACATAGTACACAGACTTTCCTAGTGATGGAATTGACACAGGTCCAAACACATCACTGTGCACAATTTCTAATATCTTGTTCGCCCTCTTAGCACCAGAAGGAAAACTCACCCGATTCTGCTTCCCATATACACAATGTTCACAGAAAACAAAATCCAGAGAGAAATTAGACATACCTTCTAGCATACCATTTCTATGTAGTATCCGAAGGCCCTTCTCTCCAATATGTCCAAGCCTTTGATGCCATAGCATGGTCTTTTCTCCAGATACAACTAAGCTTCCGCTCCATTTTCAGGAACCACATAACTGTTACACCCATCAATAACAGTGCTACCTTGTATCTTGTACAAAGTTCCAGAATGAACTCCCCACATTAATACCAGTGCTCCCCGAACCATCTTGCAGGCATCTTTCTCGAACACTGTTTTTACACCTGCATCATCCATCTTGCTTACAGAAATCAGATTTTTGGCCAATGCAGGAATATGCAGAACACCAGGAAGTGTTCTAATCCTTCCACCTTGCAGCTTCAGCTTGACTTTTCCACGTCCGACGATTCTAGCCTGTTATTGCCTAAATCTACCTCAGGCTGAAGGAAGGCGGGATTCAGGGTAACACCAAACCACGCTCAGTCTGGTAGCTAGCCCTACCAGAACAGGAGAGGGCTCTCTCTGAGTCAATCTCAGGAAAAATGTATCAATAGGGCTTGAGATGACTGAAATGAGTGCTAATTTTAGGCTAGGTATATGAATCAAGGAGTTTGGAATGATTTTTTAGGGGTTTTGATGGAAAAAAGGGAAAGGCAATTTTGGGCTTAGGGATGAGGCAAAATTCTTGCAGAGTTCAAGTTGGGGCAAGGAAGGCAATGGCTTTGATGTCTTAGATTCAATGAATGGATAGAAAAGACTGATGAGGAGCTGAAGAGGGCAAGAAGGTGCAAGGATCCTCTTCAAACAGAGGAAAACATATAAAACTAAACAAAATTTTAAGGTAGAGCACCAAAAAAATAATGAATTCTAGGGGTCAAGCTCATCCTTCTAGGAGCTGTTTCAACCAATTCTAAACAAGGAACTGAAATCTAGGCAATCAAACAACTTGCCTCTATATGGAAGGAAACTGATTCATTCATTTAATTTTCACTTTTTAGTGAATGAATCCTCTAGAACAAGTAAATATGTGACAAAATTACATCATAGTCATCAAATTATATCAAGATAGATCAATAGTTACATCAAAATGTAAAACTAGTCAAAACTGGGCGAATTTCTGAGCTGAAGAGTGAAAATGGGGCTAAATTTCTCTATGCGTCGCGCCAGAAAACTCAATGCGTTGCGCCACTTTGGAGGTGATTTTGGGGCACTTCCTGAAGTCCAAATTCAGCTCATGATAGCTCGTTGGAAAGCCCTCCCTGTCAAATTTCCAACCCAAGTGGAATTTCTGGATTTGGATGTCATTTTCCCCTCCAAAAATGAAATATCCCAAGACTTTTTCTTGTGTGTGCAAAAGGTGGCAGAAAGGCCACTTTCAAGGTGTTTTTGACCCTTTAGGCCACCCAGAACTTGATGAAATCCTTAGGCCATTCCTGAGAATTCATAAATTTTCATAACAAATCCAAAAATGTAAATTTTTCCTCCAGAAGATATCTCAAACGTAAGCGCGCGCCATGTGGCGCGACGCGTCGGGCAGGAAAATCTGTTTTGTGACCCAAAAATTCAAAAATGACAAAATCTTCTCCAAATTCCTTGAAATTTGGAGTGTAGGTCCCCCATCAAGTATCATGCTCAGCAAAAGAAGCCCCGGCCAAGTTTCAGAGTCTATCCTCCCTTTTTCGATGTTTCAGTGCCCTCCTGGTGCATGCAATTCAGTGGCGAAATCACTGTCTCGATTGTATGATGCGTCGGTGTCCGTCTCCATAATGTTGCAAATGTATGCCAAGTGTATGTTAGCTTGTTGAAAATGAGAAATGAGAACTTGGTTTTTTTTGTCTCCAATTTCCAAAATATGTGCCAAAGGGAAGGGACTATGGAGATAAGGTAGTGTGGACAGTGGGGTCTTGTCAAGTGATAATTTTCCCTTTTAAAACTTCTGATTTGACAATGTAGAGACAATGGGACAGCTACTTGAATTTTTTGGATTTTGGAAATTTTATAAGTGATATGAGGAAAGGGATAATGATAGGGCATGAAAGGATTGAGGGATAGGGAAAATAGGACTAAGGGATATAAGTGGTTTATAGGACAGAGGGGAAAAGGAGAGGGACTGTATGATGATAGTGTGACAGTGAGGAGGAAGGGAACCACAAGAGGGGAACGGAGTTCAAACCAATTGGCACCAACAACCAAACTTTAAATTTCAAATATAAACCCTATGGAGTAGTTTTGGACAAAATGATAGGGCTTATAACTTTGGCATTCAAATTCTCCGAATCGAACTTCAAAAGCACTCCAAACATTGTTTAATAGTAATTCAAAGACTTACAAACTCACTTGAAACATAGAAGGCGGATTCATTTTGCAATTTGAGTGAGAGATGGCAACAAATTTTCATTTCAGGCCAATGCGCCGCGCAGGTTTTGTGCACCGCGCAAGAGTAAATTAACACGGTGCAGAGGCGCCCAATGCGCCACCCACCTCCAGTGCGCCGCGCCTACCTCCCAACGCGTCGCGCAACCCTCCAACACATATTTTCGGCCTCCAATCACTGAATTTTCTCCTCCATGTTTTCAATTCAGTTCTTTAATAAATTTTGCATGCAAATGAATTGTTGAACAACAAAAATATCCTAAATGGCATGAACTTTGATTTTTGATTTGGCAAACTCTCTTTCTAAATTTGCAGACTTTGGCACTTTTACAAGAGAACTCGGTTTTTGCTTCCCCTTTTATTTTTAAACTGATGATGAACTTTCGCACACTAAACCACCATAAATTCTGAGAAAAACTCTTCACTTGAAATGGAAAAACTCTTAGCTTACTTGCACACCACAGATTTGAGCACATTTGGAAATTTTGGAGAAGAATGGAAAAATTTTGATGTTTCAGCCCAATGCGCCGCGCACCAAGCTCAATGCGTAGCGCACTTTTGAAGGAGGATTTGGGAGGCCTTCCTAGTCTCCAAATGGGGCGCGGGATAGCTCGTTGGAAATCTTATGGAGTCTAATTTCCAACCCAACCAGAATTTTTAAATTTGGAGTTCATTTGCCTTGTCAAAAATCAAATCTCCCAAAACTAGTCAAAATGAGCAGAATGAGGCTGCCTCAAGGCAGAGTGCTGTTGCAGTCAAATTTTGAAGGTCTTCCTCAACTCCAAATTGAGCTCATGATAGCTCATTGGAAATATCTTTTTGTCTAGTTATCATTTGACTCATCAAGCAAGTCATTTGGCTAACCAAGCTAGGAGAAATCTTGATTTTCCCAAGGTCAAGTCAGAGGTGCATCAATTCTCCTGAGGCAACGGTATTTTTGAAATTTCTCTAAAACCATGATACTTGTGTAAAAGTGAAGGATTTTTTTCTTCTTTGGAATTCTTTGGACAAAAACCTCTCTCAGTTTTCCAAAATTCATCTTTTATTGCTCAGAAACATCATTTTAGTGAAACCTATCCCGATGTGTGGAACAAGGGATTTGTCGAAATGAAGCGAAATGCAGGGGATAAGGGGCTTCTAAATTCTTGAGAAAATTTTTGGAAGTAGGGAGGGATGTTAGGAAGTAGGGGAAAGTGGAATTTCAGAGATTGAGTGGGGGGAAGGGGTCCAAAAGGGCAAAACACATGCCTAGCCTAGAAAATTGCCAAGTTGTAGCAAGAAACTAGGGTTTGTGCAAAAATGAGGAATTTGGGGGATCTTAGTGATGGGAAGTGTTTAATAAGGTACATTAAGGATAGGGGAAGGTTTATGAACATCAGGATACAAGTTTTGCTGATGATTTTACCATCCAAGAGAAATTACCTCCAAAACCCTAGGAGAGGGAAATGAACCTTACCAAGGCACAACTGAAGCATGAACAAGGTGTAAAATGACCCATTGGATCCTGAAATGATGATGAAAACCCTCTGAATGATGGTACACTCAGCTTAATGGTGACATGGACCGACATTTGGACAACTCTGAAAGGAATGAAAGAAAACCCTAGACCTAATACCTAGTGACCAAATTTTGCTTGAAGACTCACTGAAATGACAAAATTTGACCTTGACACCTTAAAATCACTTTGTAAGAGCATGTTTGATCACTGGAGGAAGGCTGCAAAGGCTGACACTAACATTGGCTCCAATGGGGATGGTAGCTCCCTGGAGGTACCAAGAACTACAGATCTTTGGAAAAGTAGACAAGTGCCTTTGTCCATTGGGCAATGGAGTCAAAACACGGAAACCGACATTATGCAGACTGACTCAAGGCTAAAACTGAAAACCATAAATAAAACCAAACATGACTAACAAACTGGAAAGATGCTCATAATTGAGCTTATTCATCAAACCTACTCTAATTAATCTTTTCACCACCCGATCAAGTGAAATGGAACAGCCAATGCAACCATGTAAGCATCCTGGCTGCTATTTGATTTCTTCCCAAATGCTTTCTGATGCGCAGGAAAAGGGAAGAATCGAAAGGCAACTCCCATGGAAACTTGGAATCAAGTTGACTGCTGATAAACTTGCAAAGCATGAATTGACTAGAGGACTTCAAGAATACTGCGAAAGGATCTTCATAAACATAGCTATTGATCCCCATTACCACATTACTGCTCTGGTCCAAGTAATCTTCATAGCCGGATATTAAGATTTTTCTCACATTTGTGCTGTCTTTCTTTGGTGACTGCAGCAGGCTATCAAAAGGATCCTGGATTTTGTGAATAACCAAACTCTGGAGCTGATTCCAAATAGAACAAAAATCTCCTTTATCAATCTCCTCATATGACTGCAAATCTTGATATAGGCTTTGTAATGAAAAATATGTTAAACAAGATAATGAAGGCAACCTTTGAATAATATTATCATCAACATTCTTTTCTGGCACATGGTTAGCTAATGGAGGAAAACTTTTACAACAAACATCATCCAACACACGAGCAATAGGATCATCAAACATTTGAGAAGACTGTTGCGATGTATCCTTTGAAACTGTATGACATCCTACTGGTTGTTCATCTTTTTCTTGAGAGATATTACGAAGATTCTGCTTTATGAACTGAAATGCTTCGAAACAAAAGGGTATAGAATCTTCCTACATCATCAAATCATGTATTTCATCTTCCATGCCTTCATCTGTAATCTGACCTTCCATTTCGTTTTGCAACTGCAAATCTAGAGCTAGGGAGGGTTTTGTATCCAAAATGATTTCATCAGTCATTTCAGGAGAAGATTTCTCATAAACCACTTGCTCAAGAATTTCGCTATCTATCTCATCATCAACATTAACACTGAGAGATTGTCGATTTCCTACAGGCTACTCATTTGAAGATTTACCATGAAATTTACCTTTCAAAAACTGGAATGACTCAAAACAAAATGGAACGGAGTCACCTTGTATCATTTGATCATATGTGCCAGTTTCCATTTTTTCATCTACAACTTGACAATCAATGGGTTTCGAGGGCTGCAAATCTGAATATGAAAATTCTTGAACAAAGTTTTTATTGCCCTCAAAATGGTTCAGATCAAGACTAGGCAAAGATCCTTCACTTACTTCAAAATCGCACTTTCCTTTATCATTGTCATAGTCGAGTATGCACGGTTGATCATCAGACAAGTCAGCCGGGAAGATAACTTTCCCTCCACAAACTAGTTGCTGATTTTTCTACAAGATTATTTTCTGTTTGGAGAACATAATCATCATCATACTGATCAAACTGAGGCAAATCATCAAGCATACACATCATATCAACAACTCTCTCTTCTCCCAGATGATCTATAAAACAATCACTATGACAACTGGGATAAGAAACAAAATTTTTTGGATCAGCAACTTGTTCTTCTTCAATCAGCGAGCCATGGGCTTGAACATTATACTCATTCTTTGTGGTGTTCTTTTGCATCATCTCTTCTACTGCACTTACCAACATGTCAAGCTTTACCTCTAGAGATGTCGATTTCTCCGGATCCATGTTTTTCATCTCTTCTTCCTTCAACCTTGCCCTTCGGATCTGCAAATGAGTCTCTACATTTACTGCAATATTCTGCATCTCATGAAATGTTGCAAGATTCCTTTCTCTCAACTGAAACTCCATTTCTGGATCAAAGGCACCCGGGTAGTGCAAGAGAGCAGATCTAGGAGAAGGTCTTATATCAACTGGCATCGAAAAATATACTTGGTTAAATCTGGCAGAAAATTGTTGTACTGTCTCCCCTGGCAGTCTTTTCAGCTGTTTATACTCTTCTATAATAAGGAAAGGGTTCTGTCCGATCACCCACCTGTCAAGGAAAACTTCGACGAACTGGTGGAAATCTGAGATGCTCGCATCAGGCAAGGTTTTGAACCAACTCTTCACTTGGCCTTGAAAAGAAAGAGCAAAAAGTCTAATACTAACATCTTCTTCATCAGCTTCAAAAAGGTCTAGAAAAGTCTCAACATTCTGCACATGTTGCTCAGCGTTGACATTGTTACATTCACCGTCAAATCTCGGAAAATATAGGTAATAATTTGCAGGGAAAGCATGGAGAACATAAGGTAAAACAAGAGGTTTATACCTATTGGGGACTATACAAGGTGTAGGAGTATATACAAGAGCTACGGGATCAGTTTGGTTTTCTTTAACCTCATCACTCTGAAGTGAGTCATCATAAGATGTGGGAAAAGTAAGGAGACTAGGATCAAAGGGAAACTCAGTATTTACACTTTTTGAATAAGTCGAGTGAAGATTTTGATCACCTTTATCATACAACAAATTCTGAAAAAACTTTCGAGCCAGCTTCAAGAACAGCAAAGAAGTAATTTACAAGAAAGCAGACTAGACCCGGAAGACCATTCCACTTTGGATACCTGAACTTTGTGTAAGATCCTTCCATTATCTCAGATAAAGAGTTAGTCCTCCAGTGGAGTCTCTACATTGAGTTGGAGTCACCAGGTGAATGATTTCAGCCTTCTTATGTCTGATCGTTTTCTACCATCAACAATCAGATCTGAACTTGATACATGTACTGGGGCAAGACAATCCACAAGTCAAGTGTCACATTCAAAAGCTAGACCGGAGATTGACTGAAGCAATGTTTATCTACTTCCGCTAATGCAAAGCAAGAGCGTTTCGAAGGCTTCCTAGCATAACTTCAGGCTCCGTCTGTAGCTTATAAAACGAATAACACCAACAAGCAAACCATTTTCTTCCCCAGTATGGTCGCCACTATGTTATTGCCTAAATCTACCTTAGGCTGAAGGAAGGCAGGATTCAGGGTAACACTAAACCACGCTCAGTCTGGTAGCTAGCCCTACCAGAACAGGAGAGGGCTCTCTCCGAGTCAATCTCAGGAAAAATGTATCAATAGGGCTTGAGATGACTGAAATGAGTGCTAATTTTAGGCTAGGTATATGAATCAAGGAGTTTGGAATGATTTTTTATGGGTTTTGATGGAAAAAAGGGAAAGGCAATTTTGGGCTTGGGATGAGGCAAAATTCTTGCAGAGTTCAAGTTGGGGCAATGAAGGCAATGGCTTTGATGTCTTAGATTCAATGAATGGATAGAAAAGACTGTTAAGGAGCTGAATAGGGCAAGAAGGTGCAAGGATCCTCTTCAAACGGAGGAAAACATATAAAACTAAACAAAAGTTTAAGGCAGAGCACCAGAAAACTAATGAATTCTACCTTAGTTACTCATTTGTTTAATCTCAGAGGCAAAGAGAAGGGAAATGGAATACATAAAAAATTAATGAAACTTACATATACATGGATAAAAACATCATCGAAACTCAGAGCCACAAGGATCCCAACAAGTGCTGCAAAACTCTGGTCTTTCCTTTGCCAAAAATACTGAAATTAATATACAATGAGGTGCCAAAATATTCCCAAGAGTCCAACCCTGAAATTTTTTTAGAAAATACAATATATAGACAATTCTAACCCCCTCCCATGCCTCTATGGGTTGAGCTCATCCTTCTAGGATCTGTTTAAACCAATTCTAAACAAGGAACTGAAATCTATTTTTTTTCGAAGGTCAAATTTCAACATTTTCTAAAATTATGCTAAAAACAAAATTGCTTGTTGAAAAAAGGATTGAAAAAACACCCCCCCAAAAAAAAGTGTGTCTTCCAGAACGCACTTGTTTTTTTTTTAAGGTCAAATTTCAACATTTTCTAAAATTATGCTAAAAACAAAATTGTTTGTTGAAAAAAGGATTGAAAAAACACCCTCAAAACAAAACCAGTTGATGCTGGAATAACAAAAAAAAAATTGTGTCATAATTTTGACACTTGTAATAATGGAATTAAAGACAACATATTAGGACATTTTTTAAAATCGTAAATTTCTAACATTTTTGATAGATGATGTTAAAGATAAACAAATACATGTATGAAGGGCTTATAATTTTGAACAATTTTCATCCAGGTTGTTAAACATAAAATATCTTGACTTTAAACAACCCCAAATTTGTAATTATTTTCAACCATAACCTTAAAGATAAAATTTGGTAGCGCATAAAAACCTTAATGACAAGTTGTAAATCTAAAGTTTTTCAATCTTAAGTGTTCAACATACTTGAACAATGAAATTATGGAGAAATTATAAGACTTAACAATTTAAAAAAAATGAACAAGTATATGAAAAAATTATCATTGAACAGAAACAAGTAAGAGTAATTTTAATTTTAAATGATAAAAACTTATCTTTTTTCAAATCTTAGCATAAGACAAATTTAAATATAATTTCAACCAAAACCTAAAAATCAAGCATCAAAACAAAGTGTTATGTTTCAATGACGCATATAATTATTAAAACTTTTAAAAGTATCTTATACCAAATGGTAACAATACATAATATCATGGTAATATCACTGCATAATCTAAAAATTCAACATTAGTTTCTATTTTTTATTTTACTTATAATTAAAATATCAACATTGGTACATTGAATATAACATAAATTATTTTTGTAATTCATTGTTACATTGTCGATATTCTAAAGAAATGAATTCTTCATAATTAAAACATATAATCCAACAAACATAGAAATGTCTCATAACTTCATGAAAAATGAGATGGAAGTCAAAAAATTTATTTCAAGTTACCATGCAAACATAAATTACATAAAAGTGTCTTAGATAGTTATTCAAAATCAGCCATAGGTTCTGGCACACCATCATAATCTACATCTTCAGATGAATGGCTCGATGCAGATGAAGATGATCCATATTCTTCTCTTTCATCAACTAGTGCTCCATCTGAGCCAACATGCATGCCCACCATTTCAGAGTTCAAAAGTCTTGTAGATCTACGTCTACATTCTGCAGAGTCCCATCTCAACAGTAATTGTTCTGGTAGCAATTTCTTCAAAATATTTATGGTCTGCAACCGAAGAGTTCATCTCTTTGTCAAATTGAAGTCATACACAAGTATGTCAACATCCTCCAATTTTAAGACATCTGTGCGGCGACGATTTATATTTGTGCCCTTTATTTTTCTCTTTCTGCCAATTCTTTTTTCCACTACCATCTCTGGCTTGTACACACCATTGAAAGGGTGGGTACTTGTGGCATACCAATGTACATCAACAAATGTAATCTCTTCATTTTCATTAATGACCTTTATAACCTTGGCAATCCAGAATGGATAGCCAAGTGGATCTTCATCTGCTAACACTGCTATCATGCAACCCTCCTTAAGATCTTGCACAGAACCCCTGTAAAGGTCTTCCATGGCTTCACGTTGTGCATGTGATCTTCTAGAACCAATATAGATTTCTCTTTCCTCTACCTGTGGGAAATTAATAATAGCTTGAGGCTGTTGTTGTTCAACATTGTGTGTTTCCTGATGTTCATGTTCATTTGGCATATTTTGTGGCCAAAAAAAAGGAGTCTTCAAAAGCGTATCCCCATTTACTGATCTTGAAATCATATCACTTTGATTACTGAAAAAAGACTCCCATCAAACTGAATCAGCAACATCGAAGTATTCATATGTATCTCTAATACATCTTTTAATTTCCTCTAGACATTCAGAATAATTTATGTCTCTCTTCTGCCTTCGTGCATTATGGAGTTCAGAAACTGACTGTAATAACAATATCTTTGATGAAAACATTGACGCTCTGGAATGAACTTCAAAAATGCTAAACCTGATGATGGTCCCCATTCTTCAATAGTTGAATACTTCTTGCCCCATATAAGTGTTATCCCATCAATTTTTTTGATACGAAATTGATGCTGGAAGTTAATGTCGTTAAGTTGTTCAATGCATTTCTCCTCACCATGCGATCCAAAAATAAACCTTTGCATGTCAATAGTTTCTTCCAACACATGAAAAACAGGCTCTGGAATGTACGATTTCTTAATACATTAAATTAATGATGGCAGGCTCCCAACACCTTTCCTCCTCAATGTTACTGAAAAACGACTGAAATTTTGATCAATATGATCACGAGTATGCCCAACAAGAAGGAAACCAACCTTTATCTTTTTAAAAATCCCCAATTCAACGAGCATGTTTAGATACCCAAAAAGAACTTGATTTTTGTTCTCACGACTTGTGTTGTCTAATTGTAAATACAAACTTCAGGAAGAATCCCAGACCAATGAGTAACCACATCATGGATTATAGTTATGGTCATATTTGCATCATTGTGAATATTTGGAGTTGTGAAGAAACTCTTGGAAACATCTTCTCATTAAATACCATACAACCAACCAAGTGAAACTGAATGAAATTTTCCTCCTGTAATTTTTTTGGCGTGCGGACAAAATGTGGAAGAAGTGTTTTCTTTTGGTCCATACCATCAATTATTAATCCCAGATATTTATTTGAATGATCATAACACTTCTTTCGATGTTTATACAACTTTTGTCTTTCACTTGTTTGCTGATTGCGATGGTCTTGAAGTTCTTTGACAACAGAATCTGTACATAAAATAAAAGAAACATATGAATAAATATATTTTCATAGTTGATAAATATCAAATTTTAAAAAACAATGTTTTGAACACATACCTCTTTCCGCCCCTTGACATTTATCTCTTTTTGCTTTAAGAGAAGCACATGTGCTGCAAATCTCCATCCTTGTCTTCTTAGGAATACGAACATTGTTGAATTCAGTTTTCCATATCCTTGTAAAATAAGAATATGTAATAAAATTACCAATTCCTTCAACAGCTTCTGCATAATCTTTGTATAACATGAATATTTCTCGTCTCGAGAAATTATCTGGAATATGTATTGTGTCTTTATTTGGTATACACTCTCCATGATTTGAAAAGAAGTCTTTCATCCATGTCTTAGCAGTATTTGCAAACGGCCCCACCTCCCGTTTATAACGTGCTTCTGAATAATATGTGGGATCCTTTTCCAATCTATCATGGATTCTTGACAAATGACAATTACCAATTGAATACAACATTTTGAACGCCTTTCTGCAAAGCAATACATTCCCAATATGATAATCATAACATGCTAGTGTAGATTGCATGCAACCCACTAAATATGAATTTTGCATGCTTTTATTCATTGACATATATGTTTTCCTTTTCTGCAAAGCAAAGTTGAAATCCATATTTTTCAAGCAATCCCTTCGACAACATGCACTTGAAATCAAATGAACGACAGAACTTTTTGTCGTGAGATATTTTGTCCTCGCCCTTATATAACTAGAATGCCTTGGATTGATATGAAAAGGTATACTCCTACTCCTAGTTGCAATATTTGCTTGCAACGGCTTCATCATTCCATCATCCTTTGTAAAAGTAGTTTCATCACCATTAGAAGGAATATTATCCTCACTATCATCATCCTCAACATAGTTAAGAAATTCATCAACATCATTGCGTGGAAAATTTTCTTTACCATCATCAGTTGAAGAAAACATTTCACAAGAATCATCGACACTTTTGTAACCCTGAATCAAAAGAAATTCTTCACCATCTTGACCCATGCTTTCAAATTCTTCCCTGGGAGGATTCAATTCTTCATCACCATGAGTGTCTTTGAAATGGTCACTTGGAGAAAATGCAACATTCAGATCTGTGTCTTTAAAATTATCATTTGCAAGAAACTCTTCATCCTCCCCTTCCTCAGTGGCGCTCTCATAATCCTTGGGATTAGGCATAAGTGGAAGCTTTGAATTTGTATTCACTATAATTTTTTCACCCTGCCCCTCCCCTTCCTCACTAAAGCTCTCATAGTCCTTAGGATTGGGAATAAGTGAATGCCTTGAATCTATATTTATTGGAAATTATTCATCCCCCCCTTCATTAGTGGTTAAATTATAATCGTTATGATTAGGATGAAGTGAAAATTTTAGCTTTGGAAATTCATCCCTGTCTTCATCAGTGGTGCTGGCATAATCCTTAAGATTAGGACGAAGTGGATATTCTTCATCTCCCTCTTCATCAATGGTGTCCTCATAATCCTTGGGATTAGGACGAAGTGAAACTTTTGACTCTGGAATTTCTTCATCATGCCCTTCATCACTGTTGCTTTCATAATCCTTAGGATTAAGAGTAAGTGGTATAACTGGCGCTCGATTTATAGAAATTTCATTTTGTTGCACCTCATCAATTTTGTTTTCATCATCTTTAGGATAACGACCAAGTCGATTTTTTTACTCTCTATTCATGGTGAACGAACTCCCGTTATATTCATCACTCTGAATAGAGTTGTTGCGTAACGAAGATGTTGATGTTCTAGAAAGAAAAACTTCGCTATCAAAAGAAACCATGGCTTTCAACAAGAATAGGTTGAATGATACAAATTCCTCTCCCACTTACAATATATAGCTTAAAGACTGAAAATTTCCCTCCAATTTTTCCCTCCAAAAAAATTCGCGAAAAAATTTCCCTCCAAAAAATTTCGCGAAAAACTTTCCCTCCAAAATTTTCATTTCATATATTTGGTACAAATATTAATCAAAAAATGTATTTAACATTTTTTTTAATAAACTGTTTATGTTGAAATATTTTACCTATATTTATATTCAAAATATCCACAAAATATTTCTATCATGGATGCCTTCCAAACTAAAATAATGTTTTTATTTGAATGATTTAACATTGACTAGATGTAGGTATTAACTATAATATTACTATAATACCTACATGCAAATATTAACTATTTTAACTATAATTAACTACATGTACATATTTTAGATTTTAAAATTTAATCCCATGATTTTAAACATTGATTACATGTAAATAGTAACTATGATAACTAAATGCAAATATTAACTATTTTATCTATAATATTAAATATAATTAACTACATGTAAGTATTTCATATTTTAATTTTTAATCTGAGATTATATTTGAATTATTCAACATTCAATACATGTAAATATTAAATAAAATATTAATTATGATAACTACATGCAAATAATAAGTATTTTAACTATAGTATGAACTATAATAAACTAAATCTAAATATTTTAAATTTGAAATTTTAATCCCACATTCGTTAAACAGTAAACCAATCAGACAATATACGCTATTTAAAAGGAATGATTCTTTTTATTCATCACATCACATCAAGTTTTCTTGTATTTGTTAGAGCAAATTTCTGGAGGTGTTGCGTTGGCATTGGTAACTTCGTGGAGGCATTGCATTGGCATTGGAAGCGTTGTGTCGCTATTGGTAATTTTGTGGAGGTGTTGCATTGGCATTGGTAACTTCGTGAAGGCATTGCATTGGCATTGGAGACATTGTGTTGCTATTTGTAATTTTGTGGAGGCGTTGTGTTGGCATTGGTGACAACAGCTTTTTGCATTTCAAAGGTTAGTTTTCCTTCTATTTTATCAATTTAAAGACGATTTTGGGGAAAATTTGTTTTTCTATAGTTTTTTTGTGTCCAAAAACTACTTTTTTAAGGTTTTTAGGTTAAAAAACCTTGATTTTTTTATATTTTTTTAGTGAAGAAAATGCAAAAAAAACTAAATTTTTTAGGGTTTTAAGAACAAAAATTTAGATTTTTTTTTCTTTTTTAAGACTTATAGGTTCATTTAGACAGAAAAATCCATAAAACGACCATGCACATAAAAAAAAAAGTAGTATTATAACATATTTTATTTGTTTTAATCATCTGATATATAAGTTTCATTATTTAATTTTATATTCTATTTTTTTTTTTAAATCTGTATCTTTTAATTTTAATATTTATTTTTCATTATGTTTATATATATATATATATATATATATATATCTTGTTAAACTGATATAGTTTTTTTTAATTTATTATATTGTTATATTAAAACAAATATTTTGCTCTTTTATTGTATATATTGGTTTTTTTTTAATTATAAATTCTTTAAAGCTCAAGTATTGTTGTGTTTAATATGAATCACTCCCTTTTTCATTTATTTATCTTTGATATAACATTTTTTTAATTCATGTAATAATATTTTATTATTTATATTTATATTATTAAATCATTGTCTTATCAAAAATATATATTAATATTTTATTATTTTGTTATTAAAGCTGAGTACTGTTTTGCGTGGCGCACTCTGAAGGCGTAAGACTATCGATTCCTAAGCTAAAGACAGTCAAAAGTCATTAATTGGGGGCAGGAAGTAAGGCTGACCACTCTCAGTCTAAGTCAGCATGAGATGGATGGCAGAGCAGCCAGCTATCCGCTCCCAGTGAAGATGGGTCAGAATGGCCTCAGTAGAAGGACCAGAGCGGTCGACACCAGGCATGTGGCTGTTGTGGGGCATCAGCTCAGCCGTGAGGCAGGCAGACCGGACCCTTGTCGTGTTTTTAGTAGCTGGCTTCGTGTGGCCTTGTCAGCCTCAGTGTCTAGCGGAGGTGGAGAAGATGAGCGCCACCGTGCTGCATGCCCGACCAGATATAATGACGGGCGGCACGCCAACAATGCTGCAGTCCTTTAATTTTTGTAATTTTTTATTTTTTAATTTTTAAATTACTTTTGTTAATTGTTTTTTTAGATTTTAGGATCTAGCCATGATCATATAGTTTCAGAATCTCTTTGATGTGTATATAATGAGGAGAGAGGACATTATGTGGTATTTGAATAATAGTGCAGTTATTTTTTATTTTTCTTAAATTTTTTTAATTTTAGTTTTTTTTTTTTTTTTTTTAAATTTTTCTAAATAATTCTTTAACAAATAATTTCTCAATTGCTATTTTTTTCATTTTTTTATTTTCTTAAATTTTTCTAAATAATTTTTTAATATTTCAGTTAAAGTTATAGAAACATTATTATATTATAAAAAAAATTGTTGTATAATATAATAAAGAATATTATTAGATGATGTTATTTAATTTTTAGATATATAAATATATATATATATACATATATATATATATGAAAAGATCATTAAACAGCATTTATGTTTTTGTTTCAAACATTACTCCTCAAGTTAAAAAAAAAAATAATATAATGAATCATTAACATTTGTTTAATATAAATATAATAATTGTTCAAAAAAAGCTATATAATAATACAATTAAAAATAAAAATATAATGCTTGTTGTTATAATGAATTACCAATAACTTTTTTAAATATTAATAGCTGAGTTTAAATATAGATTCTTTTTAAATTATTTTATACAATTTCCAAACGTTTGTTTGTTTTTGTATAAAATTATATTGAGCATATTATATAGATATACTCTTGCATATAGATTTACAATATTTGTTTTAGTAGAGAAATTTTATGATTAATTCTTTAATTTTAATTTTATTTGGTTTTAAATAAATTTGTATTTACTAATTGTTTATTATAATCTTTTCACTAATATTATATATATATATATATATTATATATATATCTTATATATATATATTAATAGAGAAAATAAAATAAAAAGTTTACTTTTTTATTGAATAATTTGCTTTCAAAATCTGATCTAGCGACAATCTGAATCTCAGAAAAAGTGACTCTAGTCATAGCTCATTCAACTTTGTACCTGTGGATACCCAACTCTAAATCTAAATTTGGTGAGCACACCTATGAATAATATTGGGCCTTAATGGAATCTTTGGCTGCCCATGTCCAATAAGATCAAACAGGATCAACAGTTCATTAAAGCGCTATTATGGGTGGGAGGAGCCAGCAGAAATAAGATAAGCAGATTCTCATTTGACATCTTGAAAATACAGGTGAAAGCAGAGAGTGATACGTCTGGATTTGTGATATAGTTCATTCAATGACCTTTTGATGTTAATTAGAGTGATGCAGTTTATATGTATGATCCCAAAATAACTTTCTTGTCAATTCATGCCAAGGAAGGCTAGAAGCGGCAGAAGGTTAGATGTAGTCTATCAAATGATGATGCCAGTTTGATGAAATATTCTAAGTTACTACAAGAAAAATGCTCAAACAACATTTCTGATGTTGTTACAAAGTATGTATTTTTCTTTCTCTGCTTCATTGTAAGGATGATTCAGTTTTTTTATCAAGTCTGATCATTGATACATGGTTTGCAGTTTGTGTTCATAGATTTTGTTAAGTCTTGTAAACATGTTTGATAGGCCATTTATATGTGGTACAAATCATATGGATCATGGTCAAATACCCACAAGACAAACGGAGGAAAGTTAGAAGCGAAGCAATAACTGTGACTGCAGACAATTAAGGGATCCTTGGGGATCTTAGGAGTGGAGTCAATCATCAAGCTTAAACAATTTTCTTGAAGGTGGGCATGACAGTGAGTAAATTAGTGAGAGGAGATGAATAACAAGAAACAGATGAGACATACAAAATAAAGTACAAAGATCTCTTTCATGACCTCATGAAGAGCTTGTTTATAAAAAAATTGATATATTTGTCAATAAGACTAGGAAAATATTAATGACTTTATGATAGGTGTGGTGACAGTGTGATAAATTGAAAACTCTGGGAGCGGAAAATCTGTAAATTAGGAATTAGAAGGATGAAAAATTTATTAATAAAACAAATGTACTAATGAAGGTGGAAGAACTCAGATGAAGCTCACTTGGTAGAAAAACATGAAGGCTAATCTTCTTAGACATAATGAATGAAGGACAAACTCTAATCTTATCAAATTGAGAAAGTATCATACATATAATAAGAAACATTGTTGAGTTCAATCCTCACTTTCTGGTGATTATCATAGTTCAAAACCCAGTCATATGAGTTCCAACAAACAAGCAGCTGACAGACAAATGTTTGATTATAAATAGTTCTGTAATTCAGAGGAACATTGATTGAAAGCTAGAGAGAATTGAATTGAAATATCCAATAACCTCTTTTTCAACAGGTGAAGCCATGTTAACTCAGCAACAACAAATGAATCAATTAATGGCATGGATTATAATGCAGATAATAAGTAGAATAAGTAGCTTTCATCCAAGGTGATTATTCATAATGATTCTTCAAAAAATATAAACACAGGATGAACAATTAGTGCTGCCAGAAAAGATCTTATGAAAGCAGTTCAGAATTCGATAAAAAGCAAAGATGGAAAATTGAATACAAATCTACGAAGGCAGGTCAACATTTGATTCAGCATTGGTAGGAAATATGGGTTGATTGATGAGATTTTAATTGTTGGAAGATATTATAAAATGGAAGATTGAAAAATTATTATAACCTTCTTTTATTTGCAGAGGTCTGAATGACAACTGGGAAGATATTCTTACTGAAATACGTGCAAGATGTGAAGGATCATTAAGTCAGTATTAAAATGAATATTATGCAGTGTAGTAGGAGTGAATTATCAATGGAAGAAATGTACTAAATTTCAAAGTAAGATTTCTTCGGTGCATTACTCAATTATAATTCTTGAAACCAGACATAAAATGTATTTGTGATGAATTTTATTGTATCAATATCATGCGTTTTTTTAGCGATTTATTGAGTGAAGAAATTTTTGCAAAATAAGAATTGTGGTTAAAATATTAGATGAAAATGATTGTAGGATAAATATTATAAAACTATGAAATATGAATTCTATCAACATTAATAAAAGAGTTTTATATTAAAACAAACAGATATATGATTTTATCAATTGTTGATATATTCCATATATGACACCTTACTTATGTATCTATATACTGCTATATGTTTTATATTAAATATGAAGAAGGATGAAGAAGCGCAGATACTTTCCAAAGCATTGAAAAATTAGATGGAGAACATGAGAAGGAAAGCGTCTTATGAATGTTGGAGCTGAATCTATATCTTAATCATTACGTTTGAGATGACTAGAAACCAGGTGTCAATATCTTGACAATATTATAAATTATTGTGAAGACGTTATCACTAACCCTAAGATATTCAAATTACATTGTAAATGTTATAAGCTTACAGTTTCAATTTCCTAGACATTGAATACTGATAGAGAACCATATACTTATCAAGCCTTTAGTAAGTAGTTACGGGTTTTCAAAAGTATTAACATCTTTATGAATGTGATATTTCATTGATTTTACAGTTTTAATATTATTAACAAGCTTCAAGGAAGGTAAAACAAACTAAAAGGATATAATACATTAAAATTTTGAAGTGTATGTTTGATTCTCTAAATTACTATTGCATACAAAAATTTAATTAAAACTTTTACTATATTATATTAGAATTAAAAATTAGCGTCTTCGTTTTCTTCGAAGATCAACCTATTATCAATGATTGTGAATTCTACGTAATGAATGTTGGACAAAGGAATGGTATAAGCATATTCATATTATAAGATAAAATGAATGAAAATTAGTCAAGTATTGGTTTTATGATGGGTGGTAGAAAAACTAACATATGAGGATAAAGATGCAAAGGAGGTATAGTTAACATTATCAAAAACCACAACACAATTAATATCTTTCGAATCTGTATTGAACGAAAATGGGTTTTGGATTTATTCTCAGGTTGGAGTAATTTAACTATACAAATTTAATTTAAATATTGTCTTTTTTACTTTTATGTCTCCATATATTTTTCTTACTTATTTTTTGTGCTTGGTGATTAATTTGTTTAGCATGCCTACTAAAAGGAGCATTAAATTGCCATTAGAAAAGATCAGTTAAAGTAAATTTATTCAACAAAGAATTAACGCTCTTAAATTCTTCCAATTAAACAAGAGTTCATCGTTTGAGGAAAGTTTGCAATGATCAAGTGTAAGCAAAAGCAAAAGGAGCACTCAACTTCTTTATTACATCATTGAATGATTGAGAAAGGATTTTACTTTAAGGAAGACCTCTGCATTAAGAAAAGAATCAATAAGAAAGTGACGACAGTCGAAAATGAAGAAGAAGAAAATGTTCAGGAAAGAAGCCATCTCAATAGTATTTCTGGAATGATGTTAGAGAACATATGATTAATCATTGGTGATGATGTTTAAGTTATATTTGAACAAAGCTTATTTTAGAGCTAATCAAACTTTATTTTTTAGACTTTGATATTTTATAAAAAGAACAACTCTTTTTAAAGCATATGATTATATGCTTTTTGACATAAATTCAATAAAAAGGTTGTTTTCTTAAGTTCTTTTATTCAAATTCTCTAAAATTAGTTTATTTAACACATATTTTTTCAACAAAAACTACTGTAAAAGTCATATTTTGCATTGTATTTATATTGAAAAATTTATTTTATATATAGTTCTAAAAATATGAATTTTTAGCAGTAATTGCTTAATGTAATTGAAAAATTATTTAACAATACATAAACATGTAGAAAATATAAACTTTAGAGTCAATAAATGACCTTTTTCCATCTTTTATGTATGTGAAAAAGGTAAAGATATCATTACAAGTTTTATTTTTAAAAATATTGCATAATTTTGCTGATTTTATTAAATACATAAATGCACTTCAAAATAAACATCTCACCTGAAAGAAAACGATAAATTCATAAGTGTCAAAATCAATCTCATAAAAAAAAATTGGTGATGATTACATACTATTCAAATCATTATAAAACCTATAAAAAATCATTCACAAAAAAAAACAGAAATGAAAAAAAATTAAATTACAAAAAAAACATGCTCAAATTTTTTTTTCTTGATTCTGCATCGCCACTTTTTCAAAATCAGGTGTTTTTCTTGATATTTCAAAAAGTAGGTAACATTGAGGTTACCTATTTCATCGGTAACATTGTTTTTCAAGAATAGAGTACTTCAGAGGTAACAATATGCAGGGCTGGCCATAAATCATAATTGATACTAACTGATCTAAATCATTCAAGAAAATAGACAAGCCAAAAACTTATTAGAGAGCAAGAGATGAATTCCCTAATATATCTCAAGAAGAAGAAAACATTTAGGCAGTGAAGGAAACAAACAGATCTAAGGCGCCATCAACAAGCATATTTTAGTCTAAATTTTTTGTCCTACTGCAGCATAGATGGATGGAAAACATATGAGGAACTTAGAAAACTTTAACATGAGAAAACTAGGCCTATGGTTCCTGCAAACAGTCCTTCTCCATCAACAAGTGAATCAGGTCATGCATAAGCTCCAAGACATCAATTTCTCATCAAAGGCTTCAAGGGACTATGTATTACTTCAACATAAGTCATCAACATCCAACAAAATATACAAGAGCCTCATGCTCTATTTATGGAGAAAATGAGGAGGTAGAAACCATAAGAGGCTTCCAAAAACCCTAATTCAGCCATAAATGTCATAAATGTGCTTAATGACCATGCAAGGCCCAAGAAACATAAGAGATAAGATAATAAATGAAAAACACCAAAACATAACTCCCAAATCAAATCAGGAGTGATTTTCCCAAAAAAAATATTAAAATTTTTTTTTCCATCAATTAGTGTCTTTTGTTGACTTTTTGGCAAAAAGTTGTCTTCGTGCGTAGCTCCATATTAGCAAAAAATGGGGTCTATTGCAGCTGAGTTTTGGACCCCTTCCTGGCATCGGATTTGGCCCCGTAATGGCTTGTTGGAAATATTAAAGAGTATATTTTCCAAAAATACTTGATTTGTGTTGAATGGATACCATTTACTGGCTCAAAAATTGAATCTCCCATGATTGCTCAACGCATAGTGCCGGGCCTGAAAAGGAGGCAGAAAGGTCATTTTTGAGGTATTTTTTGACCTTTTGAGGGGGAAAAAATGCTCAAATTGATTTGAAATGTTTTGGGCAGACTGTTGGAGACATGAAAAACCCAAAAATGTAAATTTTAGAAGCTGAGGATGCCCCAAAAAAGAGCATAGTGCCTAGGGTATTCCATTCCTAGGGGCCAAAATTTGGAAAAAAACAAAAATTTCTGAATTTTCTCAAAATTGGTGGGTAGACCCCTCAAGGGGTTTTAGACACCTGCTAAGAAGCATCAACCAATATCCCAAGGCTGTAATGAACTTTGGGCCTTTTTAGCTCTTCTAGCTCTAAGAGGGCTTGCCTCAAGTTAGCATTGGCAATCATTCTCTTCCTTGCATAATGTTTGACCATTTTCTTCTGCAAGGCAAGGCCCCTCTTCACCTCTTTGAAATTTTTGTGCTCCTATTTACAATAGTATATGACCCTTTGTGCCCTTTCAAAATCCTTTTCACATTCTTGAAGCTGGGCATCTTTTTCTAGGAGGAGTAATTTTGTATTTATCCCTTGGTCCTCATTATCACTGTCTAGATCAACAAAGAGAGGGCCTTGAGAAGACTTTTTAATCCTTTTTCTCCTCCTGACTGGTGCCTTTGGCTCAACACTCTTCATTTTTTCTTTGCCTTTATCCGATGCTTTGGTATTTTGTGAGGAGGTGGCCCTTTGCCCTTTAGAGGTAGCAAACACACTCCTTTTCCCTCTATGATAAGTGCATGAGAGAGGGGAAATCATGGGAGTCTCAAAGGCAATGCTGTCATCATTTTTTCCTTCACTCTGCTCTGATTTTTCTATGTCTTCTATGGACTGATTTTTTTCAAGACAGTCATGATAGCTATCATGACTGCCATGACTCTTTCTTGGATTGTCTTGGGCACTTAGATAGTTTCCTTCCTCATCTGGTTGTTCTCCTTCTTCACTGTCTTTTTCTTCATTTTTTTCCTCTTCCTCATCATTTTTATCTTCCTCTTCACCATCATGTTCACTGTTTTCATCTTTGTGGCTGCCATCACTGGTTTCATCTTTGTTTTCTTCTTCATCATCTTGCTACCCTTGGTCATTGCTGCTTTCTTCTTGGCCACTTTCCTCTTCCTCATTTTCTTCTTCCTCTACATCATCTTCCTTTTCAATGCTTTCCTCATGATCATGGTTTCTTACTTCATCATTTTCTTCATTTTCATCCTCTTCTTCTTCTTCATCAACTTCTTCTTTATTGACCTCTCCTTCTTCATCATTATCTGTCTCATCTTCTTCCTCATTGTTGCCTCTTATTTTCCCTTCACTAGGGCTAATGTCATCCCCTTCACTTGGTAATTTAGGGGAGGAGGTAATAGGTGAAATTCTTTGTGGCGAAGGCACATGGGGAGATGATGGCTATGTGGAGGTAGATGGTTGTGAAGTGGAAGGAAAGCTCTAATGGATGAAGGCCCAGGGGTCTTGTATTAACTTGTAGAAGCTTTGTAGAGGCCATAAAACCTAATTTTGAAAGTCTTTTGCAAAAATTTTGATGTGATGCCAGGGGCGCAGCGCCAACGTGTAGCGTCTGCACGTAGCGCCGGGTTGGTCAGGCCGTCGAGGCATACCGTCTGGCAGAACAAGCAGTCTCGCGGTGGTCATTTTTGAATCTGCGTGTAGCGCCAACCCGTGAGCACGTAGAAAAGTGTAATCTTACACTTCCTACCTTGCCTCTATGCATAGCGCCGGAGGCTAGGGGCATGGTGTCGTGCTCAGTGTGTAGTGCCTGCTAAATTTTCTCAGTTTTCCCGAAAACCAAAATAATTTCTTCTCAACGACTTCTTCTCCTTGGAAATGGGAAAATGATGCATGGGGAAGGTTCAATTGGTTTTTATACTTGATTTGAAAAGTAAATTAAAAATACCAAACCCACTTCTGTAAAGTTGGGGTTTCCTATCTTTCAATGTGCAATTTTGACTAATGTTTGCTGTGAACACATTTTAACATTTTTTGGAAAACATGTTTTTTTACGCCTTTGCCAATATTTTTGTAAAACAATATTTTTGGCATGGGGGCCCTTTGTTGGGAGCCTATTGTTGAGATGAAAAAATCGGGGTTACATTTTTCCTTTTTAGACCTGTCTTGACAATAATTTATACCCCAACTTTTACTTCAAAAACTCTATTTTTCTACCCTTTGGCTAAATGGTCTTCTTTAGCCTGATACCCTTTGTCTTTCTTCTCTTAGTGCAGGTGAATCGGTGTTATTTTGGCAAAAAAATTAAGGAGGAGGCTTCTGTCCTTGAAATATCTGAGATGGTTCTTTTCTTGTCACCAATGTTTTGTTAATCCACCAAACAAACCCTGATACTCTTTTACCTATAGGCCTGTTGTTTTTGTTTTTTTTGTTTCTGCCTCCTGGTGATAATTATATCCTATTACCTTGCCTCCTCTTGTTGCTAGTGGTCACCTTGGCTACTCTTTAAAAAATGTGAACAAGGGCAGCTGTCCCTTGCAGTGCTTGTGCTCTAAGCCAAGGAGGCCCCTTTGAGTGCAACCTCTTTATGTAGGAAGGCATAAATTTTTGGGCACCAAATCCATCCTATGACTCAGTGCAACCTTTGGTGACCTAATGGGGACCTTTCGACTTGGATTTTGGATAGGGATTTTAGACTTAGGGATCACCAAGTATAAGATAGGACCTGTGATAAGCTTAGTGTGTTTTGAAGACCTAGGATCTAGCATACTTGATTATCTAGAGGGTTTGTAGAGACAATCAGTGTCTGAGAATATTATGGAAGAGTCAGCAAGATTATTTGATTGGTAGGTTTGAATAGTGGTAGGGAATCTTGTAGATAAGCAAAACAGAGGATTTGGGCCAAAAGGCAAGACCTGGTAAAACATGAGTGACAGTTGGGGCTAAAATAAATGGCTTGAACTGAGGATGGGTCTTCCAGGAGCGGTGGACTAGTGATGACTAGACTAGAAAATGAAATTAGGAAAAATTATCCTAAGGATAATGAAGGCCGTGAGATTTCTAGAACCCATAATGTTCATGAACTTTGTTTCTAGAAATCTAGAACTGATACTTAGTCTTCTTTAGATAGTGAAAATTATGGATGACTAACAAAAGTGATGAATTTATAAATTCTTCAAGAATTGAGTTTTCAAGGTAGAAGTATAGCCTTCGAATGCGTTGAGATCCTACTACTTGTTAGGGTCCTATAATATAGGATTCATAATTTTGAATTGACTATGGCTAGTCTTGTAATATGTACATACTTTTCATTTTTCAAATTGTTTTCCCATATTATAAAATTAAAAAATGTAAAGAGGGTAAAAGTCCTAAAAGAAAAATCAAAGGACTGAAAGAAAAATATCAAAAAATAAGATAAAATATGAACCCCAAACAAAAAGGAAATAAATAGATCATGAAAGTGATGCAAATTCAAATGTCACTACTTTTACTTCACTTTGAAAAATAATATTGTGTGCAGCTTGTCAAGAATTCCACAATCCATGATAGTCAAACAACTTAATCTTGATTATTCATGTTTTAAATTTCATGTTGATAGATATAGAATAAATATCTAGCCAAATTTTTTAATCTTAGCAGATCAGTAGTTAGGTAGAGAATAATAAATGTGCTCAACATTTTGATCTGAGCCATTGAAGAAATCAAGATAGAATTAGATAGTTTGTTGTTAAAATAAAAATGAATAAGGGTTTTCAAGCTCAAATGCACCCATGTAAATGAAGAAAAAATGTTAGGGTAGCTGATGGGTAGATAAAGCAATTTTCACAAGGAATGGATAGTAGAAAATTGGTTATTTCATATTTACTAACCTCTCTCTAAATTCATTCCACTTATAAAAATACCCCCTCCCCTTCATATTTATCTTTTTCCCCTTCATTCTTTTCCCTACAAAAAAAACCCCTTTTCCTAAGTTTAAAACACATTTTCCTTGGGAAAAGTAAAACCCCTTTACTAATTTCCCTTTTCATTCAAAAATACACCAAAAACCCCAAAAATACATTAATCCTAAGTATTTATTTAAAATCATATATCGGGTCCCACAATAAAAAACCACCATGATGTTATTTATACTTAGTGTATTATACATTCCTGCACATATTTAATCTTCCCACATATCCATTTTATTAACTAACATTAATATATTAGCTCCCTTTATATGCATGTATCCCGTATTATATTAATTCCTTATTATAAAGTCCCAAACCTTAAGCTAATTAACGTATAATGTTATTTTATTACCTCGCCTATATATAGGTCCCACTTTCCCCTAACCCCATTGGTTATATATTAAACCCACCTTCACATAATCCTAACCAATGAATGTGTTATAAATCATCGCACAAAATTATTTACTGGGCCCCATGCCTATTCAAGAGTCTCGATCAATCCCTGCTATTTTCCAACCGTCAGATCTAAATCCATCAGATTCGATGACAGATAAGCCTTGTCGCATTCCCGAAAGGCCAACTGTTAACTACCCAAAGACCTTGCGAAATGCGTGGTTTTCGAAGCTCCACTCCTAGCTACGTGGAATCATTCCATTTGATCGCATCCTTAGAAAAAATACCACACGACCATTTTTGCCAATGCAAAAAGCACTGGGCTATATTATGCCCATTGCGAAAACCACCCTACCATTTGAATTAACCCTGTGCATTAATATTAACCATTGTTGGTTAAAAAATGCATAAAGCCTCCCTTTGGAGCCTTTTCACCATCTTTCAGTTACAATTGTGCACGACTACAGCATTTCCCACCTATAACCAAGCCTTTTTAACTAGAATTTAGCCAATTTGTTTCCAAAGGCATTGCAGAATCCATCTGAAGCACTATAAAGACAAGAAGAGCCTCATAAAAGCCTTTCGCTGACTCAAAACCCTTCTACAAACCAAAATATTCATTTTATCCAGATATTCCTCAGTGCTTAGGCCTATACATACAACAAGGAAGTAATTCAAGTAACTGAATCATTTAGGAGCCTCTGCATACCTAAATAAATCCCTGTAACTTCCCAAATCATTTTTTCTACAGACCCTTGATGTATTTTCACAACAAACTCCCAAGGTTTGAGACTGTTTTTGACTAAAGAGACTCAATATTTTATCAATTGGTTTCTCAAACCCTTCTACACACTATAATTAATCTTTCCACAGTATTTTAAGGGCCAGAAAATGTTCTTCTAAATCAAAAGAATAATAAATTGATAAAAATTAATAAAAAAGACTTCCAAAGAAATTGTAACTGTCAATCCTCTATAAGCTCTAGTTGTATATGTGGAACACATTCCTTTAGCTAACAGATATTTTTAAATTAGTGACCCTGTCACTGATTTTAATCTTCTTGAGCTCCACTGTTGGAGCCATGAAAAATCAATTGATCAAGCAGATGAGGTTTTCATTTGGGAATCTAATTTTCCAAAGTATGTAGTCCACAGAATTTCCAATGCCCATAAGTGATCAAACTTTCTCATTCCTATTATTTCCCTAACCAAAGAGCCCTAATAACCCTTGGAAAATAAATTATTTTCACTATCACAACTGAGTCAATTAACCAAATTTTGCAAATCCAATCTAGATCAGATGAATCCCCTTTTTCCATTGAGACCCTTACAGAGTTGTATCTGAAGCTGGACTTCCCCAAGAGGTTCCAGATATTCCAAAGTTTTATGCCTTCATCAGTAGAAACTCCCACGAAAAATCCTCCTTACCCATCTGCAATATTTTCTAAGAGAACTAGACACATCATCACAATGTTGTCCTACATTTTGGGTTATTTCACTCATGAGAATGTTGATGCTTCAGTCTTGGGTTTCCTGTCTAATTTCACACCTGTTCAGCCTCTTGCTACCATTTTCAATTTTTACCAGTACCTTACTGATACTATTCATGAACAATTGGTCAAAAATCCTGAAGAAGGTTTCCTCAAGTATTCCTCAGTTTTATTTCACATGTTTCTGTACTTTCAGTCTGAGAAATTTGCCATCAACCTTCAAAAGCTTGATGTTAAAAGTAACCCACAGTCAGTCATATTTTGGACTTCCTTAATCAAGAAGGATTCAACTGAGTTTACATATAACATATTTCATTGACTCTTTCATCTATCCAATTACCAATATGCTGAGCAACAACACTCAACCAAGAGTTAGTGAGGAAATTAAAAAGGTCCTACAATTATCAGAGAATATTAGGACATGAGATTGGCACCTCTATCAGAAACATACAAAGATTAGGGTATATGTATCAAATTTTTTTCCATATAAATTTCCAAAATACCTCCCAATGAGGTTATTTTCCCTTGAGTATATCAAGCAGATCATTAATTTTGTTGGCCCTTTTATTTGTGACAATAGAGATGCAAGTCCACATGCAGAAAAATATTTGCAAGAGTTTAAGTTCAGTCAGAGTTTTTAGTGGTATTATGATCCTTTAGGAGTAATAAGAAAACTAAGGATCAAATGTAAATTAACTTCTTATATACATGAGTCAAAAATAGACACTGAGAAGTACTCCAATCAGTCTAAATGGCTGGAGAACACTTTGACAGAGGCAGAGAAGAAAGGTGATATTAGTCAAATCTTGTAAACTCCAGCCCAAGAAGATAGGAACTCAAAAAGAATCAGAGAATAAGGATCATACACTATAGAAACTACAACTGGAACTAAATTTAAATTGATGTATAGGAAGAAGCAAAAATTAAATACTTTAGGAGAAGAAGTGGAAACTATTGAAGTGATTGACATAGATACAGTAGTAAAGGATAATGCACTACTTGAAGTTGCTGAAAAAACACACCAACCTTCAATTTAAAACACTCAAATGAGTCAGAAACAACACATTGTTGAAGTATCTTCATCCAGCAAACCAGCAGACAAAGAGATGGACATTATGCAGAGGTATAAAGAAATAAAGATCATAAATGAAGCCTTAAAGACTGATACATACACACAGTACTAGAAGGAGTCACCTAGTTACCAAAGCAGATTTCTTTCTACCTTTGACTATAAGACTAGGAAGATCTTCATCCAGTTGATCAGTTAGAATTTCACAAACAAGCTGGTGAAATGTTCTATACAACAATGACAAATAAAGCCATGAGTGTACAAAAGCTGCAAAACACTCTTGGGAACATCAGATATCAGCTCAAATTAGAAAATGCATCCTCACGGGCTAAGGATAACAGAATCAAATCACTGGAAGATTTGATTATTGAAGTAGGATATGATCCTAATAATATCAAAGTTGCATATGAAATGATCGAAAAGAAGAATTCACACATTGCTGCATTAAAGAAGCAACTAAAATTTCCTCCTACTGGAAATCCTCAGGCAAAGGAAGTGTTATAGGATGCAAACCAAAAGGATGAGATGATGAGTCTCATTCTTCAATTAACGGCCCAAATAAAAGAAATGGAAAATGAAATGGACAAACTAGTGCAGGAGGAAAAAGCTAGACCAGAAGAAGTCCCTATCACTATTATTCCAGCAGTCACTACTGTTGTTCCTTCCACATTAGCAGAACCATTGGCCCCTTCAGTGCCAATAGCTATAGCACTTCCTGTCACATCAGCTACTACTTCAACAACAGATTCATCTCCAATAGTAGCACAACCCATAGATGAGGCAAGAAAACTTGTGAAAGCTATGAAAAACATGTCTATCCAGAATAATGAAATTGATAGAATTAAAGAACAGATAACAAGTTTGGATGATGAGAAGAAATTAGTACAGATTATGCAAAACAATGAAAAATAGAAGGAAAACAAGTTGAGTGAGAAATTGAAGAAGTTGGAAAAAGAACTGACATTAAAAGAACCAATGGCACAAGCCAAACAACATATTTGGGCCAATATCATTGAATCTGTCAATGATATTTGGCCATTAATTCAATTTATTTATGAACAAAGAGATTTAATCAAATAAGCAGTTGAATCCATCCAGAAACTCAAGGAAGAGCTTGGAAAGAAGCTAGAAGAGGCTAATGAAATCATAAAATTCCCTAATTCCAAGAGTAAGCAAGAACTAGAAGACATTGGAATTAGTGACAAGAAAAATACTATTCTTGAAGTCAAGAAAGTGATTTCTAAAAGGAATTTGATGATGCATCAACATGGAACTTGGCATAACTAGATTTATGATGAAGTTTGAGATTTTCAATTAGGGGAATTTTGAGGTCTGAAATGGGCCTCCTAAGGAAAATGTACAATCAAAATTCACTTGATGAGAACCAATCACATTTTAGGGGATGATATCATCCCTAACAGTTGAGGGGACATTGCTTGAGTTAAAGGTACTTACTTGTCACATTCTCAATGGTGGATAAAATATCATGGCTAACCATGGTAGTGCTCTAAGTACTTTTAAATTCATAAAGTAAAGTACTCATAATAAATGTCATTTCACACTTTTTGAATAAAATATTATTATTGTCATTTTATATTTTTTGAAACAAACAATGCATATCCCTACACAATCTTCATGTATTTATACACTTTTCAATAAATATTATATTTGTATATTTTCAAATATTTAATTATAAATCAAATCAATTCAATATGTAATATAAAATTCATACATAGAATAATATATACTATTATATTATTTTTATATAGTATATTAATTATATGTTATTATATAATTTAAATAATATAAATTTTGATTAATAGTATATTCTATAATTAAGAATTTATGAATTTATATTTATGTTTTATTTTAAGTTATTTAAGTACAGAGGACAAATTCATTAGTTGTGAAATGATAATGATTTTTTCTTAAAAATCTCATTCTTATTTATAGTCACATCAATACCATTTTTTTATTAATTTATTCTAGTACAACTTTTGAATTGAATTTAACCATGGTTACATGGATTTTGGTGCAAAAGGTGAATTTCAAATTCATAAATATTGTTTTATTGGTTTAGCTATTATTTTATTATTTCCTTAGGAGGCCCATTTTAAACCTCAAATTTCCCCTAATGAAGACAGAAAGGCTTGCCAAATCATCTAGTTATAAATGACAGACTGATGAAACAAGAAGACTATGATAAGAAGATCAGAGAGGTGGCTAAGGAGCAAGCTAATAACTCAGCCATGTAGGGAATTCCAACAGGGAAAGTTCTCTACAAGAGTTTTGAGAACCTTTTTTACCTATAGCATGAGGTAAAACACTTATTCATCAACAAGCCAATATTTTCAAAATACATAGAGGCAGATGAGATATTTATAACGATGGTGAAAATTAAGTTACCAAATGTAAAAGACTAAGAGAAATTGATTGATTTACTATGAAGGTCAAACAATAAACATGGCATTCAAATGAAAAACATATCAGTTAGGAAAAAGGTAAACTGAGCATACAATTTTTACAATTATAGGACAATAGTAATGGTGAACGTTAAATCAATAACAAAGAACTTACAGTCAAAGAGTATCAGATAGGTTAAAGAGTATCAGATGAAAGTCATAGGTTGAAAGTAAAAACAGAAATTACAAATCATAGACAAATATTGCCAGCGTGAAGGACACTCCATTGCCAAACACACATTCAACGTTGAGCACCAGTTAGAGAGAAATTGGCAAAATATCAAAGACAGCAAACAGTAAATTCAATAAAAGGAAGGACAACTTGCATTAGTTAGATATCTATCTCTATATTCTTGCATGAAGATATTTATTTTTCCATGAATAATTCCTAAGTTTGTTTCAGGACATTTTGTAAGAGGTTTTGTATAAATACTTCACATTTTGAAGTATTGAGTGTGGATGAATTACTGAACATTTATAGTTCTACTATTATGGAACCTGAAGGTGATTGTACCAATTTCAAGTCAGTAGACTAGATTAAAGCAATAAAGAGATTATATTACAAGATTCATGTGTGAAGCCATTACATTGAAGTACATTCTATTTGTTCAATTGTTATTATCTGAAGTTTTCACATACTTGCATGTTTTCTAAATCTAAATGTATAACAGGAATATCATTTCAGAATTTGTTTAAAAGCACTATGTCTTGAACTATTATTTCATTTTCATGTTTTCTACTTATATCCAGATTGGGGAATTCTTAATTTCTCCCTAGTTTCGATTGACCTTTGTCACTTCTGTCATTATCTAGATCTGAGAACCCTTAATTTCTCTCTCATCCTGATTGAAACCATTTTCACCATCAGCCTAAAGATCTGAAGTGACTTAACTATCTTTCCATGTGAACACTTCTATTTTGACCTTGATCCTGCACTGTTTCTTGATACATTGACTCCATTAGCCCAATGGAATTCAGACCTACATCTATCCATATGAAGCAGTGATTTTACCACCAAAACCAAGTCATATTCCAAAACCCATCAATCATACATAACTAGCCTAAAATTAACTAAAATAAACAAATATAAATCTTAAATAGAGAGCCCTCTCTGAGCATTAAGAAGGCTAGATACTAAGGCTTAAAAGTAGGTTTGTGTTTACCTCTAATATTCTTTAAAACAAAATCAAACATCTAACAACCCTGAGAATGATTGGAGTGATAACACTACCTTCAAGAGTTCAGTATTTCTGTTTGAGAACAAAATTTAGAGAAAATATGTCTTTGACTCCCTGCAGACGCACCAAAATGTTATCACTAAATTGAATACTGATGGGCTGCTTCAACAGTCAACCTAGAGTAGTTATTTCAAACCTACTTTTAGTTGAAAATTAGCCTTTTTAGCCTGATAGGGCTCTCTCAAGGATATAAAATGATAATATCTAAATGAATTTCAATAGATGGCTAACTCTAAAATTATGTTTTAAGTGTGTTTTTTATGCAAGTGAAATATGTGGAAAAATGACTACCATTGGGCATATGGAGTCAGTGTAAATAACCTAATGACATGTGAAACTCCTCTCATGGAGCTGAGACATATATATATTTTGATGAAAAGATAACATTCAAAGCAAGTGTTTGAAGGAAGCTAGAGCATGTAAGACATTAATTATAAGTAATCAAACACTAGGATATTGAAGATAAAATTGTAGAACATAAAAGACAAATACTCATGAGAATATCAATGAATCTCAGGTAAAGAGAAGCAAGATGCCACTATATATTACTAATGAAAAGTTTTACAATAATAGTTTGTAGTAAACATCAATCAACCATTTCTAACTCTAAAACTCTCTCATTTATAAAGTGAGGACTCATACAAATGATTTTCCACCTTTCTAGCTTCAAATTCCCGCCTAAAAAACCTATTTCAAATTGGATTACATCACTTGGAGACTTCTTAGGGATATTTCTTTTTTGTAGAGTTTGAATACAAAAAGGACTCTTCTTTCATTAAATAACTCAACAAATCCATTTAATAACCCTTATCAACTCCAACCAACTAATTTTGTGAGTGTACTGGAGTGTTGATGTGTCATTATTCCACATGGATGCTTAGTTGGACTTCCTCCAGCTCGAATTTTACAAATTTTTCATAAATCTCGTTAGTGAAAATTCTAAAAATATGCCCCAAATATGAGTCAATAATTTCCAAACCCTGATGGGTTTGTGGAAACTGAGAGAGATTTTTGTATATGGGCTTGTGCTGAAGAAACACCTCCTTCATAATTCCAAAATGATTTTTCAGTTGGTCAGAAATTGAAGTTGAAGTTGATTGCTAAAACAATCATGTACAAGAAATTTCAGGAGAGTTCGTAGCCTTTTAATTTCACCACCTTTTGCATAAAATTTGATATTTCTAACTGTTGGAGGGTATAATAAGCTAAATTCATGCCTATAACACCCTATGCCATGTATTTTTTGAATTATTTTTAGCTTAAGGAAACCTACAACGAGTTGATAGAGAAAACTCAGCCTCAAGCCTGGAGCACGCTACGAACTCACCTAGTTTGGGATATTTTTTTTGTAATTTCTTCTTATTTTCCAAAAAATCATCTTTGCAGCTTGACTATGTCTTTTGATGATAACTTGAGAAAAAAACTGACAAATTTTTTTGGCTTACCATGTTTAACATCAACATCTTGCATAATCACTTTAAGACCCTCTTTCTCCAATTTAGCTTGTAGCATCTCTATCGAACCAACCTGACATGCTGAGGTGTTGACCACTAATACACTGGAGTTAATACCTTCAAAGAATTCAAGTTGAGATGGTCATCTATCCAATGGTGAGGTGGAAAAATTGATGTGTTGTTATGCTTGGTGATGTGTCCAAGATGATGATTTGGCAGTCGAATCATCTTCTATGATGAGTGTTCTCACTAATCAAAGCCTCCATTGATACACTTTAACTATTACAGATGATTGATGTCTTAAAAAAGACATTTAATGCTTGAAAAACTTTGGAATTCTCTCTCGCTGCAAAAAACAGAGTTCTTAGGCATGTTCATAGCAAATTCTGACAGTTTTACACTAATTTCACTATGAAATTTGGTATTCTTGTCAAATTTCATTGCAATGACCAGAATTTCTCATGCATGAAATATTTTTAGATTTTTCTTTGACATTGACTCCTATGATATGAATGATGACCATTAAGACCCCCCCACATATGTGCATTTTTTGAAATTATGAATTCAAAAGACCTTATTCAACTCTAAGTGACTTGAGACCAACCAAATTTATCATGGATAACAGATGCTCCAATGGGGATGTTGTGCCCCTATGGTGCAAAGAGCTATCTGCTCCAGTGCCTTATTCATTGGAAAGTCCCAAGAACTTGTCATATTCTTCAACCTATATTCGATCCTTGATATGCTCTTGAAGCAAAAACACTTGTACAAACCAAAACTTACAACTACAATCTTCAATCTAAATGTTGAAAGAGATGCTTTCCCATTAAGCTTATTTATGTACATACCAATCCTATTCTAACAACTGAAGACCAAAATTTCAATTCAAGAAATACGAAACCTCCAGTATAACCAGTTAAAGAGCTAATACAACACCTGGGCTTCTTGACTGTTCTTCAGGGGACCATCTGTTAGCAACTCAGGTTAAAAATTGAATCCATAACTTAAAATTATAAATGAAATAAACTCCACCTTCACTGATGACTAAAATAGGCTTTCCAAAGGATCTTGATAATCATGAAAAAATTCTTCTTTTGGTGAAATCAAAAAATCAGGAATAGGATCTTTGAAGACACTGAAAAGTATCCCGTCTTGATGATCCAAAGGATAATTTTCATTCATAACTCCAGGTTGTCTCTGTTTTATTTATTCATATTCAACATCATTCTTTAGACAAGGCTATGAATTTTCATGGAATCTTCAATGGGAGGAACCATACCGTGTGCTACGTGGATGTTTAGAAATTAATTTTCATGAATTACAATTAGAAATTCACGTATATCATCATGCACAAAAAACATTTTTTGATCATTTCAATCTGTAGCAGGATATTTTGGGACATCAACTAGTAGATTAAAAACTTGCTAATTATTCTCAATTAGTGCTTCCTCATGACAACCTTTATGCATAGTCAAGGAATAAACCTCCTCCTGATGATAAAAATAAACATGTTTCACATAAGCTTCTCCTTTCTCCTACCCATTTTCATGTTGCTCAACATTAAAAGGTTCAGAAAATGAACAAAGTGAAGAACCTTGTAACTGACCATCTTTATGTTCCTCTTTATCACCTAAATATTGGGAAAGTTGCTATAAATTTTCGCAAATTTTATACGATATAACTTGGTTGTGAAAGTGATGATCCATTTCATCTTCAAGAAAAGAAGAAACATATGTTTGTTGAAAACCTTCTTGATTATCTTGACAACTAATATGAGAAGAGAAATCATAAAGTGCCTCTAACAAATCCCCATCCATGTACTCTCCATTATCATCAAGACTTATAAGATGTGGAATGAACACCTCACAAAAATAATAGTAGTCTTGTAACAGTGATAACGAATAATGAGTTTTCTCATAATGGTCTAAGAAATTCCTATGGAAATCTCTTAGAGAGAACAAGCTTCCCAATTGCAACCCTTCATACCATGTTCTAACTTCATCCTCTAGGGTGGCAATAAACATTTTCATGAGACAATCCTCAGGAAACTCAAATCGAAACTTATCCACATGCATATGGAATCTAACCAAGTGAAGAGAAAAATTATATTTCTTTTCATCTTTAAATATGGGAAGATAATTTAACCAATTAACTCTTGTCATAGGATTTTGAAAACCAGGGATATGAGATCGATGCATAGGGGCATACCTGGCATTATTTATTGCAATAACACTCATATTGGAACTTCTTTAAGCTATTTACCTTCAAGAAGTGGAGTCACCATGAAGCCATGAATTTATGAATTCATCAAGAAAGGAGTCACCAAGGTAGAGGTACAACTTTCGAATGCTTATGAGCTCCTGCTACCTTCCAGAGTTCAATATTTCTGTTGAAGCACAAAATTTCGGGAAAATGTGTGTTCGACTCCCTGAAAACGTACCAAAATGTTATCACTAAATTGAATATTGATGGGTTGCCTCAATAGTCAACCTAGAGTGACTATTTTAAACCTAATTTTAGATGAAAATTAGCCTTTTCAGTCTGAAAGGGCCCTCTCAAGGATATAAAATGATAATATATAAATGAAGTTCAATAGATGGATAAATATAAAATTGTGTTTTAAGTGTGTTTTTTATGCAGGTGACAGATGTGGAAAAATCTCTACCATTATGAATATGGAGTCAGTGTAAAGAACTCAATGACATGTGAAACTCCTCTCATAGAAGTTAAGGCATATAGATATTCTGATGAAAGGATAACATTCACAACTACCTAAGTCTTTGAATGAAGTTAGAGCATCTAAGCCATGAATTCTATGTAATCAAACACTAAGATACTGGAGATAAAATTACAGAACATAAAATACAAATACTCATGAGAATATCAATGAATCTCAGGTAAAGAGAAGCAATTTTCCACTGTATATTACGGATGAAATTTTTTGCAATAGTAGTCTATAGTAAACATCAATCAACCATTTCTAGCTCTAAAATTTCTCATTTATAAACTAAGGACTCATACAAATGGTTTTCCACCTTTCTAGCTTCGAATTCCAACCTCAGAGACCTATTTCAAATAGGATTATATCACTTGGAGACTTCGTAGGGATATTTCTATTTTGCAGAGTTTAAATACAAAAAGGATTGTTCTTTCATTAGATAACTCAACAAATCCATTTAATAACCCTTATCAACTACAACCAACTAATTTACTGAGTTTAATAGAGTGATGATGTGTCATTATTCCACGTGGATGTTGAGCTGGACCTCCTCCAAGTCGAATTTTACAATTTTTTCATAAATCTGGTTAGTGAAAATTGTGAACAATAGGCCTCAAAGATGAGTGCGTAATTTCCAAACCTTGATGGATTTGTAGAAAATGAGAGAGGGTTTTGTAGATGAGCTTGTGATGAAGAAACACTTCCATATTTCCAAAATTATTTTTTAGTTGGTAAGAAATTGAATTTGAAGTTGATTGCTAAAATAGTCATGTACAGGAAATTTCAAGAGAGTTCGTAGCGAAGAGTTCGTAGCATTTTCATTCCACCACCTTTTGCATAACCTTTGACATTTATGAGTATTGGAGGGTCATCCTTGGGTATAATGGGCTAAATAACTACCTCTAGCACCCTCTTCCATGTATTTTTTGAAGTAATTTTAGCTTAAGGAAACCTACAATGAGTTCGTAGCGAAAAATCAGCTTCAAGCCTGGAGCATGGTACAAACTCATCTAGCTTGGCATTTTTTTTGTGATTTCTTCTTCCTTGCCCAAAAATCATCTTTGTAGCCTGCATATGTCTTTTGATGATATCTTAAAACAAAAAGTCACCAAAATGCGTGTCTTAACATGTTTAACATCGACATCTTTCATAATCACTTTAAGACCCTCTTTCTTCAATTCATCTTGTAGCATATCCATCGAACCAAACTTACATGTTGAGGTGTTGACCACTGGTACACTGGATTTCAGACCTTGAAATATGTCAAGTTGAGATGCTAAGCTATCCAATGTTGAGGTGGCAAAAGTGATGTGTTATTATGCTTGATGATGTGTCCAACATGATGAGCTGGGCCAATCATATTCTATGATGAGTGTTCTCACTAACCAAAGTCTCCATTGATACACTTTAACCATTAAAGATGATTGATGTGCTTCAAAAAGACATTTAATTCTTATAAAACTTTAAAATTCTCTCTCGCTGCAAAAATAGAGTTTTTAGGCAAGTTCGTAGCGAACTCTGACTGTTTTACACTGATTTCGCTATGAACTTTGGTATTCTTGTCAAATTTCACTTTAATGACCAAATTTTCTCATGCATGAGATATTTTTTTATATTTCTCTGAAACTAAATCCTATCACACAAAGGATGACCATTAAGACCCCTCAGATATGTGCCTTTTTTGAAAATTATGAATTCAAAAGACCCTATTCAACTCTAAGTGACTCAACCTAATTAACTTAAGACCAACCAAATTTTATCATGGATAAGAGGTGGCAGAAATCTTAGAGTTGGAGGCACATAACTGACCAAATCGAGCCATGGCCACTACCTTTCCTTGGGATGCTTGTGGCTGTAGGCTTTAGCTATTACCTTGCCTTGGAATGCCCATGGCTAAGGCTCAAACTGGTCAAAATTCTAGTCTCCCTTAGGTTTCAGGGGCTTGGAAGCTTGTGTTACCTCCTTAGGATTTGTTTGATGATGTGTAAGTTATGTTTTCCTGTATCCATTGGTTCCACTTCCTTAAGGTCATCTAAGAGGTTGAGTCTCATATTAGTATCCTCTTGTCACATGTTTACCTTGGTTGGTTGGTTACTTAGGTATATGTGGGAAGAGGGTGTTACAGAGTGTTATTGGAGCATTGTTTAAGCCTTGGAAAGGATGGGTTATTTGTTGGTCTTGATTTTCTATTGGTTGCATATGTGTTTCTCATACTTAGGGTGTATGTTCTTGTTACATCTGTGTTGTGTTGGCCATGGTTGCAGTGGTGTCGCCATGGAAGTGATGTTGGTGTTGTTGTCAACATGTTGTCATGGGTGTATGACTAGTTATGTGTTGCTCATGTGTGTGTATTTTTCATGCACGCTTTCTTACATATTGTTACATATTTTGCATGCATTTCCTGTTTATGCTAGGTTACATATTAGTCATTCTTAAGTGTTATCTGTATATGCTTGCTTGTTTGATGTCATATGTTGAACATGCATTGGTCGTTCATGATTGGTTATACATGTCGAGTGGGTGCATATGGTAATGTTTTCATTGGTTTGATTGAGGTTTTTGTGCATAAGGTCATTATATGCAATTGGTTCATAATGATGATATTAGTATGTTATGATGCTAATGTGTTGGCTAAGATAGAGTAGGAGATGCATATCATTAATGTGGAGTTGCAGCATTGGACGTTGAGCCAAGAGCAGACCGTCATAAAAGTTTGTATGCTTGGCATGTAGGTATGTGATTCATGGCGATTGTAAGAATTAGGGTTACTTATATGTTTTTCATTCCATTCTTATTTTTCTTACATGTATAATAAATTCTAGTTGATCAGCGTAGTCATATGCATTATGGTTATGTGTATGCCTTTCATTCTATTTATTTTATGGTTACATACATGATAGATGTTAATTAATTACTGTGATCATATGTACATGCATGGGTTAGTCAAGCATGGTGTTAACTTGATAATTATGTTATATGTTGTTGATGAGCATGTTATATGTTAACTTATTATTGTTATATGTTAATTAACTTGATTATTAGGGTATAACACTAATATCTTGATGTTATATGTATCATGCTAAATTTCATTGGCCTAGGTAGATGATTAGGGTATTGAAATTCATGTATGAGTAGACTTATTTGTGATATCATGTCATAGTAATCTAGGTTGACTATGCATTTGTAAATTTTAATGCATGAATGACATTTGTTTATAACTTTATGATGTGAGCATGATAGCTAGTTACTCGTATGGATATCATGATCTTATTTATGATTGGGTTGATATGTTGTGAAGTCATATCATGCTAATCTATATTGATTGTGCATACAAGATATCCTCCCCTGTGATACATTAAGGTATGAGCCTACTTATGTCGCCTACTTTGTACTTGATTTTTTTACTATGTCATCTATTTGGTTTTTGAGCATTGGTGTCTATTTGTCATCTAGTTACTGTTGAATGTTTGTTTAATCGCATGTTTTATTAATATTGCATGAAGTAATGATCTTGTTTTAAGACGGTTGTAATAACATGTATGCATTAAGACAATTGATATGTCCTTGAGTGTAAGTAGGTGATAGTTGTAGCATCATGTATTATGACTGATGACTGTGAATTGATTGTTTTTTATGACATGGTTTTAGACTTGATAAATGTTGATTCCAAATTAATAGATATCTTGTCTTGATATTTGGAACATGTAACTGATAAGTGTGTGTGTTCAATTACAAGGAAATTTTCTTGGAACACGAAGCTAAGATAACTGGTATGTTGTTACATTTATTTGTGCACTAACAGTTGTGTAGTTATGGTAGTATGATGCAAGGAATTGTATGGAAAAAGAGACCACTATGAAATCTTGAAGAAGTCTCAGGATGAGATTTCCTTTGGGAGAATTGGGAACCATGGGGATTGGGTCATGGTGTTTTTTTCAAAGTCTTGTGATTTTGGTCCTTTTTTTTTTGTGCTTGATTTGAGGTCTTATTTATGTCTGGTGCATAGCTATGCCACTCTTTTGCATTGTCGTATAGATATTGGCTTTCCATGGTTTTATTATTGTGCTTGCCTTTTATGTTTTGAGTCTTGGGAATTGGTTCGGAAATGAGGAAAGTATGGAGCTTGTGGAGAGTTGTGTAGTACCCAATAGGTAATGTAAGACACGAAAGAAGCTCGGTGCATGAGTAAGCCTAGAAGAAGGTAATAGTATTCCATTCACTTGGATTGGTTGGGTCCATTGAGGTAAATGGACGGTGGCATAATAGTCGCAAGAACGGTAACATGAAAGATAAATAAAATGGATCAGAAGTTTTATATTCCTTGGCTAGTTGGGAATTTTTGTTCTCAATATTATACACATTGTGCATGAATAAAGGAAGTTCTAGTAACCTATACCTTATGATATCTAGAAATTGTGTTGTGATCACGATTATGTCGATGTTTATATATTTATACATGTATGTATGGATGTATTTTGTGTCTAACAGGGTCATCAAAAATCATGATTGCTTAATGCTAATGTTTATATGTATGTATGTGTGTGTGTATGTCATTTTTCTCACAGGATCTTGATTGTTTTATGATAACAATTATATATATGTATGTATCTATGTATCTATGTCACTTTCTGGCAGGGTTGTCAAGGATCATTCCTGTGGAGGAATGATTTCATATGCAGGTGAATGGCATGAAGAGGTTATTGGTCTTATGAGGAATCAAGTGGGAAGAGTAACTCTGACAGATCTATGAGGTCAATATCATGTGGACATGAATTGATATTATATTCTTGTACTATTTTTATGTTTATGTTATGGACAGGAAATGGTGGGGGGTATATCAGTGAAGTGAAATTAATATAATCTGTGACATGCTAGGATAAGCATGGATAGTGGAAAGACACTAGAAGCAAGGCTAATTGTAGGGTCATTTTGTGGTCTATGGATGTATAGTGCTATTGTTGTGTATATGTTTTGCATGTTTTATATTTAGTGATTATACCTATGGTGATTTGCAATGTTTCATATGTAGTATTATGTACATATGATGTTGTATGTCTGTTGTATATATGGTGTTGTGTGTATATTGCATATGAATTTCTAGGTATAGATGGTGCTATGTACATGTTGTATATATGGTGTTTTGTATGTATATTATTGTGTGCATGTTGAATACACGGTGTTGTGTGTATGTGGTGTTGTTTTCATGTTGGATATGTGGTGTTGTGTATGTATGATACTATGTACATGTTGTATATGCAGTGCTATGTACATATGGTATCGTGTGCATGTTGTACATATAGTGGTATGTACATATGGTGTTGGGTGCATGCTTTTACATGTGGTGTTGTGTACATGTGGTGTTGTGTACATGTTTCACAAGTGGTGTTGTGTGCAGGTGGTGCCATGTACATGTAGTACATGTGGTGTTGTGTACATTTGGTGTCGTGTACATGTCATGCATGTAGTGTTGTTTACATGTGGTATTGTGTACACATGGTATAGGTGGTGTGGTGTACATTTGGTGTTGTGTACATGTTGTGCAGGTCATGTCATGTACATGTGATGTTGTGCACATGTTGTGCGGGTATTTTTGTGTAAAGGTGGTACTGTGTACATATTTTGTATATGGTACAGGTATACATGTGGTATTGTGTGCATGTAATACATGTTGGGTTGTGGGCATATGGTACTAGGTATGTGCATGGTGTAGTTGTGGTATCATGACATGTGTATTCATTGTGTTGTACGATGTATAAGTGTATGTATTGTGTTTTATTGTACACCGGGTGTAAGTGTATGTGTTGTATGCCGGTGTAAGCATATGTATTGTGTTTTATTGTACACCGAGTGCAGGTGTGTTTGCATTATGGTGATGTGAATGCATGTATTATGTGGTGTTGTATGTCATGTTTGGATGTATATTATGTGTATATGTACGTATTTTAAGATAAGCGAGAACATTGGGTGATTGCGAGATGTGCCAACTGATCTAGTGTGTGTACAGAAAGAACAAAGGTAGAAGTAAGGACCAATGAAGGATGATTATTGATACTTTATCAAAGTTTTATTATGCATATGATCTATGATTCTGACTTATGATGATTCCATCTGATTTATGATTATGATTTATTGTTATTTCATGTGATTCATGATTTTTACCTATGAAGTTTGTGTTTTGAAATAAACAAATGTGACATGCTTATACATGATGATTTCATCAAACAATTGGTTTGACTTGTAGTGATAGGAAGTGAACAGAAATGCAAGTGTACCTTATTAATGAGCTACCAATTAGGTGTGAGTTGAATTTATTTTAATGTATTTTGAATCTAATGGAAATTATGTGCTTGGTACAGGAAAGCATATAATTCCAAGTTTGAGATGTTTGAAACCTACTGCAAGAATTCGCAACATTAGCAAAAGGAATTGAAAGAGGTGGCATTATGTTAGTAAGGCATTTCAGGAGCAGGTCCATTGTGGGACACTCATACTCAATAGTTTCCATTCATTTCCATGAGAATTATATGATCAGTATGATGGGTTTGAGGCAATCATATTCCTTGGTTGTTTGAACTTCCGATTCTATGAAACCTTGCCAAGGGATGGATTTCCTGAGATGGGGGTGCTAGTGGAACTTGGAAGGTGAGTGACTGCATGGAAGGGGTGACTGGATTTCCTAAGGGAATATGTAGCAGAGAAGGTAAGGCCAGGGATATATATTTTTTGGTCATTAAAATTGGCATATGGAATCATATGCACATTGGGAGTGTGTCGTGGAACAATGAGTTGGTAACTGTTCACTGAGGGTATAGTGGCATAGGATTGTAGTGCTAGACATTGGATGTAGAATTTGACTTTGGAAGTAGATTTTAGACTTCCTGGGAAGGAGGTGAATCCTAGTATTACCCTCACGGTGGAGGTGTAGGCCTATGGATTCCCTTGTTGATTGATATGGGCATGATATCCTTTTATTTGTTGGTTAATAAAATGTGTATATGTATATGTGTGTATATGATTGTAAATATTGTATCGAACTAGTGTATAAATATCCAAAGATAGTTTGGTTATTTTATGGTCAAAGCAAATGTGCTTAAGTATATGTGGTTGTTATTATAAATACTGTAATGAGATGTGTTATAAACCTCTAGTAAATCGTATGTTTGTCATGTTTCAGCAGTGGTCATTGTAAATACTGCAACAAGATGTGTTATAAATCTCCATAGGTAGTATGTTTTGTTTTCAATAGTATTGTTGGCTTTGGGCGCCATTGAACACTGAGGACGGTGTTCCCCCGAGGGGGAGGGTTCTGTAACAACCATAGTTAAAAATCCATGTAAAATATATAATACCACAGTTGATGGGACACTTATTCCATGTTTAATGGTGGGAAAAAATTCTATTATAGGTCAATTTGGGCATCATTCCCAATGACCTGATTAACTGGACATCATCCCCAGAACCAATGAATAGGGTCCATCATCCCCTGTCATTTCAATTGCTACAATACCTAAGACAAAGAATAAGACAAATCATCCATGACTTTCATTTGCAAGGTTTCCAAGATTTGAAGTTTATAATATATCATTTGTGAGCTCACCAACAATGCCTCTCAAGGGACTAAGTGCATTGCATATGTAGGTAACCCCACTCAAGGGTTCTTTTCAAAGAACTTCCCAAAACTCAAGGGCATGTTGGTCAATTGGGAGAAAAATTCTCATTGTTCCGGAATCTGCACATGGCTAGTGCCTTCTAGAAGAGTCCACATGTGGAAAACCTCGAATCCATGTGTCCATTTGACACCTCTGAGCTGGGAAACATATCTTTCCTATTATTATAAAGTCATTGATTGTAAAAATACCTTCAACTCCTCTATAAATTGAGCACAAATCCTAGTGCTTGAGAAGGAAGAAATTGAGTAGAGAAATGCTGGTGGAATTTCAATTGAAGATTTGATTTGAGTGATATGTTGCTGGAGAGATGTGCATTGTGATGAGGTTGGGATGCTACTAGATATGGTGACATCAAATCAATCACTGGGTTGTAACCTCCCCTTCTATCCATTAATAAAGATTGTTGCTTACTTTCCCACATATGTATCTCTATAAGCTTTTGTCTTTCATGATCTGATGTATATGGTTTATGTTTCATTTATTTAACTGAATAACTTGAATAAACACCTGTATATTGCTATCTTTTGTTGTTTAGTGTTCATTCTTGCAGGAAATATTTTGGCAATCTAGCTTGGATTTGAAGCTACAACAAGAGCGACAGAAGGAGCCTTGGAAGCGCTTGGACTCCAAGTAAGTTTCTTGATTTATTTTGTTTGTCTATTTACTATTAGGAAAAGTAGTGGCAAAGTCTTTAACCTATTTTTCTAGATGAGCACGACATCTAGGGAAGAATGTTTTATCGGTAATCCATAATTCCGCATAAAAATGGTGACTCTGCAAGGGAATTTACCCTTCATCCTTGGTGTATTTTCCTATGTTTGCCTCTGTTTATTCACCCAGTAGCATTTAATCTCAAATATTAGGCTTTTTGAAATCAAAATTTGCATTAGAAGTGTGTTAAATAGTTGAGTTTTTTGTTCTTTGTTGTGCCCAACACCTTGTTGAACAGGACATAGTGCTTTGTAGAGCACTGTCTCCCACTCAGGGGTGCTTTGCAACGCATTGTCTCCCCTTAGAGACTGTGTTGCCCCCTAGAGCCAACCAAATTACATTGAATGTGTCATTGAATTTTCTTTTAGTTTGTTGTTTGATGTGCTTTCAAAGTGCCTGATGCCTAATATTGACCAGTAACTTTATCTACCTCTTCCTCCTTTGAAAGAATTTTTTTTTCAATGTTTATTTGAAGTGTTTTTCTTTATCATTAACAAATTAATTTCAAAGTATTTTCATTGCTGCATTACATCCCTTTGATTTTGAAAAGGAAATTCTCGTTAAATTCTTTGTTTCCTGTAGGAGAAATTGTAGTTCCATTCTTCATTTTTCCTATAAAGACAAATTGTTGTTCAAATTCCTCATTTATCAAAGTAAAATGCATTTGTTTTTGTTGATTTTATGCACTTAGTTTCCTTTTCTGCATTCACATTAAGGGGACTGAAAAGAAATAACTACATTTGCATATAGTGGATTGTGTGTTTTGCAAAGGAACAATTAGGAAAGCTGCATATTAGTTTTTTCTCTTTGTTGTTTTCGCTCAAAACTGATTTCTCTTTCCCTTTGGTAGCTATGAATTTTATTGAAAAAGCTAAAAGTGAAAATTTTGCTTATCATTTTAGTTTTCATTTTAGGAATTTCCATCACATCATCATGGTGAACTTTGAAAGGAAAATTGATAAACACGATCAACTTAAAATTTACATCAATTTACCTAAAAAATAATTAGAACCATAACGATAACTTTTAGAAGGTCTAGGCTAGAGATGTGTTCCGGTCATAAAACATAGCAGTTTTCATTAATTGTCTGCGATAAATTCAGAGTGTGATACCTCACTCCACGTAAATAAGTATATTGTATCTCTTCCATGTACTTTCAGGTATATCGGGCAGTGTTACAGTATGAAAAGTATAAAGGGGTGCTCTCACTATGTGGTTTCGCATTAAACAACGCTAATATGGACTTGGGCCTCCATGTAGCTTCAGGTATATTTGGGAGGAAAAATTTAGGTTGCTATCCATCCATAGTGAACCGAGTCGGCTGCCTTGTAAATTGTGATACACCAAACATAGCATTCAGAGATATTGTCTACCCATACTTCTTGGTTCACCAGGAGGTATTTTACAGTTCACAGTTTCTTGGTAAACCTTTTTCCTAGAATTACCCCCTTTATTTTGTTTTTTTTTTTTTTGTTAAAATAAATCAGTCTTCATGGAAGAAGAAAATCCATTTCCTCGTCATTCACATAGACTTGCATTGAAACCACCTTTACCACCAGAAGTTACTTCTATGCAACAAAGGTGACATTGCTCTACTGCAACCAGTACCATCAGTACCTCTGGTGAAGCACCATATTCTGATATACCAGAGTCAGGATAAATTTTTTCTACAAATTCTAGTTTTTCTACTATTGTCGAGGCAGAGTCCTCACAGCTACCTATGGTCATGATCCATCCAATATATGTGACCATACCTCCCGAACCTGACGTTATTCAACTGGAAGTTCATTCGGATCCCATTGTACTTTAGGGGGCAGCTATTATTTGTCAAACTGGACATCATCCCCAGGACCAATAAAATAGGGTCTATCATCCCCTTATATTTCAGTTTCTATATTCCTTAAGTGGAGAAAATCTTGATCCCGAAGTCAAACAACTGGAAGTTGTTACTGTATTGGTCACTCCACAATCTATTGTAGCCATTGAGTCTCCCATATCGCGCAGTCAACCACCTGAAATATACTTTAGGCCAGACGACGAAGTTCTTCCACCTGGCCCTTAATTTCGATTGAAGAAATATCACGAGACGAGACACCTTTAACTCCAACTCATTTTCGGTAGGAGCTGTAGCTGTACGATTCTTTTCCTCAATCACCTTCCTATGATTTTGTTGATCCTATTTCATTTCAAGTTCCTGTAGATTCTATAGGGTATACACTGGGTCATTTGACCATGGCTAAGATAACATCCCAGACTGACCCATTTATTTCAGTTGCGACAACATCTACTATTGCTTCATCTTCAATGTTTTGTCCATTGACTTCACCCATGTCATCATCTGGAATCCTATCAGGTTCCTCCCTTATGAGTACTGAACGAATTTATCCTTTATTCACATCTTAAGTGCAATATCAAGCTGGTCCCATCAGTTATTCTCCTTGGTGGCTAGTGATTTCACATAAATTACCCTCTGAAATTCCAAAATTCAATGAAAACCCTGGAGAAGAGTCATCAACGCATGTTATAATTTATCATTTGTGGTGCTCATCAAACTCCTTAAATGATGACTCTGTTGGACTACGTATTTTCCAGAGCACACTAACTATTCCAACTGCACAATGAGGATGGTTATTTTCTTGTGTCAACCTCATTAAAAAATGAATCAGGTTATGAGGATAGTTCTTTTTTCTTGTGTCAACCTCGTTTAAAAATGAAACAAGTGCTTATTAGTATAATTCTTTTACTGTGTCAACCTCGTTAAAAAATGAAATAGGCCATGAGCATAGTTCCTTTTCTTGTGTCAAGATGGCTAAAAAATGAAACAAGGTTCCATGAGCATAGTTCTTTTCCTGTGTCAAGCTCGTTAAAAAATGAAACAAATCCTCCCCTATAATGAACCTTTATTCCATCCAACTATCAGTAACCAGTAATCTACTTAGGTGAATGAAATGAAGCTTGGGGGGCATCTTCTCTTGCAAGGGGCATTTGACATGTGATTTTGCAGGGGGAATTCATAACATTCTTACCAATTGCACCCAAGCAACTGCTAAAGTTCGGGGCAAAAACAGGTTCAGAGCTCCAAAATGCAAGTGGTAACTTTAAAATGATAAAAATTAATAGTAAAATTGTTTTTATTAGTCATTTTATTATTTTCAAATCATATTTATTGCTTTTACTATGGTTTTATTCTATTTTTATCATGAAATAGGTATTTTTAATCCATTTGATGTTGTTCTGAACAAGTTTTACAACTGATGAGCAGATTAGTCATGCAAATTTATTTCAAGAATGATTTGACCACAAAGCATACTTTTATCCTTATTTTTAGAGCTTTGTTAAAAATGAAAAAGGACTTGAAGCACACTTTTATCTCTTTTTCAAGCTTCGATAACAGTGAAAAAGGAACCCTTAGAGTCTTCTTTTAGCTCTTTTCGAACTCAGATAATGTGAAAATATCGCTGACCACTTGTCTTTTCGAGCTCTTAAAAGTAAATGAATTGATATCTACTCAGTATAACTTTAACCCTTTTCTAGACTGAGATAGATTATTTACGAAAAAAGAATTCCTTAGTCAAACATGGCTAAGAGGTTCTCTTAGATATTATTTTACACTTTTTTAGGTATGAGCGACAACTTTATGAAAAAGTACTTATGGAGTTTTCTTTCATCCTCTTTTTCAAACTTTCTAAATATGAAAAAGGACCGAGCTGTCACTATTGTTAAGCTCGTTAAATCATAAAATAGCGACAGACTTATCGACCATGGCAAGAATCGAGTTTCATTCATCGCTAGAATCGTTAAACTATTAAATAGCAATACATTAGTAGCCCGAAGGGTTGAATTATAGATCAAGCATATGTTATCCTCCTCAATCTTGTTAAAAAATAAAGAGGTAATGGTCGACAAATGATCGGGGAAAATTTGGGAAAGTGAACATAAATTTTTACGGTAGTAGGTCGCTCTTGAACATGACACTTCACTCCATCACCGTGATTGTTTGGGTTGGGTAATCTTCTTGATGGTTCATTCATACCTATTGTTACACAATTTTTTGGTCATCTAACCTATTACTATTAGATGGACCTAAGTACAACATTTAAGACCAATTTTACCCTAAGTAAAATTGCTTTCACTATGAAAAATAACTTAGTAAAACACCTTTATTAAGTTGTTTATGGTCTAGACAGGAAACCCCATGAGGAAATATCAAATAAATCCACATTTGTTTGATTTTCCTCAAGGAATAATTAGTTAAGAAATAGTTTAATTAATATTCCTGGTCATATTTAACCCAAAATGGGAAAATTAATTAGATAAACTATTATTTATCTTATTATTTTCTAGGAATAATTATTTAAACCTTATTTAAATAATATTCCTTGTTAAATTTGACTAAATCACTCATAAATAGTTAAATAAATCATTATTTGTTTAATTATTACTCGACCATATCCTTAAAATGATAAATAAATCATTTATTTATTTATTATTTACAAATAAAGGGATTTGGCCCAAGTCAAATTCCTTTTCCCTCCAACAAAAATAATAAAATATTCCATAAAAGTTGGATCTTGATTTGGTTAATAATATTTTAATTATTAAGCCCTTCCATAATCAAATCAATAAGCCAAATCAATATTTTGTTATAAATAGAAGGGATTTTCCATTCATTCATCACCTTTTGTTGCCTAAAGATCACCCTAGATCTATACTTTTGGTCTGACTTTGATCCACCATCATTGTCATATTTTTATATCCTTTTGCTTGTGAGCTCCCTTTGAGTTCCATTTTTTGTCTAGGTTTTCTACACCATCAAGAGAGAGGAATTTTAGATTTGAAGTGTTGAGGACTTGCAAGAACCCATCCCATTGAGGAGAACTAGTAACATCCTTCCATGTTTTCCTCCCAGGTGCCCTTAATATAAAATTCATTCAACATATTCTTGTCTTGTCTATTGGATGCATGGAGTAAATATCGTTTTATTTACTGCTTAATGTCTTTTTGATGCATAGATCTAGATTTTTGCAACATTTATCTTGATCAACAAATTGTAGATCTGAAGATATTGGCAGCCATATTTTGCTGTTAGGGTTGTTTGTTATGCACAGCTGAAGTGGTATTTTTTCGTACACTTGCAATTAAGATTCATACTAACAATTGGCGACTCCACACGGTTTTACGATTACGATCGCTGTCGTTTTTCTGATCCTTGCACATCTAGCTCCTTCAAACCCTAGGATTTCTCTTCAGCCTCTTTTTTTTTCTTTTCTTAATGTTGTTTTTAACCTATAAAACCCTAAAACAATAAAAGTTCTAACTTCTGTGTGTTTTCGGACCTATTGCGCAGGTGACAGACATCAGCCGCAGCTAAGACAACACATTTTGCTGAAATCTGCCACTGAGAGTGCCGGAAGTGCAGGTCACACTTTTTGGCCCTAAACCTGCGACCTGGAGATTCAGGACACACTTTTCAGCCCAAAACTGCGACCAGGACTTTTTGCGGGAGTTTTTCTGAAAGTTTTCTAGATTTGTTTGGGCCTCTGTTTAGGGTTGTCTGACCTCCATCTCCACCCGTTTTGGACCGGTACTTGTTCTGTTTTACTCAACTAAGTGGGAACCTAACCCCCTAGGGCTTCAGTACCCTCCACACTTTGTGGAAGAGTTTTAGTTGCTATAGGTTGTCTGAAATTTTTAGAGTGTTCAGCCATTTTTCAGATCTGATACCTCACCTTCATATCCGCTTCAGATTGGCTATTTATCCATCCAAATCACCTCATTTAGTTTTTTTTGGGTTTTCCTATAGGGTCCACTCCATTTCCCTCCAGGAGATAGCCTTTAGATCCCTGTCCCTCCTGACCTTAGATCTATTGGCTATTTTTGTGTGCTTTGACTAGTTTTTTCCCACCCACACACTACTTGTTCAGAGGCCCGCCTTCTTGGGTTTAGATTATTACATTATTAGCTATTTATTTACTATTATTTTGGTTTCATATATTGTTATCTGTAGGTTTATTTATAGTTACACAGCACACCTTTTATTTTTCTCTACAAATGTTTGGGTTTAAAAATTAAAATTTACACACTTTGCACACACACCCTAAGTGAAAAAGGGCTCGGTTAACACTGCCAAGCAAAGACTCTAAAACATTGAAATCACTTGATCTCACACCTCTTCGCCCTTGTTTCGACATTGTAATCAGTTGATCCTACACCTCCTTGCCCTTGTCGATCTCTTGTTCCTTTGTGTTGTGTTTGTGTCGTCATTATTGCGCGTCTAAGGTGTTTATCCTGGAGACTTCTTGGCCTTCATCCTCAGTTTCCAGTAGGAAGAATTACTCCTCTGCAGAGGATTCGAGTTAGTCCTCCTCCGAGTTCGCACTCCAACTCTTCTTCTGGTTCATTGGGTTCTCCTTCTGCCCCCATTTCTCCTCTTGTAACCTTCACCATGTCTGGTTCAGGACATTACGCTAGTGGTAGCCCCGGCTTTGATGCTAAGAATACTACTAGTGGGACTGCAATAGGAACTATCCCAGCTGCTCCCTTGCTCCCCTATATGGCAGGCCTCAATCTTCCCAATTTTGACCAGTTGATAAATTTCCCTATACACCATGACGCTAGTTGGCCTGCTATGTGACTAAGATCCCTTCCAACATCCCTAAGTTTGAAGGCCTTGTTGGAGAAGATCCTACAAATCATGTTCAATCTTTCCACATGTGGTGTTCGTTTAACTCCATTACCAATGACTCTATCCGTCTTCGGTTGTTCCAACGTATGCTTACAGGTGAAGCTTCTAAGTGGTATGTTGATTAGGCCTCATCCTCTCATACTAGCTTTGTAACTCTTGCTCAGGCTTTTCTGTCTTATTTCCAACTTTCTCTTTGTTATGACACTGGTACCGAACTTTTGACTTCTTTCCGTCAATTGTCTGCGACCCACCTATCTGATCATGTCCAGGAATGACAGAGAAGAAAGAGCCTATGTTGAGCCCCTACCTTCGAAGACCGTGTCTACATAGACTAGTTCCTTAGATCTCTTTTGCCCCCTATAGGCAAAGATGTCACATCGCATTTCCCTCAAACCGAAGAAGTCGCTCTCTAGATTTCATTAAACTATAACCTGATCTACACTCAGTCGGGTTATGTTTATACCATTCTACCTGATCTTCTTAGACCCGATGGTGCCAACACACCGAGGGAATTTCATGCTGTCGATGGTATCATTGGAGCGCTCTCTCATCCATACACTCAACCTCCCATGGGCTATGGTTTTCCTCAAGGGGGGGCCAGCACCTCCTGCACTTTTCCTCATCTCGGTAGCATGTATCCAGGATACGGAATGCCTCCTCCTTTTTCCCAACCTCCTGTTTACCACACTGTTACCCAACCTCCTTATTACTCGTATCCATAGCTTGGTTCTCCAACTCCTCCAACATTAGCACCTCCTCCTCCCTTTCCTTCTCCAACCCTGCAACAGCAGCCACCGCCCCCTTAGGGGCAGGTGTATGCATAGCAAGGCGTGACTCATCCTCCTCCCTCCAAAAAGAAGAGGAAAGGCACTCAAAATCAATCTACTCCTGGTAATCCTGGACCTAATTCTCAAAATAATGCTCCTAACACTGTTAACCAACAACAGAGCGCTCAGCCCAAGCAGGACAGGCCTATTCACATGAACAAGCCTTATTCTTGTTGTGGTTTTTATGGTCATTACACACATGATTGTCATCTTTTACCACAGATGAATAAGATGTGGGAGTCTTAAGCAACATTGCGAGGACAACAATCCTCCCCTTCCGTTCCTCCCAGTGTTGTGCCTAGTCATTTGACTGTGCTTACTAATCCCTTCCCTCAGCAAGGATTTGTGGCTACCCAACCACCTGAAGGTCAGGTGGCAACTCAATCTCTTCCATCTGGTACCTCCAATTACCAAATTCTCATGATGAAATCATAAACCTCTAACTGTAGACATCAATCTTCAGACTCGGTCCCGTCAATACAATAAGCCTCCTGCTACATCTGTCCCTGAGCCGCCTCCTTCAGTCTCTACAGAGCCTCTTTCGACACCTAATGGTCCCTTGTAGATCCCTCGGCCTAAGGTGGAGGTTCATACCAAGATCCCTAAGGGACCACTATGCCAAAATGCTACTTCTAGCAAAGCTGCCCATTCGTATAGTATAGTAGATGATTTGGTGCAATCTCCTACTGCCATTTCAACGCTGGAACTCCTCCAATCATGCCCTTCACAATGAAAATCTCTACTATCTACCATGGGCAATGTATATCCTTCCAACAATCGATTGATTGTCTTTGATGTTGGCCAGTTAGAACATCCTCCTCTTCCTACTTCCACCGCCTTCCAAATCCCAGTCAAGATCTAGAACACCAACATTTCCCAGTGCATCATTGATGAGGGGGCATCCACCTGTGTGATTTTCGCTTCTGTTTGGAAGCAACTTGGATCACCTGAGTTGGCTCCTTCCACAATCACTCTCTGAGCGTGGGATGGCCACGCCTCCCAGCCCATCGACTTATTCCGCAACTGTCCTATTACTCTTGCGGGCAAGACTATTTGCGTTGATGTAGAAGTCATAGATGCCCCATTAGATTGAAACATTCTATTGGGTCGTAGCTACACCTATGCAATGTTTGTTGTCCCATCTATGGTTCACTGCAAGATTTCCTTCCCTCATAATGGAAAGATAGTCACCATTGAGCAGTTGACATATTATGAACCGAAGTCTCAGACCTCCCCTGAGTCCATCATCACTTCGGTGGCCAATAAGAAAAACGTCGATCCTTTGACCAGTGTCTCACCTGGAGTCTACAAATATTCCTCAGTGCTTGGTACATTCCCTGGTCTTCCTCCTCCTGTCTCTGATCCCAGCTCATCGAATGTTTACATGATGCAATTGTCTCGGGCTACCCTCAAGAGGCCTGCTCACCCTCTGCAACCTACTCCTAGCCCTTCGATTCAGCCTTTTGGACCTCCTCCTCCTGGCCCTTCACCTACAACTGGTATCTATGAGCCTCTTTACCCTCCTTGAATGGTTCCTCTAGGCCTTAAACATCTTGGAGCTGTCTTGCCTGGCCATTACCCCTCCAGTCAGATACCGTTCCTAGCTCCCCCTCCAGAAGTGTACACGGTACCTATCATGGCCACCCTCTCTCTTCCTAACCTGACCCTTGGGATTCCCTTCTGGTACCTTAATCCTCCCGCCTCTATCCCGCGTGGTCAACCCAAACCTTATCTTGCTTTGACCTCGGTTCAACTAGTCCCCATGACTTCTCCCCCTGCAACAGTGCCACAACCACCTCAACAGGAACCACCTCCTATTGCAACCACTTTGGGTAAGAAGGGAAAAGCTCGTAAGAGGGCCTCAAAGGAAAAGGTTGTCTCGACTGACCCTGCACCTCCCTCGCCTGCAAAGCCCTATGATTTGTGTGATGTCGTCGGCCATGCCACCCATAACTATCCTCAACTACCTCGTATCAACCCCATGGTTAAATTTGTGTTCCCTGAAGCCTCTGTTTCTTCCTCGACTACAGCTAAGAACCCTAAAAATATTCACACCAATCAACCCTATGCTTTCTGTGATCTTCATGTCCATTATTCCCACCATTTTCCCCGCCTTACACATTACCGCACCTCTTTAGCGGTAGTTCGGGAGTACGAGGTTGAACAGAACCAATCCGCCTCTCCCGTACTTGTGCAGTATGTTGTAGGCTAGACTGGGGATTTACCTGCTCCCATTGATATTCCCCCCCCTGATGTTGAGATGACAGAGCCTACGGCCACCATCCTCTACCTATCATCATACATGAGACCCTGAGTGGAGGCTCCCTCTGAATCTTCCCTTGTTTTTTCGCTTGACCTCCCTTCAACGATCACCCTGGGCTCAATAACAGTAAATCCCTTATCTGCTTGCTCTTCCTTCATCCCCCATGATGATGTGCATGTGAACCTTTCTTCTCATGATGATGAGTCAGGTAGCTTCGTCACGTCATGTGGTCTCCCTTCCTCCAGTCACTCCATCTTCTATTGTGATGATGACATCATGGAAGCCATGTCCACCCTTGACTTCATCTTTCCCGCCCATAAACAGGATGGCTCCATCCATGTCCATGGTGACTTTCACAGCCTGAGCACAAGCTACACCTCTGGTAGCTCCCACACTCCACCTCACCATCGGCATGTGAGTAATAGACATCCTACCCAGATCACTCCCTCTCGCAGAGTACGTTCAATTTGTACTTTGCGCTCAAGTTTCCAGCATTGTTCATCATCCTCCCATTTATTGTCTTGTGGCACCTTTCAGATGGACCTCTCGTCCACACCTTATATCGGTTTTTCTAGTGGTGCAAGTCGCTACTCCCAGTATATGGCCTTGGCAGGTTGGGCCATTTTTACCCCCTTGCATTCGCTTGTTCTCTCGAATGGTGTATGCATTGGTATTGCTACCAATAATCAAGCTGAATATGATGCAGTGAGAGGTTTATTAGCCGATGCCCTTTCACATCACATCCTCCACCTTCATGTTCATTTAGATTCTCTGATTCTTGTCATGTAATTGAATGGTGTCTATCATGTGCACAATCCTATCCTTTTTAGAAGATATTTATGAGTGAAGATTTTGATGCGTGAATTTGAAACCATTACATTCAGTCATGTACCTAGAGCACAAAATCACTATGTAGATAGCATTGCAAACCATGTTCTAGATTGGCATTTAGCACATGCATTTAACACAAGAAAATAACATAAAAATATCAAAATGATGCATATCCATAATATTGGTGTATAAAATGTTTTAGAGGCTATCAACTTTGATACATATGACATGCCCATAGCATGTTAGAAAAACTAAAAACTAGGGGCACCACCTACCCCTACACACTAATCACTATCTAGAGGATCCCAAGCCAATGGCTCTGCTCTCGCAGCTCGTAGATCACACATCCCCTATCCAGCCATCGCCATGCACCGCATGACCCCTCGCCACGACGAGGGTAGACCAATACATGGCTCTATGTACTAGTATAAGTCTTGCCAGTCATGCTCTGAAACACCGGTCAGAATACTCTCACATATACGATGGATGTCCTCCAGGAGGGTTGTTGCATCCTCATTTTTTGGCACCCTCGATCCACTAGGTCCTGCAACTCTTGATAATGCAGGCCATCCCATATACCCAGTAAGTTTTACCAGTGCTTTATCTGCATATCAAAAGTGGAAGAATCCATACCATATACAATATTATGAAACTTTACAATGAACATAAAAATATTAGCAATTTGTGGTTTACCATCGGGGCCCCATACTCAACCAGGAGGCAGTGGCAAATCCGGGTCCCCAAAATAACTCATTCCACTATAGGGATAGTTGTTTATGTACAATGGCATCTGATCCCAATGCCCAAAGAAATCGGGTCATAACACTCATCCGACTGCCCCACCTCCTCCTCTGCATAGTAGTCGCCCTCACCGGCGCATCCTGGGCTCTCTCGGATCCCCATCCTGGAGCTGTATACAAGGTCAGAGTGTCAGGATCTTCTCAAAGAAGAAAAAGCACAAAATTGTACCATATGCACAGTCATGGTTCACTTGCCGTTTGCATAGTGAAAAATATCGTTTCAATGGCGACATCATCATCTGGGCCCACCCATAGTAGGTCCCACTCAACACACTCTCCACAAGCATCATCTGCCCACTATTGATGTGGTGGAGTGCCTAGTTGTCCAGGATCTACAGCATTGCTGCGGCCACAGCATGGGTCTCTAACCTCTCTAGATCCCCGATGGGTATCTGAGTCCCCTTGACTTGGAGACCTGGTTTACAATGGTGCCCTACAAACTCCATGATGTTCCGCCCTCATGGTATCACTCGTTACGTATTCCCAACCATCCCAAGTGCTAGAAGACTAGTCAAGAAATATATATCCTCGACTGTCAACTCAATCTGGTGACCCTGCACTATAAAGACCTCATGGTCCAGATCCCAATAGCTAACAATCCAGGCCAATAAGGGCTCTCCACCTCTCATCAGAGGGTTCTCCACAAACTTCAGAGCCCTAACCCTGGCTAATGCACTACGAACACCCTGATCCTCTCGGATCTCCGACCGTAATGTTCCCAGGTCTCTCTCTCTCTCCAGTTGATCCGTAATTCTTCCATATCTACAAAAAACCATCATACTTGTCAGTGTACAGATAGGAAAGATTATATCCAAACAAAAAAACCCAGACCTTAGCCAAAAAACAACATAGAAAAACCCCTCCCTGTCAAGTCACACTTTTCAAGCGCAATCCTGGGATAGGTCACAGTTTTTTGCCCAAAACCTACTACCCAGGTGCTAGTTTTTGCCCCAAAAAGTGCAACCCGGCCATGAAGAGGAGAAGGGGTCTGTTCTTGAGCTTTGGGGACCTAAACTGAACTTTCAATCCAATGAAATGAAAGAGTAGGGTTACGCCTGTTACCTGCAACTGATGGATCTCGATTCCAATGGTCGGTTTGTCCACTACGATTGCCGCAATATTTAGTGCCTTCTCTCCTCTCTACATTCACCACAGCTCCACATGCAAATGAGTGAATTTGGAGGGAAAATGCCTTATTCAAAGAGAAACCCCTGATTTTATTTTTCCTGCTACGGCCAAACCGTAGCTCAGTTTGACAAACTGTCTACACCGTTGGAAAGCTCTCACCAAGCTCTCAAATGGGTATTTGTTAGTTTTTTGTGATTTGATACTTCACCACGACACATTTTTTCCATGAAACGCCACTTCACTACTCCCCAAAAGTGAATTTCTTCACTTGAAACACTTGTACTTGGGGACACCACTTTGCCTTCATACTTGTCCATGCTCGTGTTGATTTTTGTTCGTGAGTTACCATCTTGTACTCATGTTTTTATGGTCCCCATTGGACCTTTTCTGTGTGGCAGCACCATCGATTCACCCTCATTTAGAGCATCCCAGTTGAGTCATCATTACATTCACGGAGTCTATCCCGAGTCCCTTTGCATCCAGTTATAGTCATCCATCCTTAATTGCTTGGTCCCTCTCTCGTGTCGCACATTATGGCCTTCAATCCCACTATACCCTATCCCTCATGATATTGTGTCGATCCTTTGCGGAGTCATCCATGCCCTTCATGCTCTATCAAGGGAAGTCATCAGTCCGCTACTCAGTACCCCCATTTCATCATCATCCCTGGTGTTAGTCTATCAGTTGCTCTACTATTTTCTCCTCATATGCCTTAGTTGAGGATCCTTTATCAGCTCACCTATGGCAGACCTCTCTCCGTCGACACGTCTCCTCATCCATTCCACATTTGTGTCTAGGAGTGGTGTACTGTCTCCAGCCTTCCAATCTTGTTTTGTGCCTCGATTAGGCAAAGGACTCCTCATAGCCCTTTGACTTGGATTTTTTCTCACTCTCCACTCTCCGTTCATCATGATCGAGATCCGTATACTTGATGGTCCAATGATGTAGCAAATCGACACTGATTCCCGTGTGTGTGTAAGATGTCTTAGCTCTCACGAGGGGGTGGTCAGAGCTGTAGCTCCCCACACACCTCGCATGACCTCTGGCTGCTGTACCTTCGATGCAACTCCTTACATTTGATGATGTCGGCCTCGCCCGCTGGGTAACACCCTTTGTCTGCATGTATCGCCCATATTTTTAGAGCCCTTTCCGTTTTCGGGGCATATGGGTTGTATTTATATCTCATGTACTCGATACACGTGTAAGTCATGGTCGTTATCCCGGCACAATATGTATGTGGGATTCATTATTGTGTTATTTATACGGCTCGCAGTTTATGCCAGCATTATGTCGTCTCGTGGTTTTTCTGGGATGCATTATTGTTTGTACTTAGATACCCTTTGTGCATAGGTATGCCTCCCTTGCCGCCTATAGCAGTGTGGGCCATCGATCAAAAGACTTTCACACCTATAAGTCACCTCCTCGTGGTTTAGTTCTTTCTAACTTTGGTCTACTCCGACAATCCTCTTTCTTTGACTTCCCATTGTTGCTAGTGATCGAGTTCTTACAACGTACTTAGTCATACGATTAGCTCCTAACGCCGCACGTTGGGGGCACCGTTACACTATTTTTTGGTCATCTAATCCATTGTTATTAGATGGACTCAAGTACAACAAGTAAGACTAGTTTTACCCCAAGCAAAATCGCATTCAAGATGAAAATAACTTAGAAAACCACCTTTATTAAGTTGTTTATGGTCTAAAAAGGAAATCCCACTAGGAAAAAATTAAATAAATCCATATTTGTTTGATTTTCCTCAAGGAATAATTAGTTAAAAGACAAACTTTTGTCTAATATTCCCGGTTATATTTAACTCCAAAACAAGGAAATTAATTAGATAAATCATTATTTACCTTATTATTTTCTAAGAATAATTATTTAAACATTAATTAAATAATATTTTTGGTTAAATATTACTCAATCTCCTCAAATAATTAAATAAATCACTATTTATTTGGTTATTACACAACCATATCCTTAAAATGATAAATAAATCATTTATTTATTTATTAATTTTTAACCGCATCCTTAAAATGATAAGTAAATCATTTATTTATTTATTATTTACAAATAAGGGATTTGACTCAAGTCAAATTCCTTTTCCTCCAACAAATATAATAAAATATTCCATAAAATTTGATCTTGATTTCGTTAATAATATTTTAATTATGCACCAATATGTAGACTAACTCAATATTTTGTTATAAATAGAAGGGTCTACCATTCATTTGTCACCTTTTGTTTCCTAAAGATCACTCGATCTTAACTCTGGTCCGCCTATTGATCCATTATCATAGCCATATTCTTCCATTTTGTCTCGGGGTTTTCTACACCATCAAGAGAGAGGAATTTTGAATCAAGTGGCCGAGGACTTACAAGAACCCATCCCATTGAGGAAAACAAAGGAACACCCTTGTGTTTTCCTCCTGTGTGCCATTAATAAAAATTTCATGGATACATTCTTGTCTTGTCTATTGGATCTATGGGAGTAAATCTTATTTTTTTACTCTTTAATGTCTTCTAATGCATATATCTAGATTGTTGCAAAGATTTGTCTTGATCATATAACCGCAGATCCGAAGATATTAGTCGTCATTTCGCTATTAGGCTTGCTTTTTATGCGTTGTGATAAAGTGGTATTTTTTCATACACCTCGAATCAAGATTCATACTAACACTTATATTATTTGTCGTGCCATAAACATGACTATGAAAAATGGGCCTTTGTCTAAACATCTAGTGTTATATCCTCCAACCCAACCTTCCATCGTTCATAATCTCCCTATATGGCTGGTGGATGAAGAAGATGAGTTATATAACAATGCCCCTATGTGTACCATTAATTCTATTCTTAGAGCTGTAAGCAGATTGATGAAGATGAACTCATTGGCCATGCCATTCAAAATCGCATCTACCAACATTCCTCTCGAAAACCTTAGTCAAATGTAGTTTGTAAAATCCAACCTTGATGGAAGTTCTCTCAGCTTGAGTCAACCTCCGAATCCACCAAGGCTATTGAGTTTGGCCCATCCATATCTCGAAAATCAACCCAAACCTCAGAGTGAAGAAGAGAAGCATCTATGCTAGCTTTTGAAAGAGAATCTTGATGCATTTTCTTGGGATTAAAAAGACATGAAAGGTATCCTTCAAAGGTGGAAAAACATCATATTTACATCAAAGAAGGATGTAAGCATGTGAGACAACCCAAAATAATGATGAACCCGTTCAAGGACATGGGAAAAGAAGAGCTGCGTAAAACTATTGGATGCATGTGGTTCATATATCCTATACCCAATAGTGAGTGTGTATCTCCTCTTATCCTAGTCCCAAAGAAGAATGGGAAGAGGCAAATTTGTGTTGATTATTGAGAACTTAACAAAGCCACGAAGAAAGACCATTTCCATTTTCCCTTTATAGACCAAGTCCTAGATGAAATTGTGGGGAAGAAGTCCTTTTCCTTCTTAGATGGGTTCCGTATGTACAATCGTATTCAAATGATCCTTTGGAAGATTAGATAAGACTACTTTCACCGCCCTTGGGGTACCTTTTCTTATAGAGTCTTACCCTTTTGGTTGTGCAATGCCCCAATCCACTTTCCAAAGAGCTATCGTGAGAATAATTTCTGCTTAGTCCATGACTTTGTTGAAATATACATGGATGATTTCACACCATATGGGGATGATTGCCTCGAAGCTATCTCTAATTTGGGTAAAGTACTAAGAAGTTGTATTGAGATGCATCTCTCCTTTGTTATTTAAAAACATGAATTCTTGAAGAAAGTAGGGTTGTATTAGGACACTCCATATCCCAAGCGTAAATACAAAGTAGACCAAAAAATCACTATCATCAAAAGGTTACTTTCTCCTAAAAAGTAGAAAGATGTCAGAGTTTTAGGCTTAATCAAGTTACTATAGAAGGTTCATCAAAGATTTCATGAAGATGGCTTTGCCATTATTTGGGTTATTTGCCAAATATCTCCGAGTTTATTTGGTTCGTTCCTTGTCAAGAGGCTTTCTTGCTCATTAAGGAAAAGTTGAGTACTCGCTTCCCATCCCCAAGGCCCAAATTGGAACTTTCCTTTCCACATCCACACCGATGCATCCGAAAAATCTAGGGGCAACATTAGAAAATTAGAGGTCAAAATCCCTTATGACATTTATTTCATCAAGAAGAACTTGTCCAAGGTTGGAAATAAATTATATTGTTACTAAGAAGGAGATGTTAGCCATTGTCCATGCCTGAGAAAATTCAGCATTATGTAACTAGATATCAAACTCTTTTCACACTTACCATGTAGCCATCAAGTATTTAATGAAAAAACAGGATGTTAATGCCAGGATAATTAAATGTTGTTACTTTTGTAGCAATTTGATTTACTATTGTTGATAAACTTGGAAAGGATAATGTTGCTGCGCTTTTTTGTCCAAAGGCTCTCCCTACAAAGCTAAGAAGGAATGGTGGATGACTAGCTACTAGATGAGCATCTCTTTTATATATCACTCTCACCATGTTTTGCTGATATTTCCAACTAGTCAGTCATTGGGAGACTCCCTCCTAGTCTTTCATTGGGAGAGGAGAAAAATGATAAAACAAAGTACCCCTTTCACATGGATTGGGGGAAATATTTTCTGCCGGGCCCCGATAAAATACTAAGGAGATGTGTGAGGGAGGAAGAATTTTTGATATCCTCTTGAATTTCATGACATCCCATGTGGATGCCACTTTGATGCAAAGAGAACGGCTTACAAAGTTTTGCAGTAGGATAATATTGGCCTACCCTTCACCAATATTCCAGAAGATAGACTAGTAGGTGTGACTCCCGTGTTGAGTCCCAAATTTACATCTTTTCCATACACTTTTCCATACCTTTTTCACTCACCTAAACCTCCCAAATTGTCAATATCATGTGCAAAAGGGTATCTAACATGGTTTTTAATTGTATTTTTGTGTTTTCTATTTGATATAGATTTTGTCTATTCAAATTTCGTGGAATCTTGCCACTTTCCCTTGTACTGCCGCAATCCTTCGGGCAAATGCCTATTTTGTGGAACTCTATGCTGCTGTGTCTACAGGGAAACGAGCCACATAAGTGTGCTAGGAAATGACGTGGACATGGTTCGTGTCCTATTGGTTCAAGAAAACTCGTCCAAAGAAGCCGCGGTCGTTGGGCGTCCACATGGAAGTCAACTATGGAGTTTCATGTCGGCCGGACTCTCGTTTCGTGGCACATAAACATCCATACGGCCGTTTCTAAGCCATGAGGTTAAATCGACATCCTGCGTAGCCTGAGTTGAATCTGGCATCCACCTTCTCGTAGATCCACTTTCCAACACGGCCATACTCCTATATCCGTGGACGTAGTGGTCTACGTGCTCGCCATCATGAACTTTAGGAGACAAATATGTGCTATTGTTATATATAGAGCGTTTGCATACGCACATAAAGTTAGTTGTTAGTTGATAGTTGATAAGACTGTGAATGTACTCCGTTATCTCGTTAGTTTGCTTTGTAGTGATTACGCAACTCTAAACCGTAACACTACCATTCTGTAATGAACTCGCTTGTTAATATGAGAAGACTCGTTTTTCAACTTAATTCGTGTTTGAGGATCGTTACCAAGGCTGTGTAGAGGGCCTCGCCGCCTAAGGTTTTGTGTGTATTAGTGTATATTTCTCTCATTTCATTTCTTAAAAGTCATTGTATTATATTCCATCCATATGATCATACTTTATGTGCTTGTTTCATTTCGTTTATACATTTCCATAATTTCCATTTCATTTCGTCTTCATGTTTTATGATTGTTAATCAATGTATCAGCTTTTCTTTGATTGCAGGTTTTAGATAGACAAATCGGCATTTTTATAGCTTTTTGACTAATGACATGAATCTAACATTGTTCGTCGCTAGCTCGTTTTTCATAGCTAGTTTCAATCCCCGCCTTGATTTGTACATTTCAGTTTTGCTTATCCGATTCAAATAGTTAAACTTAGATATATTAAGTCAGGCCATAGCATCTTCATTGTTCAAAGCCACAACCGGATCGATGGTGAGGGACTTCATTATGAAAATGTGTAGTTTAGTATTAGTTTCTTTTCGCAAATTTGTATATATTAAGTCATTTACAATACTTCAAATTGCTCTCCGAAAGCCCACAACCGGACCGATGGTGAGGGATCGCATTATGAAATGTAGGTAGTTTAGTATTAGTTTTTTCAAGTAAATTTAGATATATTAAGTCAAGCCATAGCCTTCGCTGTTCGAAAGCCAATACCGGATCGATGGTGAGGGATCATGACATAGAAATGTGTAGTTTAGTATTAGTTTCTTTTCGCAAATTTAGATATATTAAATCATGCATGACATCTTCGTTGCCTCCGAAAGCCACAACCGGATCGATGGAGAGTGGATTGAATCATGAGTGTATGGTTTAGTATTAGTTTACTTTCTCGCAAATTAAATATCGCTTACACAAGTTGTTTATGACATTTCCGAAAAATCATAGCCGGTCTAATGATGAAGGGTCGTAAAATGAATTGATGTAATCCGATTTAGATTCATTTTGTCGTTAAATTTTGAATTTCCTCTACATAGTTTCTTTTGTGTTTAGTTACAAAGAAGAATAGTTTGGTTTATGTTCACTAGTTTACCGTTTTGATTCATTAGATTAGCAAAGACTTTTCATTTCAGCAAGACACTTTTACTTTCTTTCAGTCTTGTCATTGTAATTTTCAATTTGCTTTTAAAGTTTCAAGCCGGTAAATCATTATAGGGGATATCACTTTGAACAAATATAACCAAACTTGTTTTCATTTTAGAATTTCCATTTCACCTTAGAAAGACCAAAAAATCCATTAAAAAGTTAAGAAATAGGTTATCTTGCACATATAGTGCGCCGCACTTCATTAGCTTACGATTCCCTTTGATTGAAAAATTAAATGCAAAAGAATTTAGGACACACTAAATCGACCAAACATTTTGGCGCCGTTGCCTGGGAAGTGTAACTAGGTAGCCAATTTCTTAAAAAAAAACATAAAATCATAAAATCATAAAAGAAGGGAAAACTTGATAACTTTCTTGAAGTATGCTCTCCTCTGTACCTAGTGTGATCCGGAGGATCGTAAAAGAGAGTTATTGTTTAGCACTTTCTAAGTATGCCTCTTCTTGCACTCAGTGTGATCCTGAAGACCGAGCAGAATTATTAGCCCAACTTTTTAAAAATAAAAATGACATGCATAGAGCAAGAGATTCGGGGAAGGTTTATAGCTAAAGCCAAGAGTTCACATTTCATAACTCCATCTTCTTCAAGGCATGTGACTAAATTCACCACCATCTACCTCAGCCTTAAGACTTTGGAAGTCAAGGAACAGCTCGAATTAGAGGATTCTATACCATCTACTAAACCCACTTAGAAAACAAAGAGACTTTCTCTCATCCTTCCGTGGTAGAAGAACTAGAGACTATAAGGACTCTAAAGAAATCATCATGGCAAGAGGAAGTAATAAATAGAGGTGGAGGTAGAAGAGGAGGAGATAATGGAGATAACAATGGTGAAGGAAATAATGGTAGAAATAGGGATTGTTGGGATTCCCTATAGCCGATGAGGAAACTCATGCAACAATGAAAAATATTTCACCATCCGTTCTCCCTAAATTTTATGGATTTTAAGTGAGGATCCCGAAACATTTCTCGTTTGAGCTTGAAGTAGTGTGCCGAACTTATGACTATATGGAAGATTCTCAAAAAACTCAAACTGCTTCCTTCAACATTGAAGGGATCTCGCTTTGAAATGGTTCATGGGATTAGCCAATTAATCTATCAAAGACTTGGAATGATATGAAACAAACATTTTTGGATAGATACTTGGACTATTGTATGCCTACCAATCACAAGGATGAGGTATTCAAAATGATGCAAAAAGAAGATGAAAATTCGGGAAGACTTAATTGAAAGATTTCAATACAACTTGAAAAGAGCAAAGATGAGCAACTTAGATAATGAAACCTTGAAAGCCCTCCTATTAAAAGCCATTAGAGATGAATGGATAGACATTTTAAACATGATGGGGAAAGGAGACATTTCTCAACTTCCATTTCGTGATATAACAAAACTATGTATCCATCTCTCAAGGGGAAATCTAAACTGAAAAGGGCCTAGGGATTCTTCTCTTATTAGGGCTAACAAATCCGCAACCGGATCACGTAAGTAGGCAGTAGATTGGTAATATGCTTGATGAGTTCAAAACTCGATATCTTAGATTTTGGGTGAACAACTAGACACCCTTAAAATCCAAACAAGGTGAAAAGGTAAAACGTATGCTTTAGCCATCTTTTGTCCGAAATGTAGGAAGAAACATGCTTTAAGGGAATGTCCCTTGGTAAAAAGTTGTAGAAACATGTATGATTTGCTCGTAAAATCATGAGATCAAGGATTGTCCTTCAATCCATAGACTCAAAGCCGTTTTTCAAGAAGATCCAAATTCAAGAGAATCTCTCTCGTTTGTCGCAAGGAGACTCGGGTGGTGGACAACAATCTCATGGGTTTACACCCTATGAATCTTCAAACCCCACCAAATTGGAATCCTGGCAACAACCTTGGCCCCAACATCGAATTCATATCAGCCTATTAAGTACAAGGGATGCAAAATCCTTATGGGAGATTTGCTCCTAATTTTATCAATATCCTCCATCTTTTTCAAAATCAACAAGCTCCACAATTTCCAAGCCCAAATCCACAACTTTCATTGCCATTTCCACAACAACAACCTTCTCAACAAAATACAAATCCTCAACTCATGCTCCCATAACAACAAGACAAATCAACTTCAAATTGTACCCATTGCCAAATCCTAACAATAAGAATCCTCAAACTACTTATATGGTAGAAGGACAACAATTTCCTACCTATATGATTGTTCCTCTCAACGATGTACAACTCGCATCTGGTGTAGTCTTAGAAAACCTTCTATAGATATTCAAGAGCAAGATAAATTCTCCGAGGGAGGACTCTTAAAGTCAATAAGGGTTCGAGGAAGAATCTCTTCAAAATTCAAAAATTCAAAAAGAAAAGAAAAGCTAACATCCACAACTCCTATAATTGAGCAAATTCCGTATCTTCATCTACCCTCCTTTTCCTGGAAAGACTACAAATTGATAAGGGGTGGAAAAAATTGTTGCCTAACTATGACTTTCAGATGAATTGAAGAATGTTTGTATCAAGATTCCATTTGCCACAAGCCATTCGAGAAATTCCTATTCTAGCAAAACCATAAAGGAGTTGAGTTTCAAAAGACCGTGAAGGAAGCTAAAGGACACAAGAAGAATCCACTCCGGTAGGAAAGATTGGGTGTATATTATGATGGGAAAAATTACCATGCAAATATGTAGATCCAGGAAGTCCAATTGTCAAGACACATATAAATGGACAGAAATTCCAAACACATTGATTGACTTAGGGGTCATATCAACATTATGAGTAGACAGACCATGGAACAGTTTAAAACTTCCTAACCTTCTTTTACACCTACTTTATCGCAACTTGGTGACGTACCTGCTATTAAACCAGATGGTGTATTAGAAGATATTTCGCCTCCTTTAGATTCTTGGGAATATCCAGTAGACTTTATGATTTTGACTCCCAAAAGTAATCTAGGAGGACATCCACTTATCTTAGGAAGACCTTGGTCACAATAGCCGATGCTTTTATTAGTTGTAGATCCGGAGACATGTACATTTCTAATGGTAATTCGACAAAGAAATTCAATTTGTATCCTCCAAAGAAGAGAAATTACAGAAATAGGAGACAATGAATGGGTCGATGATGAGAACACTATACAACCCGTCTTTACCATTTCGAAATTAGTGAGGATAGTCAAATTTTGAACACATTAGAAAATTTTGAGATATCTTCGTAAAATGACCCCACACAATTTCAGCTTGGAATCCGACATAGAATATTTATCATCAAGACAAATGTCTCTTTACTCTATGGAAGAGTTTGGTACTCCGCTATTGAGATTTTTCCGTAAAAGACATTGAATATCAACAAACATTTGGAGAAATCACAACAAGAAGAACTAACCAATCTTACAAAAACATTCTACTACATTTGTATGGGAGCATACCGACATGAAGGGTATTGATCCTAAGACTCGCATCCATCATATCTATATTAAGGAAAACAAGAGGACCAATCGACAATCCCAAAGAAGGATGAATCCAAATCTTAGGGAGATAGTGAAAGAAGAGCTCCAAAACTTCTCAATGTAAACTTCATTTATCCAATTTTAGATAGCCGATGGGTTTCTCCTTTGGTTATAGTACGAAAAAAGAATGGTAAATGGAGAGTATGCATTGATTACAGGGAATTGAACAAAGCAACTTTGAAGGATCACTTCTTGCTCTTTATTGATCGTGTATTAGATACATTAGCAGTAAAAAAAGTACTTTTCATTTTTGGATGGTTTTAGTGGCTATAATCAAATTGTGTAGCACCGAAGACCAAGATAAGACCACATTTACTGTCCATGGGGAACTTTTTTGCCTACCGAGTGCTTCCTTTTGGGTTATGTAATGCACCAAAGAACATTCCAAAGAGCAAGATTTCAGGAATTTTTTCTGATCTAATCCATGATTGTGTAGAGGTTTATATGGATGATTTTGAGCAATTTTCTTTATGGTAATTCATTTGAAGAGGCATTAGAAAATTTGGAAAAGTTCTCATAAGATGTAAAGAAACAAACCTTTCATTAAGCCATGAAAAATGCTTTATGATGTTTACCGAAGGACGGTTTTAGGACATCATATTTCAGGAGATGGGATTAAGGTTGATAGATCAAAAGTTGAAGTCATCTCCAAGTTGCCTATTCCAAATTGTCAAAGAGATGTTAGAAGTTTCTCAGATTTCACTGTTACTATAGAAGATTTATAGAAAAATTCACTAAAATAAAGACTTCCACTCTTCAAGTTGCTTACAAAAGATCGTGAATTTAAATGGGATCCCGATTGTCAATCAGCTTTTGAAACTTAGGCAACAAGAATATTCGAAGCACCTATCTTGAGAGGACCAAATTGGAAACTTCCTTCCATATTTCTATAGATGTTTCGTAGACATGTGCCTCTTGAGCCGTGTTGGGTCAAAAAGATTTAATTCCTTATGCCATTTATTACACCAAGAAAATTTGACTCCCAATGCAGTTGAACTATACCGTGACTGAAAAAGAGTTCTAGTCGTTGTTCATGCAATTAATAAGTTTAGACATTACATAACAAAATGCTATGAAATTTATTCATATTGACCATTCCGCAATTAGATATTTAATGAACAAACTCCGTTACTAATGGCAGAAAGTGACAAGATGGCTTTTACTTTTTGCAAGAATTCAATATTACTGTGTTGGATAGACCAGGAAAACAAATAATACGTAGTTGATTTCTTGTCCAGGATTCGGTATCACTAAAGAAGATTCTCCCGTAGAAGATAAGTTTCCTGATGAATACTTGTTTGCAAGAACTATTAAGACCCCTTGGTATGCAGATATTGTAGTTAACTATTTGGTTGCGTGAAAACTACATTCACATTTATTTCCAAGAGAAAACGAAAGATTATTCAAATGAGAGTTCAAAAATATCTGCGATTTCTAACGAATTGTTTAAAATTGTGGCCGCATCTTGTGATCGAAGATGTGTCGTGAAGATGAAATGCTTGATATTCTTAAGGCATGTCATGATGAACCATAAAGTATGGACACTTATGAGCAAAAAAGGACGGCCTATAAAATCCTTTTCTTGGGATATTATTGGCCTTCCCTCTTCAAAGATGCAAAACAATATGTCAAAAGGTGTGATAGTCGCCAAAGAGTAGGGAAACCTACCCTTTCAAATGAAATGCCATTGCAAACACAAAATTATCAACCCTTTGAAAAAATGGGCTTTAGATTTCATTGGACCTATTAATCCACCATCTAAGCAAAATAAGTATATATTGGTTTGTACCGATTATGTTACTAAATGGGTAGAAGCTAAAGCATTAGTATCTCTAACAAAATTCAAGCTTGTTCATTTTCTTTATGAGGATATTTTTACTCGCTTTGGTGTTCCAAGAGAAATTGTAACAGATCGTGAGCCAATCTACATCAAATTTGGTGGAGAAGTTGATGGGAAGAATACAAAATCGCTACGTAAGATCTACCTCACCATCCACAAGCAAATGGTCAAGTGGAGTCCACAAACAAAGTTCTTGAAAGTATCATCACTAAAACTGCTCATCTACATAGAAGAGATTGCTGCAAAGGCTTCCAAGCCTCAGGGGCCTACGTAACTACATGGAGGAATACAACAGACATTCTCCCTATGAACTTGTTTATGGGAAAGAAGTCTTGCTCCCCATTGAGTTCCAAGTCAAGACCTTCAAGATAGTCAGCTTGGGGATGGACTTATCAAGCCCAAAAGCATAGAATGGAGAAGTTGAATGAGCTAGATGAGATCGCATAAAGAAGCAATTCTAAGAACTGATCTAGTTCAATATCAAAGAACTAAATGGCATGACAAATATATTAAAGAGAAGAAGTTTCAAGAAGGAGATTGGGCATTGTTATTTGACTCTGCTTAAAGATTTTCAAGGGAATTTCGCACTCATTGGCTTGGGCCATATGAGATTGACCGCATCTTTAGCAATGGAGTCAGAAGAATCAAGACCATTGATGAGTTTCAAACCCTCTTATCAGGAATGGCCATAGATTGAAAGTTTATCATAAGCCACTCTCAAAACAGATTTTGTCAAGATGTTTCAAGAAAGTTTCCGTAATCGGGGGCCGGTACGTAAGAATTCTTCTTTCTCCACTGTACTTAGCTTTTGTTTTTCAAGTTAGAAAAAAAAAATAAAAATAAATGGTGAGCCCGAAAACCAATCATTGATTGGCAAGTTTTATACAGAAAATATAGGGTGAAAATCGTGGACACTCGACACTCTATATTTTCTTAAAAAAATCTCGTCTTTCATTTCATTTCATTTCACCACCCACTCCATTTCATTCCACTTCATTCCATTTCATTTCATTTCATTTCACTTCACTCCACTTCATTTCATCCATTCCATCAATAAAAAGCTTTTTTTTATGGCCATTTCCACCCGGTCATCTCTGTCATTTGTTCATTTCTATTCAACCAAGTAATAGCCGTGTCGGCCGCACCGACATCTCGTTTCTCGCAACTCGACTCACTTTCCGCAACGTAAGGCATTCCGTTGTGCCTACTACTCGTTTTCAAAGAGAATGTACACAATTGTTATTTCCATAATTATGAAATAAAATGCGTGAGGAAAAGGATCAATGGAACATCCAAGACACTAATGTAGATCAATCGCCTTGAAGACCAAGGGCAAAAGCAAGGATTCCAAAGGTATGAACAAAGTTTATTTCAAATAGTATTGAAAACACATTTTTATATAATTTTAAATCATGAGCTCACTCCATTACGCGCAATTATTATATCGATGCTTCCGTAACCGGTCACAATCTCCATGTTATCCTCTTCGCATTCATTCATAAACGGCTTCATCATTGAAATTTCGATTCTCACTCATGTTCCAATATCCCACCGTAGATAATGAGACGCATTTGAGTTGACAAAGACTCCTTACAAGCCGCATAACTTCATAACCGTTGATTGAAACGTGTTCATATTTATTACACAACCTACCAAAATTCAAACGCAACCGATCGCATTATACTTTGTTAACTCCTTTGTCGTGTCTCCGTCGTGTTTACAAAACCCCACTCTACTCATTCTCACTCCGTTTCACTCCATTTCGTTCCTTTGCTTCATTCTCACTCCCGTATATCTACCCACAAGCCTTACTCCATTCCGTTTATAGTGCTCATTTCCATTCCATGATACATTCACAATGCTCATTGTGCTCGATCCTCGTGTATTCAATGTTCCATTTCCACTTAAACCCTCACAGAGGCAAACTTGTGAAGCACAGAGAAGTGAAATGGGAAAATTATTAAGGCGCAGGGCCAAGGACCGGTTTATAGAGGGATATCCGCAAGCAAAAGAGATGTTGAGGAAAGCTAAATGGCCGCGTTTTTATTCAGAATTCAGAGGATACCACAAAGAAGTTACGAAAGCGTTTGCAAGGTCATTTGATGGCTCCTGGAAGTTAAATTGGAGACCTCAAGTTTTTTGGTCAATGAAGCATCAATAGCAATGCAATGCTACGAGTTTCTTCAGAGGGAGAACGTTGGTTCAAAAAATAAAAGTATCGTTGATGAGGCATGGAGAACAATCCTACCTAAATCAAGGTATGGATATCATTGTTTTTTAAAAGAGGAATCCCCGTGCATGCAATAAAATAAGAATGGGCCACTTTACTACTAATTGTTCAGAAATTTATTACATGTGAAGGCCGTTTTGGGTCTATGTACATGTACCATACTATTATTGATGAATTTTCTTGAAAAACCAAACTTTCAATCTCCTTTATTTTCTATTCAATAGCTTAAAGAAAAAATGGTCATGGACGTTCAAAAACACTTAGGAGATGTAGTGCCCTCATCTTTATCACTACGGTCAAAATTCTTCGATTGAAAAGGAGCTAAAGGAAAAGAAAAGATACATGGGAACAATTCCTAGTTAGAAACTTCTTTGAATAACCTCAGAAATTCTGCTAAGGTAGTTCAATTAGAAGGAGTAGAAGAAAAATAATGAATGTTGAAACCCAAATTACTCCCGCTAAGGAAATTCCCGCAATGCAGCACATCAAAAAGAAGTAGAAGGAAAGAACAATTGAGGAAATCCAAAACACTCCTACTATTACTATGGAAAGAACTGAGTTAGGAAAAGAGATTGGTAAAAAGGAAGAAGAAGGAAATCAAAGCTAAGAAGCCAATGATACCAAAAGGGAAAGAAATTATTGAGGTCGTCCATAAAACTCCTTCTTCTCAAGAAGAAGATCACTAAATACTATCTCATTTAATAGTTTATCTTCAAAAACAACATTCACATCCAAGAAGGCAGAGAGACAGGAAAACAAGAACAAACGGGTAGTGTACCACAAAGATGTGAGGAGAAGCAAACAGGCTTAAGGGAAAATTTAGAAAAACACAAATTAAGGGTCCTCATTTCATTGATTTGGGTGAGGAGACACTGAATGGGCTTCCAACCGACCATAGTCCATTTCACGCTTAGTGAAGCCGGTTCCTTTCTCACTCCCAATCGTACAATGAGCATACCATCTTATTCAGCAAAATATTGATGTAAGCCCTCCTGGCCAGATTTGAACATAATTCTCCTTTACAAAAAGATTTTTGGGGATGTACCAATGAAAATGACAATTTAAGTAGATCCCAAGCAAACTAGGAGGTATAAGTGACTATATAGAACTTTTGAAAAGGTAACACAGTCCAAGTACCTCTTCCATTCAAATTTCATACATTGCAAGGATGATTTAGTTCACTTCTCATTAAACAGAAATTTTTGAGCCGGAGCTTTTAAATCGCATATCAAAAATGAAAATGAAACACCTGAAGAACAAGGCAAATCGGACAAGATCATCCATGATAATACTATGTTACATTTGGGAATTTGGCAAAAGAAGAATAAGAATTAAAAAGGAAATGCCGAAATTGAGCAGAAAGCACTTCAGTGGAATGTCAATGAAAAGCTAATGAAGAAACCTTAATGATGTATGTAAGAATAAAGAAGAAGAGAAGAGGGTTGGATGTGCCTGCCGAAGTATCAAGGCACATGAACTCAACAAAGAGTATCAAAATTTTGGTTGCATGAGGACATGCAACACCTTCACAAGCAAGTATGTTGAGTCCCAAATTTGCATCTTTTCCATACACTTTTCCATACCTTTTTCACTCACCTAAACCTCCCAAATTGTCAATATCATGTGCAAAAGGGTATCTAACATGGTTTTTAATTATATTTTTGTGTTTTCTATTTGATCTAGATTTTGTTCATCTGCATCATGGAATCTTGCCACTTCCACAAACTCGCCGCAACTTTCATAGCCTATTTTGTGGAACTCTATGCTACAGGTGTCTACAAGGGAAACGAGCCACATGGGCAAGCAGGGAATGACGTGGACATGGTTCGTGTCCTATTGGTTCAAGAAAAAAACTCGTCCAAAGAAGTCATGTCAGCAGCTATGCCCACATGGAAGTCAACTATGGAGTTTCATGTCGGCTCTGGATTGCTTTCGTGGCACATAAACATCCATACGGCCGTTTCTAAGCTATGAGGTTAAATCGACATCCGTGCGTAGGCTCGAGTTGAATTCAAGCATCCACTCTTCGTAGATTCACTTTCCAACACGGCCATACTCCTATATCCGTGGACGTAGTGGTCTACGTGCTCTCCGCCATCATGAACTTTAGGAGACACATGCGCTTATTGTTATATATAGAGCGTTTTCATACGCACATAAAGTTAGTTGTTAGTTGATAGTTTGATGTTCGTGGAATGTACTCTCGTTATCTCATAGTTTGGCTTTGTAGTGATTACGTTGTACCCCTTAAGTCATAACACTACCATTCCGTAATGAACTGCTTGTTAATATGAGAAGACTCGTTTTTCAACTTAATTCGTGTTTGAGGATCGTTACCAAGGCCGTGTAGAGTGGCCCCCGGCCACTAAGGTTTTGTGTATTAGTGTATATTTCTCATTTCATTTCTTTAAAAGTCATTGTATTATAATCCATCCATATGATCATACTTTGCAATAGTCATTTCGTTTATACATTTCCATAATTTCCATTTCATTTCTCGTCTCTCATGTTTTATGATTGTTAATCACTCAATGCTTTTCAGATTGCAGGTTTTAGATAGACAGCTTCGGTGCATTTTTATAGCTTTTTGACTAATGACATGAATCTAACATTGTCTCCGCCGCTAGTTTGCTTTCATAGCTTTTTTTTTAACTTCGATTTTGCTTTGTACATTTCAGTTTTGCTTATCCGATCTCTCCGCAGTTAAACTTAGATATATTAAGTCGCTCATAGCATCTTCGCTGCCTCCGAAAGCCACAACCGGATCGATGGTGAGGGATCGCATTATGAAATGTAGTTTAGTATTAGTTTCTTTTCTGCAAATTTAGATATATTGTCGCTTTCATAGCGTCTTCGCTGTTCTCCGAAAGCCACAAACTGGATCGATGGTGAGGGATCGTATTATGAAATGTAGTTTAGTATTAGTTTCTTTTCGCAAATTTAGATATATTAAGTCACTGCTTTCTCAGCGTCTTTAGTTGCCTCCGAAAGCCACAACTGACCGATGGTGAGGGACCGATTATGAAATGTGTAGTTTAGTATTAGTTTCTTTTCGCAAATTTAGATATATTAAATCATGCATGACATCTTCATATTTCCAAAGCCACAACTGACCGACGGCGAGGGATTGAATCATGAGTGTATGGTTTAGTATTAGTTTACTTTTCGCAAATTAAATATCGTCATACGTTGTTTATGATTACTTCCGAAAAATCATAGCCGGTCTAATGATGAAGGGTCGTAAAATGAATTGATGTAATTCGATTTAGATTCATTTTGTTTCAATTTTGAATTTCCTACATAGTTTCTTTTGTGTTTAGTTGGCAGCAAGAATAGTTTGGTTTTCATGTTCACTAGTTTACTGCTTTTGATTCATTAGATTAGCAAAAGACTTTTCATTTCAAATAAGACACTTTTACTTTCTTCAAGTCTTGTCATTGTAATTTTCAATTTGCTTTTAAGGTTTCAAGTTGGTAAATCATTATAGATATCGCTTCCTGGAACAAATATAACCAAACTTGTTTTCATTTTAGAATTTCCATTTCACCTTAGAAAGACCAAAAACGACAAAAGTTAAGAAATAGGTTATCTTGCACATATAGTGCGCCGCACTTCATCGCCTTACGATTCCTAGATTGACAAATTAAATGCAAGCACTTAGGACACACTAAATTGACCAAACAACCAACAAGCTAAAGGATGGGAAACCAACACAAAGGGATGAGATGCCTTTTCACCCTAAGGTGGATCTTGAGCCATTTAACAAGTAAGATGGAATTTTTGACCTATCGATCCACCATCGAGACAAAGGAAGTATATCATAGTCTCAGACCGATTACCCGACAAAGTGATGAAAAAAAGTGAAGGTAGCAACCGAGGAGAAAGTAGTAGCAGAATTTCCGAGGAGAATGTGTTTTACAAGTTTGGGTACCTCGCAGAAATAATCACCGATTAGGAGCATAATTCACCTCTCACCTTATTGAGAATATTTTGAGGAAGCACAAGATTAAGAATAGAACTTCTACCGCCTATCACCCTCAAGAGAATGGCCAAATGGAAGTAACTAACCGATCTCTAGAAAGACCACCAAGGTTGTGAGAAATGACAAAAAATATTGCGTACAGATTGGTAGAAGCTACTTGGGCCTACAAAACTACTTGGAAGACAACAACATGATTCACTCTTTATGAACTAGTCTATGGTAAGAAGGCTCTACTTTTTATTGAGTTTGAATTCAATACTTTAAGAATGGCGCTGAATTAAATATAGATCTATCAAACACCCAAAAAGAGACGTTGCCGCTACTAAATGGTTGGATGAGTTCGTAATGCAAGAAATTCTTCACATGGAGGTAGTTCAACTCGCAAAGGATGTTCGTCATAACAAGAGCATCAAAGAAAATACCTTACAAGAAGGAGATTGGGCGTTGATGTATGATTCAAGGTTTAAATATTTCAAAGGCAAGATGATGAAAAGATGGTTGGCACCTTACACAAAGGATTTTTTTTTATAATGGTGCAATTCAAACCAACCATATATGAGGAAGGAATCCCTTGCTTGTCAATGGTCACAAACTTAAAATTTTACAAGCAGAAGCTTTTTTCAAGGGCATACAACATAAATTCAATAAGCAGAGAGGTGTATGTGATGGGAGACTCATATTTTCCCACACCTCCCGGAAAAAAAGAGTATCCATGCGTGAAAACCTCTCTAAGGCACCAAAGGCAAGCTTGTAAACTGAAACCTTGATGGAGGCAAATTTCACCTACTAAAAAAAAAAAGAGGAAAATTAAAGAAAAATGGAATAAATATCAATGGGTGAAACCTCCTAAGGCGTTGAAGGAAATAGTCGGCCACGCACCGGGGTGGTTGAACCACTGGAGTAACCATCAACCCACCCGAAAAATAGGGAATTTTCATATATATTTTTAATGATTTTAATGGCATACGCGGAAAAGTACATAAGGACTCGTGTATACACGCGGAAAAGTCTAGGCATACCCGCGTATGGGATTTTAACACTCGCTTTTTATGAATTTTGTTCAAGTCCGTGGGAATGGGTGCCTAAGGCCATAGAGACAATCATGAATCACATGAGGGTGAAAAATGATGCTATAACAGATGCCCCCTAATATATGAGGTCATATGTACATGATGGCTGAAATGTATTATGCACATAGAAAGAACTTCGCAAGGACAAGAGAGGACTTCACCATATTTCAGCTTGCCAAAAACCAATGAAAGAATACAAAGAGAGTCAACTCATGCCGAGGGCGGGCATACCCATGTGCCGAGTAAAAATACATCATATTTCCAAAGTACAATAGATCCAAAATGTATACAAGTATAGCCGAACCGGAAGTACACAATGAATCATCTCGAGCATGGCCCGGAAGTACAAGTCGAATCAATGTCTAAGTATCACATATAGAAGGTCATATCATGATGTTGAAACTAGATGTTTGAACATAAGTAACTCGAATCTCCAAGTACCAAATCATAAAAGGTGGACTAAATGGTACAATCACGCAACTCGGGAGCCAACATATAGGATGCTGCCGTACCGACACTGCAACATATAAGGGTGAATGGCATCACCAGCGTAAAACCGAATGGACCGTCAAAAGTGAACCAAGAAATGCCGATGCAACCCGAGGGTCTTCACCGGTCACTATGGCACATTTCTACAATGCTGGGAATAAATGAGCTTAAGCGACCATGTGAGAAATCGTTGGATTACCGGTCAATAATGTAAACTGCTAACCAACGCGAGACAACACACCAATAATGAAAATGAGTATCAAGGTGCCCCAAACACAATCTAACAAGTGTGAATAAATGAGTTGAAGTCGAACACTTGAAAGAATCTACCAATCAGAGGCAATGATGAATCCCCATTGTCGATAGCGAAGAGTCCGCCACCGATGACCGCAAACCCTAAGGTACTAACCAAAATACTCTAGACCTTATTCCCGCAGCAATGAGGCCTGAGTCGATGGGAAAAGATCCGCCGGAAGGAAGGCATTAAGGCATCCCATTATTAGTCCAAATGGCGAGTGTAACCCGCAAGCCAAGATTTGGAAGGAATTTGACGAAGTAGAGTGATCGAACCAAACAAGTACGTTTCGACATGCACAAGATGAAGCTAGCGCATGGAAGAAACCTCTCGAACCAACCAATAATGAAAGTCGGCTACGCAGGCAAGATATCCACCAATAGGGTCAAATGGAAATCAAGGTACCGCATGAATCCCAAGTGTGATAATGTATGTGCCGTACGTCAAAACACAACAGGAGAAACCACTCGCCTGTGAGACCCATAATGATGATCAAATGCTAAGCACAAGTTCACCTATCAATGATGGAAATAGGGCCAGGCGGCTCTAGGTTTGCTCTCGCAGCAATGTGTCGTAGTCGATAGAGACAAACCCACCAAGAGAAGTCAATGGAGACCTTCTCAACCAAGACGAGAAAAAGACCAAAACATTTGATGTGATAGAAAAAGATACCGACAAGACCGAGAAGGTCGACCGAATAATGAGTCAAGAGACACCGCGTAATGGCCGACTCGTTAGACTTCCCTTGAACAAAAAGCACGACTCGTGATGACCATGGTAGTAAAAAGTGACACCGTATAAGTCCGTTAGTGCAAAGAGGGAAAACAAACTCTCCATATTATTGGAAGAGATAACCAACCGGGAAGAACCGACCGCGGAAACAAGGCAAGCAATAACCTAGGTCAAAACTAAAACCATCCCAAATGAAGGAAATATATAAGTGTATGTGCTTTGTTCAAGGGTGACAAATTGACACTGTGACCGCCATCAAATTACGAAGTTACATCCCGTTCCCGCTCTTTTATTATATTTGATTTTTTTGTCTTTTTCATATAATAAGCCTCGAAAAGAATAAAAGAATGCTATGGTACAATGGATAGAATGAGTATCAAGAAACAAGATGTGCACTAGTTCCCGGGATTGAAAACGATCCTATGCTCAATGCAAGGTGGCGTAAACCGGTAAGTTTATACTCGCAGGAATGTTCCATCCATGGGTAAAGAGGGTGTCAAGTCGTGATAGCTATGCATGCAATGGTTAACTTGTACAAGATAAATAAGGTCAAAAGTTGGCTTAAACATTGAGTCCAAATGAAGCCGGCTAAAGGCCGTACAAACAAGTAGCCAATATGCAATGCAATACAACTCAACAACACTAGGGAGCCTCTTAGGTAATAGCCGAAAAATGATAGTGAGGAAGAAGAAGAATGAAGCTTGAACACATAAGTCATGGCGGGACTAAAGAGGACTCCCGAGCCCGCATAAAACGCAACATGGGCAACAAGTGATAGCGAGGAACTAACTAGGAAGCCCATGTAAAGGAAGGCTCTACCACCAAGTCATGATTAAATAATTCCAAGGAAAGGAAATGGGTGTAATACTCATGACCCGATGGGATCGAATTCCATGGCAAGTGATCGAATGGAGGCTAGTATGAAAATGCGACGAAAGTGGATTCGCTAACCTATATGCCGGTGAAGATCATATACTCCGGTATGACAAAGTCAAGAATTATGGATCGAAAACCTAGAAAAATCTCAAATTCGTCAAAATGTACCCGAAAATATACCAACCGGGCACTTCCAAGCATCCGGATTATGCACTAAGATAGATTGAAAAAATAGCATAACAAATTTTTGCAAAAAAATTTCAATTTTGGGCATAAACACACAAGTTACCTCATATTTGGTTCATTGTTACATTGCTGATTTGGGAAAAAGTGCTCGAGAAAAAGCCTTTTCGCCAAAAAAAAACAGGAGCACCGACCGTCAAACTTCACCGAATTTGAGTTGTGTAAGCTCTTAATTCATCCTTGTTATTCATTTTGTCCGTTCATAAGTTAAAAATTAGGAATTTTCACCATAGAACCATTTGTTTAAAATCACGTTTGAGATACGGGTTTATAATGACCAAGTCACATATATACAATAACCGTGCACAAAGAAAGTCGCGTATGCAATAACCCAAAATGAAAATACAGACCAATGAATGAATTATTGAATTTTTTTACAGATGACTATATCTTGAGAGAGCGTGAACATAGTGCCATTGACAATGAAGTCAGCGGCAGACCAAGCATCATTAAATACCTCCGAAATTGTGGATTGCTCAAGTTTTTCAAAATGCCAAATATGAAGAGTAATGTCCCGTTTGCTCGAAATTTTGTGAACTATTTGGAACCTGGAAAATATTGCTTCATAATAGATCAAATGCCCATATGCATCAAAGTGAAGATATCTATTTTATTACCGGACTCTCCCGTGAGGAGGGAGCCGCAGACTTGCATGGTAAGCCTTTGGGAGGGCTAACCGTGGAAGATTACATCCACGTTCATCGCGTAGAGGGTTCCAAGAAAGTTAAACTCAAATTTCGATCAAAGATTTAAGAGACTTGCACATGAAAATTTTTACCATTTGGTGTGGTAGCGGGATCTCGCTGCCCTACACCAGGCATCCAGACTCAAATAAGTATAGCAAAGGAATGCTTAACTCATTTATATGATTGGTACGCCCCACCGATGAACATGAAGCAACAATTGAATTCTATTCGAAAGTAAAGAAAAACATTTCGATATGGTACAATCTTGATGACATTTTTCTTCGAGAAGATTCCCTGGCCGAGACCCAAAGTGACCTTCGATCGTGGCCCGAGAGATCCAAGAATTGCCCAATGGGCCGACTTGATGAAGAGATTGGGGGGAAGTGAGCCCTGGACCACTTGGGATGATGAGTTCTTCCTTTGTGGGGAGAACAAATCATCGCTGTGGAAGACTATCCCTATGCCGAGATGGATTTCGAGGTGACGAGACCTTGTCCTTCCACCAGGCGCGGCATGGGGCATAGCCTGCAAGTTTGCAATTTTTTGACTTATATAATTTTGATTTTTTTCAATATATGTGAAAAAATATGTAGAAAATAAACATTTTTTTTATTGGATTCAAAATGACTTACAATTTTATAATGATCATGAAATAGATATTAACCAGTTCCGAATTCGAGGGTTACCCATGACATAAGCATCACAGAGGCGAGGCTGACATAAGAGATCTAGACAGACTCCCAGCTATACAGAGGAACTTCGAGGGGGCTTAACCCCGCCAAGTACCTATGGTCAGCATGGGAAGATCTACCCGAAGCCATCCGCAGACGGTGGTAGGAGTACCTTCGTGACTAGGTACGGCTATTTCGCCAAGTTTCCACCCCGATCGTGTTCTATAGGAACACAACTTCTCGGGTAGGACCACAGATTAGATATATATGACATATCGATGACTATATATTTCGAGATCGAACATGATCGGGCCTAAGCCCAATTTTTTGTATGACTTATGGATCCAATTTTTTTATAGTGTTTTGAACACTCGATGATATATATGGCTGCCGATGTTTCGATGTGATGTAACAAATGTATAAAATTTTATGATGTTTTTGATGATTAAATTTTATTGTATGGAATGATTAATATGCCAATCAATTGCTTGATTGGGCTAATGATTCTTCCATCCAATTGTCGCCGAGGAATATGAATGAAAGTTAAAAATTGAAACGATTCAGAATAAATGTATCCTCAAGAACAACTAGAGTAAAAATGGATCTCGAACCCGATAAGTATTGTTCAACCGCGACACCACCAATTGAGAGTCCAAGAAAACTACCAACTAATCAACACCCAAAGATATTGCGGCCCGAGAGTAGATAAATAATCATAAAGTATTCTTCTATATTATTGGTGCTGTGACCAATGCACTTCTTGATACTAATACCGACCGATGGATAATGAAGCACCCAAGCCACGAAGCCAAATTTCGGCAAGCCATTAGCACCATCGGCGAAACCAAAATGACTCATGACATCCATACAACCTACCAAAGTAGATCAAAAACATCACCATCCCATCAAAAATCGAAAAACAAATCTTAGATATGTACAAAGAAAAACTACTATATACAAAAGCAAAATGTGCCGAAGCCTAGGCATAATAATTTTTCAAATAGAGCCCATTTCGGGCTCCGACAACTCGTTTCAAAATCAACCAGGGTATATGTCTTTTTTAAAGGACTTAACAAAGAAGGGGCCATACCACATAGATTTAACTCTTTCCTACTCTGTGGCATCTTTTTCTTGGGCATAGACCAAAACAAGGTCACCTTCCATAAAAACCCTAGGTTTTGTTAGACTCCTCATTTTATGTCAAGGCAAAGATTATCTTTCCTTCAAAACCCCGTTTTGAAGAAGAAATCATTAAATGTGTTTTTTAATATACTAAATTCTCCAAACTCTTCAAAAGGTAGCAAAATTTCAGCCTCCTATCTCTCGCAAAAGCACAAACAAAAGAAAAAACAAAACATCATCAAGAATCGGGAGACAAAGCAAAATCAAACAAAATGCAGTTTTGCTTCCAAATGCCTTAAGGCCAAATTATGCAACACGCCCCACTGCTGGGAGGAGTTGATGGTTATAATCTTGAAAGGAGACCATGTGTGGCTTGTGGGGCCGCCGTAATATCAAAAGAAAAATTCATGCTTTCTCTCGTAGATAAGGCACAACATAATCAACCTTTTGAGTATGGATCCAAAAATTTGTTAATGGAATAAGGCACAAAATTTGTTAATTTGTTAATACATTCTCCTCAATAGTGAATAGAGAGAATGCAACCCCTCTATGAACTTGATCGAATCATGATGAGCTATAGTCAATAAACACATTTCTGAAAGTGCTGATATGCTAATTATGAGGCAATCACTCTTACTTGTAGAAACTTTCATGGACCTCATGGACGTTGCGCATCCCGATGCCGGTTTCGTGGAGTTCGATGTTAATTGGGTACTGTTTTTAAACAATCGATAGAATTATGGCCTGTGGCGTGGTGTTTATGAGCATATTGTCGGTATAGTGCAATCGACGCTATGCTATGCGCTCTTGTAGAAAAATGGCTTCGTCGCTACGCATCCGTCAACGTTTGCTTCCTTACAAGGAAATCTTGCAGGATGAACTTTTGAGATATTTTATGTACTATTTTAAAAATTGGATGCCCGGTAAAGTGCATGCATATTGTGAACACATCACTCAAGAAGTCAAGGCGATTTCAGAGTTAGTAACACGGCCACATTAAATCTCCAATGGGGTGGTTTACGCTTCATCTCTCGCTTATTACTGCCGCCATCCGAAGCATCGAATGTGGTTTTGAAGCACTATCCTTCATTATGTCCGATGGTGCGCATCTAACACAAGCAAACTATGTTTTATGCCTTGATGCCACTCGAGCTTTTGCAGTAGTCTCGGGTTGGCTTGGCTGACAGTCTTTGCGTCAATCTCGCGCGCAGATCGGATTAATAGTTCCGGATCAGTTTGGAGGTCGAGCGACCCACTCCGGGCATCGAGCAACTCCACCGGGCGTTCTTCACAAGGCAAAATACAACGTGAGCGACCCACGCAGGTGAACGACCCACGCATCACCGTAAGTCCGGAAAATGGTTGTATGCGCCTCGCCCTCATCCAAAACGACTTCAACGATATCCAGAAACAACTTCAATGAATTACAAACAAGTTTTGATCATCAGTAAGTGATATTCTTATTATGTCGGTGGTGATTTTGATGATAACGTGCAATTGGTGCTCATTTTGGAGCTCGTTTTTCGCCGGGTTTGTATAGTGTGGGCGGCGTCCTCACTCGGTGCATATAAGCAGGTGTGAATCCGCGATAGCTTGGAGGTGTTATAATGGTTGCAAAGATACACTTGTTATGCTCTTTGGTGACTCAAAATGGGGTAAACTTTATCAATTGTATTAAAAGTCAGCTTCCATTTCTCTAGTTTTTATTGCCACGGTGAAAAGTCAAGGATAGAATCAAAGTAAAACCCAAATTAAAAACGTATATTACCGAACACAAATATAATAATATATTTAAATTATTTTCATACCCCATTTTGACTAAGTGTTTTCAACATATTTCTGTAACATTTAAAAGAAATGTAAAGTGTATTTTTAAAATACTATACCATTTGGGCATTCGATTCAACATGTGTATACATGGAAACGTGCTCTCACAGAGACACTTGTCATGATATTTTGGGAGTGGATGGTATAATGATAATGGAAGTAAATAAAGTCAAAGGCCAAATTTAAAAATGCATAACTATCCTGAAGAAGGAGATCGAATTGCTTGGTCTATTTTGGGTCTTCAAGCCGCAATTTCGTAAAGTTCACCTCCAGATTTGCCTATTCATCAAGTCATCACCGTATCTTCGAGTAGAAGAAGGAGCGTTATTCTATCTTCGGAAAGCTGATTGGTTTCTAGCTTATTTGTTAATGATAATAAAGCAGATCCCCCGTTTTGGGTCGAGCTCTTTTTCTCTTCGTCCTATTTATGTATTGAAAAATCATTTGGCAAGGAGAGAGAGTGTCCGAGAGCTAGTGTAGGAGTAGTGCCTCAGAAGCGATTGCATACTTTGACGTAGATTTTAATGGAGAAATACAACACTGCTTTATGAGATCCTCGTGGCATGAAATTTGACAAATGTTTCTTTCTCGTTTCATATGTATCTTTAATGTTTTTTCATTTCATTCCAATCATTTCTCGTTGAATACTTTTAAGTGAGAAAGGCAGAATTCAATTTATTTGCTCGTCTTGAGGAAGTATTCATAGTTAATGTTTCTCTCGTTTGACAAGGATCCATCTTCTATGCCCTTGTCGACTTCTCAGCCTTTGCCATTCCGTTTATCTCAATTTAATTGTTAAATTCTTGCTTACCTTGCCTCAGAGATAATCTCGCGCCTATTTCATCTCTCGCTCTTGCCGCTTTTTGCCTTACACAAACAAAACCCAACATTTATTAAAAACCCTTTTCTAATGGGCCATTAGCCTAAGATCGTTTATGCTTTTGGTCATCTCAAATTTTCCGAAACCTTTTGTCATTTGACCCGAGAGATTTTCCCCGTCCTCGCAGGGCTAGCTACGAGGCTAAGGTTGGTTTGATGTTGCCTCGAGTTTTGCCTTCTTCACTCGTGCGTAATCGAGCGCTGCCGAGAGCACTATACCGGGGAAATCATTCCCCGATAAAGGATAATCGTCGTGCATCCGATGCCGATGGTGGACAGCAACAGACACATATGAAGGTCGAAACTTTCACTCCGGCGACCTGCCTCGATCCGCAGATTCCAATGCTCGCTGATCCACTCATGAAATGGTAGGGTATGTGGCAAACCCCCCCCGCACTTTCTCGAAGCCGTAGAAGATGCTAGAAATTCGTTAGCGGATTTTGAAATTAATGAAGATTTTGTCGTTGCCTTGCTTCAATGTTTGAAATCTCCGAAGCCTTCTGAAACTAAAACTAGGTTCTGTGAGTTAATTGTTGAAAAATTTGAGAAGGAGATTCAATGTTTAGATGAGCAAATCTAGTCATATGATTTCCAAGACCCAAAAAGTTTTTGGAAATCCTTCCTCCATCAAAACAAGACACAATAGACCCGCGCGCATGTTTACATCGACAGCAGGTACCGAGGTATGTATTGCGGATGTTGGGGCAAAGAAACAGAGTTTGGCTTTTGTGATCCTATCACAGATACATAGAAATGTTTTTCGCCTTGATCGATAGATCGTCGTCTCATACATAGCCAGATTCATTACGTGCATAAAGGGCCGTCAAGAATTGCATCCGTGATTCAAGTTGGAAGAAGCCTCAAGCGCACGCTTCGTGGTTTACTTGGATGGTTAATCTCGGCATTTCGCATTACCTCGATCTATTGTTTTTTTGCAGCAGAGTAGGGTAGATTTTGTAAGTAAATGCTGTACCAAAAGGCAAAGATTTCCGTTCCGGGCTTTTATTGCAGTTCTAGTTTGAGGTTTTCCAAGTCAGCTTTTCAAATCATTTCGCTTAGTTTTCGCTAATAAGTTGATCATGATTCCATAGCCCAATGGATGGAGGCACTGGCTCGCTCTCCCAAAGCTCACAGCCCTTGGCACCTCCAAGAAGCGGCAAAATGGCCATCCCCATCGAGCTAATGTTAGACTCCGTCTTATGTCAAGGTGAGATTGATTCTTCTTCAAAACCCCGTTTTGAAGAAGAAATCATTAAATGTGTTTTTTAATATGTATCAAATTCTCCAAACTCTTCAAAAGGCAAGAAATTTCTCAAATTTCTCCTATCTTCCGCAAAAGCACAAACAAAGAAAGAAAACATCATCAAGAATCGCAGACAAAGCAAAATCAAACAAACAGAAGTTTTGCTTCCAAATGTCTAAGCATACCATGCAACACGCCTACCGTTGGGAGGAGTTGATGGTTATAATCTTGAAAGGAGACCATGTAGGGTTTGTAGTCAGCGTACATTGGCAAGAAAATTCATGCTTTCTCTCGTAGATAAGGCACAACATAATCAACCTTTTGAGTATGGATCCAAAAAATTTGTTAATGGAATAAGGCACAAAATTTGTTAATTTGTTAATACATTCTCCTCAATAGTGAATAGAGAGAATGCAACCCCTGCAGAACTGATCGAACTTAGTGATGAGCTATAGTCAATAAAATTATTGGTTTCCCTTGAGGTTGATATGCTAATTATGAGGCAATCACTCTACTTCTAGAAATCATGGACCTCATGGACGTTGGCATCCCGATGCTGTTCCGTGGAGTTCGATGTTAATTGCAATTACTTTAAACAATCGGGATAGAATTATGCTCGTGGCAGGGTGTTTATGAGCATATTGTTGGTATAAAGGTAATCGACAAGCATGCGATGCGCTCTTGTAGAAAAAGTCAAGTTTTTGCTGCTAAGACCACAATCGCTATTTCATAAGGAAAATCTTGCAGATGAACTTTGAGATCTTTTGTACTATTTTAAAATTGGATGCCCAGTAAAGCAGATGCATATTGTGAACACATCACTCAAGAAGTCATGCGACTTGTGAAAGCAAATGTCAGCTACATTAAATCTCCAATGGGGTGGCGCACAAGCTTCATCTCGCTTATTACTGCTCGCTATCCAAGGGCATCGAATGTGGTTTTGAAGCACTATCCTTCATTATGTTCGATGGTGCGCATCTAACACAAGCAAACTATGTTTTATGCCTTCGATGCCACTGAGCTTTTCACAGAGTCTCGGTTGGCTCTACGATGTGTCTTTGCGTCAATTCAAGGCAGAGATCGGATTAATAGTTCTCGGGATCGGGTTTGGAGGTCGAGCGACCCACTCCGGGCGTCGAGCGACCCAATTGGCGTTCTTCGCAGCTAAGTGTATTAAATGAGCGACCCACGCGCAGAGGTGAGCGACCCACGCATCAACAAGTCGTGAAAATACGTATGCGCCTGGGCCTTCATCCAAAACGACTTCAACGACATCCAAAACGTACTTCAATGAATTACAAACAAGTTTTTTGATTATCAGGCAAGAATTTTTATTATGCCGGGTGGTGATTTTGATGATAACGTGCAATTGGTGCTCATTTTGGAGCTTCGTTTTTCACCAAGTCAGGTTTGTATAGTGGTGGCGTCCTCATCGGTGCATATATGGTAGTAATCCGCGATAGTTTGGAGGTGTTATAATGGTTGCAAAGATACACTTGTTATGCTCTTTGGTGACTCAACGTGAGTCTTATCGATTGTATTAGTAAAGTCATTCCATTTAGTTTTTAATAAGTTACCATGGAAAAGTCAAGGATAGAATCAAAGTAAAAACCTAAAATTAAAACGTAGATTACCGAACACAACAGAAGAATAGGATTAAATTTCCTATTTATAACACCATTTCCAATTCGGCACAACGTATTTTGCAGAACATTTGGGGGCGTAAACGTGCAAAGTGGCATCATTTTGTGTGGCAACATATTACACCATTTGGGCATTCGATTCAACATGTGTGGCAACATGGAAACGTGCTCTCGCCAGAGACACTTGTCATGATATTTTGGGAGGATGGTATAATGATAATGGAATTAAATAAAAGTCAAAGGCCAAATTTAAAAACGTACAACTATCCCAAAGAAGGGAGATCGAATTGCTTGGTCTATTTTGGGTCTTCAAGTCATAAATTTTAAAGTTCAGCCTCCGCATTTTGCCTATTCATCAAGTCATCACCGTATTCGAGTAAGAAGGAGCTTATTCTATCTTCAGAGCCATTGGTTTCTAGTTTTATTTGTTAATGATAATAAAGCAGATCCCCCGTTTTGGGTCGAGCTCTTTTCTCTTCTTGGTCCTATTTATGTATTAAAATCATTTGCTAAAAGAGAGAGAGGTCTCGAGAGCTAGTGTAGGAGAAAACGAGTTTTATTGTACAGCCTTTCTGATGATTTTAATGGAAATATGTTTCCGTTTTCCGAGATTCCCGTGGCATGAAATTTGACAAATGTTTCTTCTCTCGTTTCATATGTATCTTGTAATGTTTTTTCATTTCATTCCTAAATCATTTCTCGTTGAATACTTTTAAGTGAGAAAGCATGCATCCAATTTATTTGCTCGTCTTGAGGAAGTATTCATATAGTTAATGTTTTCTTCGTTTGACAAGGATCCATCTTCTATGCCCTTGTCGACTTCTCAAAGAAGCCTTGCCATTCCGTTTATCTCAATTTAATTGTTAAATTTCTTGCTTACCTTGCCTCAGAGATAATCAAGGCTTCTTTACTTCATCTCTCGCCTTTCGTCGCCTTGCCTTACACAAATGTACCGTAAAACCCAACATTTATTAAAAACCCTTTTCTATCAGCTTACTAGCCTAAGATCAGTTATGCTTTTGGTCATCTCACTTCGAAACCTTTGCCGAGTTTGACCGTGAGAGAGCCCTTTCCCCGTCCGGAGGGGCTAGCTACGAGGCTAAGGTTGGTTTGATGTTGCCTCGAGTTTTGCCTTCTTCAAATTTCCGTGGCAGACCGAGCGCTAACATAGTGGCGACCATACCGGGGAAATCCTTCCCCGGTAAAGGATAATCAAGCGTATCCGAGGCCGATGGTGACAAGCACGTACACATATGAAGGCTGAAACTTTCACCCGGGCGACTCCAGCTCGATCTAGAGATTCCAATGCTCGTCGATCCACTCATGAAATGGTAGGGTATGTGGCAAACCCCCGCACTTTCCGAAGTCAGAGAAGATGCTAGAAATTGCTAGCGGATTTTGAAATTAATGAAGATTTTGTCGTTGCCTTGCTTCAATGTTTGAAATCTCCGAAGTTTCCTCTGAAACTAAAACTAGGTTCGTGAGTTAATTGTTGAAAAATTTGAGAAGGAGATTCAATGTTTAGATGAGCAACTAAACATATGATTTCCAAGACCCTAAAAAGTTTTTGGAAATCCTTCCTCCATCAAAACAAGACACAATAGACCCGCCTACGTATGTTTACATTGACAAGCAGTACCGGGAGGTATGTATTGCGGAGTTGGGGCAGCAAACGTAGTTTGGCTTTTGTGACTTAGTCATAAAGATACATAGAAATGTTTTTCTACTGATCGATAGATCAAGTTGTCCCATACATAGCCGCCGTATTCATTACGTGCATGTTACTACAAAGAACTGTATCCGTGATCCGGTTGAAGCAGTCTCAAGCGTACGCTGTGCTTTACTTGGATGGTTAATCCGGCATTTCCAAGATACTCCGATCTATTGTTTTTATAGCAGAGTAGGGTAGATTTTGTAAACAAATAAGCAAATTAAAAGGGCAAAAGATTTCGTTCCACTTTATTGCGCTCTAGTTTGAGGTTTGCCAAGTCAGTTTTTCAAATCATTTCGCCGCCTTTTCAGTTAATAGGTTGATCATGATTCCATAGCCCAATGGATGGAGGCACTCGTCTGGCTTCTCCCAAAGCCCCCAAGGGTTCGGCACCCTCCAAGAAGCTTGTACTCGCCATCCCCACGGAGCCAATGTTAGACTCCGTCTTATGTCAAGCAGGAGATTGATTCTTCTTCAAAACCCGTTTTGAAGAAGAAACGTATTAAATGTGTTTTTTTAATATGTATCAAATTCTCCAGCTCTTCAAAAGGTTGTATCAGCCCTATCTCTCTCGCAAAAGCACAACAAAAGAAAACAAAACATCATCAAGAATCGCAGACAAAGCAAAATCAAACAAAAACAGTTTGCTTCCAAATGTCGGAAGGCCAAATTATGCAACACGCCTGTACTCGTTGGGAGGAGTTGATGGTTATAATCTTGAAAGGAGACCATGTGTGGCTTGTAGCCGGCCGTGACATTGGCAAGAAAATTCATATGCTTTCTCTCGTAGATAAGGCACAAACATAATCAACCTTTGAGTATGGATCCAAAAATTTGTTAATGGAATAAGGCACAAAATTTGTTAATTTGTTAATACATTCTCCTCAATAGTGAATAGAGAGAATGCAACCCCCTATGAACTTGATCGAAACTTAAGTGATGAGCTATAGTCAATAAAATTATTGGTTTCCTCGAGTGTTGATATGCTAATTTATGAGGCAATCACTTACTTGTAGAAATCATGGACCTCATGGACGTTGCGCATCCCGATGTCGTTCGTGGAGTTCGATGTTAATTGCAATTACTTTAAAACAATCTAGATAGAATTATGCTCCTTGCAAGGGTGTTTATGAGCATATTGCTGGTATAGTGCAATCGAAGCGCTATGCCATGCGCTCTCGTAGAAAAAGTTGTCTTTGGGTCGCTACGTATCCGCCGTCAACGTTTGCTTCCTTACAAGGAAAAAATCTTGCAGATGAACTTTGAGATCTTTTGCAAATTTATTTTAAAATTGGATGCCCGGTAGCAGATGCATATTGTGAACACATCACTCAAGAAGTCATGCGATTCTGTGAAAGCAAATGTCAGCTACATTAAATCTCAAATGGGGTGGCGCACAGCTTCATCTCTCGCTTCTATTACCGCTCGCCATCCAAAAGCATCGTAATGTGGTTTTGAAGCACTATCCTTCATTATGTCTCATGGTGCGCATCTAACAAGCAAACTATGTTTTATGCCTGATGCCACTCGAGCTTTTGCAGAAGTCTCTGTTGGTTTTATCATGTGTCTTTGAGGCCAATTCAAGGCAGAGATCAGATTAATAGTTCGGGATCGGGTTTGAGGCCGAGCGACCCAATTCGGGCGTCGAGCGACCCACTCCGGCGACAAGAAGCAGTAAACAGAATGGAGCTGCACTCCACGTTGCAGGTGAGCGACCCACGCATCAACAAGTCCGGAAAATGGTTGTATGCGCCCCGCTCTCATCCAAAATGACTTCAACGATATCCAAAACGAATTCAATGAATTACAAACAAGTTTTCGATCATTGTGCAGTAAATTCTTATTATGCCGGGTGGTGATTTCGATGACAACGTGCAATTGGTTCTCATTTTGGAGCTTCGTTTTCGCCGGGTTTGTATAGTGTGGGCTACCCTCACCGGGTGCATATATGGTATGTAATCCGGGCGATAGTTTGGAGGTGTTATAATGGTTGCAAAGATACACTTGTTATGCTCTTTGGTGACTCAAACGGAAACTTTATCAATTGTATTAAAAGTCAGTTCCATTTAGTTTTTATTGCCACGTGAAAAGTCAAGGATAGAATCAAAGTAAAACTCAAATTAAAACGTAGATTACCGAACACAAGCAGTAAGAATAGGATTAAATTTCCTATTTATAACCTGCATTTCCTAATTCAAGGGCCAACGATTTTAACATTTGGGGGCGTAAACGTGCAAAGTGGCATTTCCTATAAGTAAGGGCCATTACACCATTTGGGCATTCGATTCAACATGTGTGGCAAGATGGAAACGTGCTCTCAAGGTAGACACTTGTCATGATATTTTGGGAGGATGGTATAATGATAATGGAAGTAAATAAAAGTCAAAGGCCAAATTTAAAATGTGACAACTATCCCAAAGCATGAGATCGAATTGCTTGGTCTATTTTGGGTCTTCAAGCCGCAGTTTTCGTAAAGTTCCACCGTATTTGCCTATTCATCAAGTCAACAGAGTCGAGTAGAAGAAGGAGCGCTATTCTATTCGGTGAAAGCGCCGATTGGTTTCTAGTTTTATTTGTTAATGATAATAAAGGCATCCCCCGTTTTGGGTCGAGCTCTTTTTTCTCTTGGTCCTATTTATGTATTGAAAAAATCATTTGGCAGAGGAGAGAGGTCTCGAGAGCTAGTGTAGGAGAAAAACATAGTTTTATTGTACGCCTTGACAGAGATTTTAATGGAGAAATACAACAGTTTTCCGAGATTCCCGTGGCATGAAATTTGACAAATGTTTCTTCTCTCGTTTCATATGTATCTTGTAATGTTTTTTCATTTCATTCCTAAATCATTTCGTTGAATACTTTTAAGTGAGAGTTGCGTAATTCAATTTATTTGCTCCGTCTTGAGGAAGTATTCATAGTTAATGTTTTCTTCGTTTGACAAGGATCCATCTTCTATTTCCTGTCGACTTCTCAGCCTTGCCATTCCGTTTATCTCAATTTAATTGTTAAATTTCGCTTACCTTGCCCTCAGAGATAATCTCGCGTTCTTTATTTCATCTCTCGCTCTTGCCGCCTTTGCCTTACACAAACTTCGCAAAACCCAACATTTATTAAAAACCCTTTTCTATCGCCTTTACTAGCCTAAGATCGCTTATGCTTTTGGTCATCTCGGCCCCTTCGAAAACCTTTTGCCGATTTTGACCGAGAGAGCCCTCTCCCCGTCCTCGTAGGGCCGGCTATGAGGCTAAGGCTGGTTTGATGTTGCCTCGAGTTTTGCCTTCACTGGCAGGCAGAATCAGCGCGAACAAAGTTTAATCGCCTCAATGTACCGAACTTTGACTTTCGTTTATGCGCTTCATTCATCATGGCGGCATCCCGACGCTCGCTCATCGAGATGTTCCAAATGAAGGAGACGTTCTTCAAGACTAGAAGTGTCGTGAAGAATTTCAACAAATTTCCAATCCTAAGAGAAGGAGTCTCACATTCAATGGGAAATACTTGGACTCCAACCCGTAAACTAGCCGAAACGGAGTAAAGCCGCTGCGCTTACCGACGTCTTGTATGCCTGGGGTGCAGGATATAGCATGATATGCCGCTTGGATCAAGTTTATTGATTGTCCTTTGAAGAATTGTTCAAGGATTTATTCACGCTTCCACTGCTCCATTGGCTTGAGGATAATATGAGATGAATGTTCTCGCCGAAACCCACTCTTAGAGCCAACTCACCATCATGCTATTCCTTCAAAATGACCGCTATGATCGTTGACAATCTCTCTAGGAATACCAAAATGAGCAACAACCCGGCTGAAAAGAAAAAGAGCTACTGCCTCACCATCATTCCCGAAAGTAAGCATAGCCTCGACCCACTTCGTAAAGTAGTCTATCAAGAATAATGTACTTGTGACCTTTAGCCGAAGGCGTTACAAGTAGTATAATCAATACCCCACTTTGTAAAGGGACCGATAGTAATGACCGGAAAGTGGAGCCGGATGAGCACGCATTTTTCAAGTATAAACTTGACACGGAAGACACTAATCGACCCATACAATCCTTGAAAATCGAAGGCCAAAAGTACCCAGCACGCAAGATCTTTGTAAATGTGAGCAAGCCCGTATAACACCACCATAAGCTCCACCGTGGCAATCATTCAGCACAAATCTTCATCTTCTTCGAGAGTTAAGCAAAGATTCGAGATTGAATCAACCCCTCGACGGTATAAAGCATCACCAATGATCAAGTAATTCTTAGCCAAGTGACGCAACTTACTTACACATCTTTTGAAAAAGTAGAGGGAAACTCTACAACATCAAGATACACAATGATATCTCCATACCAAGGATCCCGTGGAGAGATAAGAAACAAATGTTCATCCGCGAAGGATTCATCATAGACTATCTCTTCCCACAGGGCAACTCGAAGATCGATTCGCGAAAACCAATGATTTCTTAGACTTGCGTACATAAACTCAAGATCAAATTCCTGCAAAATCACAATCCATCTATTGTATTTGCCCCCAATCACTCGCCTACCGAGGAAAAACCGAAATGGATTACCGGCCGCCAAAACATAATTTTTTCGTAGAAGAATGTAATGCCGACTCCGCCGTACAAAGATGAACTCGCTGCTAAAGCTAATTTTTCTATCTGAGAATAACGTGAGCTCCAGACCTACCAATCCCTCGACTAAGATAGTATATAACATGCTCTATGAGAGCATCATCCTCCCCGAACCGAACCGTACCAATTGTAGATTCCCGTCGCCTTAGATACAAAAGGAAATCCTCGCTATAATCAAGTGGACTCAATAAAGGGGCAGAGGTCAATGCTTTTTTCAAAGCATCGAATGAGCGTTGAGCGAAGTCATCCCAAAGAAATGGAACCCCTTCTTCAACAATCCCATAAATCCCTTGGTAATCAAAAGATAATTCACTTCTATAAATCTCCAAAGAAAATTAGCCATTCCTTGTAGACTTTGAAGTTAACGAATATAGGACGGGGGAGGCAACCGAAGTATTGCCTCAACCTTGAAGGGATCTACCCTTATCCCTTCCCTAGACATAATAAATCCCAATAACCGACCGGATGTAACCGTGAAAATGCACTTGTTCGCATTCAACCTTAATCTTGTGAGAAACGACATCGTTCAAATATTTGATGGAGGTGAGTAGGGATGATCCATCCTCTTTCGAGAATGAGCAGCTAAATCATCCAAATACGCCTCTATAACTGCTTGATGTCGTGTAAGGCATATGACATGGCCCACCTAAATCGCAGCCCCAACATTTTTAAGACCAAAAGGCATCTTCTTGTAAGAAAACATACCCGTGGACAAATAAAGGTAGTCTTATGTCGTATCCTCAGACTGGGATAGTAATCCGATTATATCCAGAGAAACCGTCCATGAAGGAAAAATTTCATTACCGGCACACTCATCGATGATCCGATCTATAAATGGTGTGGGGTAATTATTTCGACATGCTTTATTAAGGTCTCTCGAAATCAATGCAAACTCGAATTTTTCCTTGTTTTTTATCCACTGAATAGGATTTGAAACCCATTCACTAAAGGAACCAGATAAATAAATCCCCGCCCTTAAGCAAGCCCACCTCACTTTGATAGGCCGTAGCCTTCCTAGGATTAACCTAGACAAAGTTTCGCCACCGGCTTAGCGTTTTCGTAATTATTGATCTCATCACTGACAATAAATGGATCTATACCATGCATTTCCTCATAAGACTAAGCGAATACATCCCTATACTCCTTAAAGAGATCGTATAAATCTGAATTTCTTCTAGGGAACATTCAGCCTCCGATGAAGACATTCTCAATAACATTGGGATCCCCGGAGATGTTCACCGTGATAGTTGGATAAATCACAAACATGTTCCTCTGCGCATATACATGTGTTGGTGCTAAAAGGGCCCGTGGACTCGGGCGATCGGTGACTGTGGAGATGGAGGACTCAAAAACGCGTTTCAACTTCGCTTAACTCGTAAAAAGTAGGACCGATGATGCAAATCATCCCAAGACCTATCTATACTCACCATAGCTTCCAAGATGGCCTCTTCGTATGGAAGAGTGGTATCAAGGAAACTCGGGTAGAAGAAGAACTAAGTGTCCAAGCCGAGGCCACATTCCATCCAACTCTTCCTAAGGAAAGAGGAGTCGTGAATGGACTCTACAGAGTCAACAATAGATCGATAAGAAAACTTCTACCGCAAACATTGGAAATGCCATTCCACCCACTTGACCTTCCGCTAATGTGGCGGTAGGGGAAGGCAAGGTCCAAGGCCCAAAAATAATGAGTTATGAAGAACTCTTCGAAGAGGAGCCCTGGAGGATGAAATTGCATCTATATGAACTCGTAGGAGGAGGAATATCGAAAGTACCCATCAAGGAAGAATACATTCCAACCCCAAATTCTCGGGAGAGGGCTTACCTTGGTATTATCCAACTTTGGAATAATTGAGTTAGTAGATGCATTTGGGTTCACAGGAGGACACCTGCATTGGTCCATCAGAATAATCCTCCCTTCGTGAGGGAAACAAATAATCCGAAACAATGAAGATGCGATAGCATCCATCTCATAAATACGCTTTCTCCCCAACAAGGTTGTAGTCCAAGATTGCATCAACTATCTCAACCTTTATATTTAGCGCTTTTTCCCCCAACATAGATAGGCAAGCCGGGACAATACCATGCTACCGTGATAATGACCATCAAATGCACGAAGAGTAGCAGATGGAACAAGCCTGCGGGAGATCCACTCCCTTCCGCATGTGAGAGACATCATTGATGTGGAGTTAATCTCTCAATGACCGTCCAAAATATTGCATTTCCGTACAATGATTTAATATGAAAAGCCATATGATGAGGAAATATCTTTTAAAATTAGTCATATCGAATGTAATCATAAGAGATTTATTTGATCGATTGTACTCTAAGAGCAAAGGAGTTGTTAATCACAACAGCCGTACAAGATCGGAGCACCTCTAAAAGCCGACATGGCACAAGGACTCGCGCCGCATCTTCCACAATAAAGTAGTTCTGCAGCCCTAGCATTTGGATTAATCATCGTACGCTTGGTAGATGCTTTGGGCATTCGAGGTATAGGCTCAACAAGAGGGCCCGTAATATGAAGCGCCGCAGCATTAAGAGCACCCTTAGCTTTCGAAGACTCTTTTTCTCCATAATCACGGATCTCGTAGCGACATCCATGTGATCACTCATCATGTATATGTTTGATGGACTTCCTTCGAGCCCCCAGAGGAAGCCCCAACATTTTGATTCGTGCCAACAACTTCGTTGCCCTTGGGGAAAAAGGGTTTGTCAACATAGACCGGGAACTAGAAGGACCCCGTCGAGCTAACAAGCGCCGCACATCTTGAATTTTAGGGCAAAGGTGAGTAAGATGGTCTCCAAGACACAACTTTGCATGGAAAATTCACTTTCTTTTTATCTTTTTGACCCTCACCAACATGCTCGTTGGTTTTATTTGCATTACCCTTCCCATTCTTGCCCTTTTTCTTATTATTTCGTCCTTCTTCTTCCCTTCGTATTTTTTGATTTCCTTTGGGGCCTGGACTTTGGACCTATACTTCTACCGACAAAGATTTGGAAGGCGATGACTCATGAGTAATATCCCGACTGCATAGCTAAGATTGCAAAGACAACTTCCTTAATTGAGTAAGCAAAGGTCAGACCACTATTGATCGAAATCTAATAAGTTCATCACCATGAGGACTAGGCTTAGTTTTGGATAAATCTAATTTGGAGCGAGGAGCATCGTCAAATATTTATGAAGGACCCCGACCGAGAATATATCAATTCAAGCCGTTGGGCCCTAACAATGGCCTATTCCTCGTAAAATACCCCAGTATTGGGGATACATCCTTAGAAATGTCTCTGATCGTTAAGAGATTTCGTAAACCATTCCAAAAGGAATTCTCCCGGGAATATGAGCTTTAATAAGCCTCTTCTTCCCGCCATTCCCGAATATGTTCGTAAATGTGGGGTTGCGTTGTCCCGTTTAAAATTAGCTAGGAGTTTAGTCCCGACATCATAACGGATTCGGCAACTGAAATGATTTAGAAATTTAATCAAACAAATTTCTCTCCAAATGTAGCAAAACTCGCCCCGCTAACTCAATATACCACTTGGTAGCATTTCCGGGCTTAAGGTGCGTTGAAACAATCTCAACCTAATCGAATCATCTGGCCGTGGAGTTAGACAAACACCATAAATGGAAGGTGGTGATGTGGTCACCGAGTCCTCTCCATTCTCGCCTTCAAACTTTGGAATGTCTCAAGGAAGTTTGGTGGGAACCGGAGGCTACGCCTGACCGTACTCGGATCGGATCGCCCGTCAATTTTACGTATCCGGCAAGTTTAACGCGTTTTAAAAGGTAAACGAGGCGGAGTTCGAGGATTCCATCCTTGATGGGATGGATTCCTAACATTCTGAAAAGAATACTGGGATTTGATGAGGCACTAGGTTGCCAAAAAGAACTGTGAGAAAAAGGAGAAGAACCTCTCCCAACGCAAAGTTACTAAAGATCGGACCCGCCTCCTCTCCTAAAGTATTGAATGAAGCTTTAAAACCCCGATAGGGTTCCGCATTAGAAAGAGGGGAAAAGGTCTGATAATCACTCAATGAAGGGAAAGAAGCATTCCCTTGGTGACCAACGTAAAATCACCGCCCGCCGTAGTGAATACAGGGTTCCATCCCCGTAAAGTAGTCGACTCGACCTCCCGTACCAAGGGTTGAAACTTCCGAGTCCGTAAGCAAATGGAAAGGACCCTAAATAAGGATTTGAACTAGGAATATGCTCATTCGAAGGGGAACCCTTGAAAATAATTTGATCCACTAGCCATGGAAGAAGGGTGTAGATCCAAATTACAAAGAAGGGAAAAGGAAAATGAAGGAATCCCACTAGTGGGGATTCCAAAACAAAGGGACCAGATTGAGAAGCATGTGCTTCGGGTGAAACCAAAGCCAAACACAACAAGATTTCAGAAGCAATCGAAGATATAGCAATAGTGCCTCCTCCTTCAACAACGTATAGAGTCCGAATGCCCTCAGAGCACTCACAGCAGGCCGCGTTCCCTACCATGGCCATCGAAAGGTATGAATAATACGAGGACCTTTCCGGTCTCTTCGACTCAGTCCGATGGGATTCAACAACGAACGGATAATCAGGAGGGAAGAGGATATGGAAGTGACTCCGAGGGTTGAGACACTTTCTTACTCGTACTCTTCTTCCCCGCGGAAATAAGACTCTCGAGGTGAGCCGAGCGCTCCTCCTCGAACCAACACGAGAACCAACTACGAAACCTTCAATCTTCGTGGAGGATCTCTCTCCACCGCATCGTACGCCACAGGTGATACCACCGCTAAATTACTCCTACACCTCTTGAAGAAGGCTTCCGGACTTCCTGGGATAACCCCCGATTCTCCTCGATCGAAGAGGCGCTCGACGTCCAATTTAACAAATTTTAATTAGACTCAAAAGTATAAAGCTAGGCAAGCTAGGAGCAAAGTGCTCTCACTACAAAAACTCTCGAGATAGAATCAAGAAAACAACTTTCATTTCCATCTCTGTGTGATTAGGAACGGACACCAAAATACAAGAAAGAGAAGAATAGACCTCTCGAAAGTAGTCCGGGATAATTACTACCAAGCATACTAGCGAAGGTAACAAACAGGAACAATTACGCCGACCTCCTAACAATAGCCTTTGCCGCACAAGTACCCAAGCTTCACAAGGGCACCCCCGTAAGTACCGCTAGAAGTGATACGACGTCTCCAGGCTTTAGGTACCACGGCATTCCCCCCGTAGTCACCTATGTGGAACCTAGGAATGGCAACTAGGCACCAATCCGTGTCGAAGCCGGCGAATCTGGGCTCTTGGAGGTCGTATTCCGCAACCGAGAGGGGGTATCTCTTCTCTACTTTCACTTCCCCTCGTGCTTGACTCTCCGGAGGAGAGCTTTCGGTCCACCTAACGGAGTTGGATTTCGCCAATTAATCAATTTCTATGTTTTTGTTTGAGCGGCGCTCGAGAGTTAACTCTCCACTCACCTAATCCAAGGCCCTACAACCTGTGCTTAGCCGGGTGTATGACACTTAATAAAAAACTGCTAGTTGCTCTTATTTTAATTGGCTGTTATATTAAGTCAAAGGGATACGGAAATGAAACTCGTGGTGTTCTATGACGTTAAAAGAAATTAATAAAAAAAAAAAAAAAAAAAACCAAACTACATGCAAATGCGTAATTTCCTTTCGATGAAAAGAAATTTCTACAAAGGTTCTACGAGACTAATTTTTTTTTCTTTTCAGATAACAAACTCACACTAAAAAACTATGAAAAAGACTAAATTCTTAAGTGCACCTAATGCAAATAACTAAGAGCATAAAAAATTTAAGATGCAAAATCTACTAAAGCAGAGAGAAATTTCCAAAGACCCTTTTCCGCTTTATCACTTTTTGGTTGGTCCACAGTTGGTTCCCAAAACGAAACTCTCAAGATAAAGACACCAAAAATATGTTTGAAACAAGAGGAAGAAACCAATGACAATTCCTTTCCAAAATCAAGTCAAAAACCAAAGGCAAGGAATCTCAACAAAGCTTCAAAAGATGTAACAAAACGAAAACAAAAATGCAAAACAAAAGCAAATGACAAACTAAATGTTTTTTGAGCTTTTGAATTTTATAAAAAAGAAGAGCTCTAAGAGACCAAGAAAACTATCAAATTCCAAGCCAAAAACTCGAATTTCAAGCAACTTAAAAAACGCTCCAAATCTTATAGATACTTAGTAGCAAGATTTATATGAGCAAAGGAAGACAAGAAACTTTGTAACTCACCCTAGAAGAATAGTACGATCTTTGCAAAGAAAACAAAAACTTCAAAGAATCAAGAAAGACTCTTCAACAAATGCAACAAGACCTAGTCAAATGAAATCAAGAAAACCAACCAAAAAAAAAGGGCAAAAATCAAGCGCAAAGCAAGACACAAAGGTAGGATAGAGTAAATGAGCAAAGGCTCGTCTCGATGAAGTATCACCAAGAATCTCCGTGAAGAGATCTGCAATTAAACCAAATGCAAGCACTAAAAACAAGATTTGCCTAATAAGCCGCTTTCAACCAAGAGAGAAAAAGACCAATAACCACTACCAACCCAATCGAGAGGATATAAAGACATCAGCAGAACAAAGTTCCATAGGCGACAAAAACTAAAAATTCAAGAAATCAAAAATTTCAAAATTTACCCAGGCATACACTACTTCGAGCGCTTTGAAGAAAGGGCATACGTGACCGTGTCAAAGGAGTCCCGTGTATACATGAATTCCTTTGAAGCAACTACATGTATACGCGTCTCCGTGTATAGACAAAACTACGTATGAAAAGGTAAATAATGAAAATAAAAAATATCAAGCTCCGGATAAAGAACTGTGTCTTCAAATTCGACCGAGAAAAAGTTAACTAGACTGAAATAATAATTAAAATCGTTGAAACCTTTCAAAACAAATTTCGAAACCACCTAATAGGGGAATCACAATAATGTAATCCCTGCTGGAGTCGCGCTCTATTTCTAGAAAAGCACCCTAGAGGTTTTTTGGGTCAAAACCTTTACGTATCGTGGCATGCTATTCGAAGGACTACACACAACCACGCTTAAATGCTAAAAACTAGATAACAATGATAGAACTCACCCGTAGGTCCCACGTTCACGTAGATCCTACTAGGTCCAAACCCCCACAGCCAACCCTTCTTCCTCTTCAACCTGGAAAACAAGAAATAACATGCATGAAACTCAGTTGTACAACATATCAAGATATATTGCTCCTAAATGTTAGTGTAATCCCGTGAAACATTATATAAACAATAATAAATGCTTAATAATCAATCTTCTCACATATGCAAATAAATATTAACACATAAGTTCGCAGAACAAGATGGTTCTTCATTATTGCGAACAACATGTACGTGTAAAATAAAAAGTGGAGAGATCACTCCGAATCCTTCCACGATCTTTCGATCGTACCGTCGTCCGGATCCGTCCCGCCCTTGCCTCGCTAAGATACTTTCAAGACTTGTGCACTCAAGATGGCATAAAATGGATGAATACTCTTGTGAAAAAAACAAGGGTTTCCCCGTAGTAACCGGGAAAGTGCAGAGGCACGGGAATTCAAATTCTTGAATTGGGATTCCAACAGAGTATAATGTCTATAAATTTCTCCCCTCCCTTAGGCCATGCACATGAGGGGCTTTTATACTCCCTCAAAGTAGTTTCAATTAGTTGGAAACAATGTCAATGCATCGGGGTGTGTTTCGGATTTAACACCCTAGAGGTTGGTTGGGATTCAACCTCCACAGAAAGCAGGGGCGTACTATTTAACAGAGACTCACACGATCATACGCTCATGAAAACGAAGAGCAGAACGAGAGTTTTACCCATTGGTCCTACGTGCTTGAAGTAGATCCACGTGGAGTTCAAACTCCCCCGCAACCGTCCTTCCTTTCACCTCGAAATACAAGAAGAAAACCACATTAAAGGACAAGCTAGGCCAAAGATATTTCTACTCTATATGTTAGCGAGATTCATATAAAACATTAAATCATCATAACGTTTGTATAACAAATATTCTTCATACATTAAAGCATACACTAACACGTTTACTGGGAACAGCATGGATACTTCGTATTATAAAAATAGTACGTACAAAAGTAAGTGGAGAGATCAATTCGATCCTTCCAAGGCCTCTGCACCGTCGTCCGATCCGTCCAGCCCTTGCCTCGCTAAGACTCCTTCCAAATGAGTGCATACGAGATAACATATAAAGGGATGTGTATCTCAAGGAAACAAGGAGTCCCCCGAAATGAACTGGAAAGTGCAGGAGGCACGGGGAATCGTACTTGGATAGGGAACCAACGTAGCATAATAATAATAATTCTCTCTCCCCCCACATACATATGAGGTCCTTTATAGTCCCTCCAAGTAGTTTCAACAAGCTTGAAAACAGCTATTACGGTCAGAAGTTGAACTACCCGAGTAACTATCAACCCAAATAAATTAGGATTTTTTATATATTTTTTAATCATTAAAATGGCATACGCGGAAAAGTCTAGCCGTACTAGCGTATACACGCCGAAAACACGGCATAGTCGCGTATGAAGGATTTTCCACTGCTTTTTAAGTGAATTTGTCCAAGTCTCGTAGAATGGTGCCCATAAAGCCATGTAGCAATCATGAATCATGTCAAGGTGAGAAATGATGCTATAACAGATGGCCCCTAATATATGAGGTCGAAGGGGTACATGATGGCCGAAATGTATTATGCACATAGAAAGAATCAAGTAAGGACAAGAGAGGACTTCACCAGATTGTACCGCCAAAAACCAATGAAAGAAATCGTAGAGTCAACACATGCCGAGGCGGGCATACCCATGCTCACCAAAATACATCATATATATAGAAAGTACCGAATAGATCCAACATGTATACAAGTATAACCGAACCGAAAGTACATAGTGAATCATCCGAGCAGTAATCTCGGAAGACAAGTCCGTATCAATGTCCAAGTATCACATATATAGAAAGTCGAGCAAAGATAGTGTAACCGGGTATCCGATCAAGTAATCGAATCTCCAAGTACCGCATCATAAGAGGCGGATCAAACGGCATAATCACGCAACTCGGGATCAACATATAAGATGCCGCCGTGCCGAACCGCAACATATAAGGGTGGACTCGCAACACCGGCGTAAAACCGAGAGAATCACAATAAACGGAACCGAGAAATGCTGATTTAACCCAAGGTCTTCACCGATCACAACGCACAATTCTACACACTCGGGGAATAAATGAGCTGAAGTCGACCATGTGAAAAATCGTTGGATTACCGGGCAATGATGTTTCCCGGTTAACCAACGCGAGACAACCCACCAATAATGATAATGAGTGTCAAGGTAGTCTGGGTGACAATCTACAAGTGTGAATGAATGAGTTGAAGTCGAACACTTGAAAGAATCTACCAATCAGAGGCAATAATGAATCCCCACCGTCGATAGCGAAGAGTCTGCCACCGATGACTCGAGAACCCTAAGGTAATCGAATACAAAGACTCTAGATCCGTGTTCCCGCAGCAATGAGTTGGAGTCGATGGGAAAAGATCCGCCGGAAGGAAGGCATTAAGGCATCCCACACGTCCAACACAGTGTAACCCGCAGCCAAGATTTGGAAGGAATCGACGAAGGAGAGTGATGGAACCAAAACCGAAGTACGTTTCCGATGTGCACAAGATGAAGCTTAGCGCATCTAAGAAACCCTCTCGAACCAACCAATAATGAAAGCCGACACAGAGGCGAGAAATCCACCGATAGGGTCAAAATGGGAAACTGTGCACGTACCTAATCCCAAGTGTGATAATGTGTGCCGACGTCGAACACAAAAAGGGAAACCACCGCCTCAAAGACCCATGATGATGATCAAATGCTGAGCACGAGGTCACCTATCAATGATGGAAATAGGCCCAAGGTGCGGCTCTAGGTTTGCTCTCGCAGCAATGTGTCGTAGTCGATAAGAGACAAACCCGCCGGCAAGAAGTCAATGGAGACCTTCTCAAACCAAAGACGAGTGCAAGGATCAAAATATCCGATGTGATAGAACATGATGTCGACAAGACCGGAAGGCCGATCGAATAATGAGTCAAGAGACACCGCAGAATGGCCGACTCATGCTAAACTTCCCTCGAACAAAAGCACGACTTCGTGATGACCAAGGCAAGAAAAAATGACATCAGAGGTTAGACCGTCTTGTGAGGCAAAACAACCCCATATGATTGGAAGAGATAACCAACCGGGGAGAACCGACAAGTGAAATATGGTAAAGGCCGAACCTAGGTCAAACTAGAACCATCCCAAATGAAGGAAATATATATATAAGTATATGTGCTTTGTTCAAGGGCTTGGCCAAACCGACCAGACGCTATCAAAATCTAAGATACATCCCGTTCCCCGCTCTTTTTGTTATATTAGTCTTTTTTGTCTTTTTTTCATAATAAGCCCGAAAAAAGAATAAAAGAATGCTATGATACAATGGATAGAACGATCGAAAAAAAAAGCAAGATGCACTAGTTCCGGGTTTGGAACAATCCTATGCTCAATGCAAGGTGGCGAAAACTCGGTCGTTGATACTCGCAGGAACGTTCCATCCATGGGTACACAAAAAGTCAAGTCGTGATAGCTAAGTGCATGCACCCGTTTAACTTGTACGTAAAGTCAAGGTCAAAAGTTGGCTTAAACATCGAGTCCAAAAATGAAGTCAAGCAAGCACAAAGATAAACAAGTAGCCAATATGCAATGCGCAATACAACTTAACGACACTCGTGGAGCCTCTAGGGTATAAGCGAAATGATAAGTGATGAAGGAGAAGAATGAAGCTTCAACACGAAAGACATGGCGGGACTAAAGAGGACTCCCCGAGCCTACATAAAAAAGCAGCGCATGGGCAACAAGTGATAGCGAGGAACTAACTAGGAAGCCCATGTAGCGTAGCTGGGCTCTACCATCAAGTCATGATTTAAAAAATCGGCGAGTGAAAACAGGTAGAATACTCATGACCCGATGGGATCGACCCTAAGGCAAGTGGGACGTATGGAGGCTAGAATGCAAGATGCAACGGAAAGTGATTCCCTAACCTATATGCCGCTGAAGATCATATACCGCCGTGAAGAGTCCGAACACATGGGCCAAAAACCGGGAAAAATCTCGAAAATGTCAAAATGTACCGAAATATACCAAACTCGTTAACTTCCAAGCAATCGAGTTACATGATAAGACAAACATCGAAAAATAAGCACAAGGAAATTTTGCGAAAATTTTCAATTTTTTAGCCATAAATACACAAATTACCTCTCAAATGGTTCATTATTGCATAGCCGATTTGGAAAAAGAGCTCGAGCTAAAAACTTGTTTCGTCAAAACCAACAACCGACCGTCTAATTCAAATAAAACTTCAGTAGGCTCCTTATTCATCCCGTTGATTCATTTTGTCCGTTTAAAATTTAAAATTAAGTGGATTTTTACCTGGAAACCCTTATTAAAAAACGTTGCATCATACATACGCGGGTTCAAAAGAAGGAAAGCCGCGTGTACACGCGATCGTGCATGTTTAAACTAGCGTATGCGCAAGTCCGAATTTTAAAAAATGAGTTTCTAATGCAAATTTTACTGAATTTCTTCAGATGACAATTTCATGGAGGGAACGCGAGCATAGTGCTGGACCAAGAGGTCATGTGGAAGACCGCGCAAGACAAAAAACGTCCTCCGAACCGTGGATTATTCAAATTTTTCAAAATGGCCAATATGAAAAGTAATGTGAGATTGCTTGAAATGTCGGTAAATTATTGGGAACCGGATCGTGGATTGTTTCATCATTGATCAAAATGCCACTACGCATAGAGGTGGAAGATATATACTTCATCACCGGACTCTCCAGGAGGGGAGACTCATGGATCTGACGAAAGCCCCCCGGGAGGGTTAACCGTGGAGGACTATGTCCATCTCGTTGCATAGAAGATTCCAAGAAAGTAGGCACACAGACAATCGTAGATATCGTGGACTCGCACACGAAGATCCTCCGTTCACCATCTAGCAGAGTGGCAGCGGACTTCACCGTATCAGCGTCCATGGCGCACATGAGCATAGTCAGAGAGTGCTTAATTCATGTGTATGATTGGTAATCGTCCTCTCGCTACCGAACATGAAACAACCGACCTCCATTCGCAAAACACATACAAAACACTTTTTGCTATAACCATTTTGACTACATTCTTTCTCGAGAGAGTTCCAGCCTTGAGACCCAAAGTCATCCAATCCATCGCCACCGGACCCAAGAATTGCTCGTTGGGCAGACATGATGAAGAGATCGGGGGGCGCGAGGTACCTTCAACTACCCGGGATGATGACTTCTTCTTATGGTGGAGAGAACAGATCATCGCAAAAAAAGAGATGACTATCCCTATGCCGGGATGGATTTACGAGGAGATCCAAGAGATCTATTACTTCCACCCTATGGCAAAGATGTGGGGGAGCAACAGTAAGTTTTTCAAAAATTTTAACTTATATGATTTTTTTTGATTTTTCAAATATGTATGAAAAAATGAAAAACAAACATGTTTTTGGATTGGATTCATAATGACTCCATTACAAATAAAAATGATCATGTTTCAGATGTTGGACCAAAGGCGTCCCGAGGGCCTAAGACGTCACAAGCGCCGCAGAGGTAGCGTATAACGGATTCTCGACGTAACCCTCCGTGCCATGCAGAGAAACTTGGAGGGATTAACCCGCCAAATCCCTCTGGCCGCCGGTGGAGGACTTGCTTTAAGCCGTCCGCAGACGGTTGTAGGAGTACCCCGGATCGGGGTTAGGATCGTTCCGCCGTGTGGCCACTGCAGCTGATGTTCTAGGAACGCCGGGCAAATGGTCCTCAGATTAGATAGATTTCTCATATCGATGACCGTATATTTTGAGATCGAACATGATGGGGCATAAGCTCAAGTTTCAGGACGCAAGATTGATGGATCCAAAATTTTGTGAAGTTTTGACATACTCGATGATATATATACAACGATATTTTGATGTGATGTGATAAATGTATCAAATGTATGATGTTTTTTATGATTAGATTTTATTGTATTGAATGATTAATATGCCAATCTAAAGCTTGATTAGCTAATGAGTCACAAACTAATCATTACCGAGGAATATGAATGAATGTTAAAAATTGAAATGACCTTGTAACAAACGCACTTCAAGAACAATCGTAATAAAACCGGATCTCGTACCCGATAAGTGTTGTTCAATCATGATACACCACCACCGGGAGTCCAAGAAACTACCAACGAATCAACACCCAAAGATATTGCCTCCGAGAGTAGATGAATGACTCCATGTATTCGCTACGTTATTGGAAGCTGTGACCAATGCACTTCGATACCAACAAATTGACCGAAGGATAATGAAGCACCCAAGCCGCGGAAGCTAAGTTCCGGGTGTGTCTACTAGCACCATCGACCAAACCATAATGACTCATGACATCAACACAACTCGCCAAAGCAACGTATAAAAAAAACATCACCACCCCATCAAAAATCGAAAATCAAAATTTACATGTACAAGACAAAAACTACTATATACAAGCAAAATGCCAGGCCAGGCATAATACTTCTTCGCATAGAGCCCATTTCGAGGCTCCGACAACTCGTTTCCTTCGAAGTCAACTGCATACGCTCCTTTCTTAAGGACCTTTTTGACGATATAGGGGCCATACCACATCGACTTAAACTTTCTCATTTCAAGGCATCCTTTCGGGGCATAGACCAAACAAGGTCGCTTCTAAAAGACCCTAGGCTTAACCGCCTTATCGTACCGGACTTTGACTCGGGTTTTTATGCGCTTCGTTCAACGTGGCGCATCTCGACGCCGCTCATCAAGATGTTCCGTATGAAGAAGCCGCTCTCGCCGTACCAGAGGTGTCGTGAAGAAGCTCATCACTACTTAAGGGAAGGAATCTCGCATTCAATGGGAAATACGGAGCCCCACCCCGTGGACTAACCGAAACGAGTAAAGCCATTGCGCTTTAACCGACGTCCCCGTATGCCCGTAGTGCAGGATATAGTGATGAATAAAATGCTTGATCTATGTTTATCAATCGTCCGTTGAAGAATTGTCTTCAAGGACTTATTCACGGCTTCCACTCGGCCATTGGCCCGAGGATAATATGGAGATGAATGTTCGCCGAAAACCCAATTTAAGAGCCAACTCGGCCCATCATACTGCTCGGGAAGTGACCGCCATGGTCGTTGACAATCTCTAGGTATACCGAAACGAGCAATAACTTGGTTGAAGAAGAAAAGAAAGCCAAGTAGCCTCACCATCGTTCCCAAAAAGTAGGCATAGTTTAACTACCAGAAGTAGCTCATCAAGTACATAATGTACTCTAGACTCTTGTCATGCGGGTTACAAGTAGTATAATCCATACCCCACTTTGTAAAGGGTCCGACAAAGAATGATCGGAAAAGCGGGAGGCCGGATGAGCGCGCATTTTTCGAGTATACACTCGACAAGGATGACACTTCGACCGATTCAATACAATCTTGAAAATCGGCGTCGAAGTAGCCAAGACGCAAAATCTTTTGGGCCGTAGCAGCCCCGATAAATGACCCCCACAAGCTCCTCCGTGAGAATCATTAAGTTAATGCCTCGCCCTTCTTCGAAAAGGCGTCTTAGGATTGAATCAACCCCTCGACGTACAAAGCATCACCAATAATCGTATAACTTTTTAGCTAAGTGACGGAAATTTACGACGCTCATCTTTCGAAAAAGAAGAAGGAAACTTCGCAGTCCGAGAGATATACAATGATGTCCCCATACCAAGGATCTTGTGGAGAGATTAGAAAACAAGTGTCTGTCCTAGTTAATCTATCATAGATCATACTTCCACAGGCACTCTTGAGATCAATTCGGTAAAACTAATGACTTCTCGATTTGGCGCATATGAACTCTAGATCAAATTCTGTAAAATCACAATCCATCTATTATATTTGCCCCCATCACTGCCCGCCGAGGACAACCGAAATGGATTGGCAATGCCAAGACATAAGTTTTGCGAAGAATAATATAATGCCGGGAGTCGCCGCACAAAGATGAATCGTCAAGCAAGGTTATTTTTCTATCGGGGTGTATCGCAGCTCAGGTCCTACCAAATTCTCGACTAAGGTAGTAATAAATAGTGCTCAGCCGGGGAGCAGATTTATCCTCCCCAACCAGAACCATACCAATGGTAGATTCTCGTCGTAGCCAGATACAAAAAGAAAATCTCGCTATAATCTAGTGGACTCGCAGAAAGGAGCAGAGGTCAATGCCTTTTTCATAGCATCGAATGAGTGTTGAGCATAGTCAGTCCCAAGAAAAGGGACTCCTTTCTTCAATGCCTCCTATATCCTTGTAATCTCAAGATAGTTAACGATAAAACCTCCGAAGAAAGAAGACTTCCCTCGAGAGACTTTGAAGTTGACTTTTGATTGAAATTGTGAGGTGGGCATCAAGTATTGTTCTCAACCTTGAAGGGATCTACCCTTATCCCTTCATTAGACACGATAAATCCCAACAAATTTAATCTGGATGTTACCGCGAAAACGCACTTGTTCCGGATTCAAACGAATTTTATAAAAACGATATCTCTCAAATATTTGCCGTGAGGTGTCCTCGGGATGATCCATCCTCTTTCGAGAATGAGCAAATTAGATCATCTAAGCATGCTCCTGATAATTTTCTTGATGGCTGTGAGCAAGTGAGACATGGTCACTAAAAGTGGCTCCAGTGATTTTCTGCATCAGAAGGCATTTTTCTTTATATGCAAACGTACCCCCAGGAAATAAATGCGGTCTTATGTTGATCTTCCGGATCTGGATAGTAATTTGATTGTAACCGTAAAAACCGTCCATGAAGGAAAAAATTTCGTTACCTAAGACACTCATCAATAATCCGATCAATGAAAGGTGGGTAATTTATCTCTCTAGTATACGCTGTCTGTGTCTCTCGAAATCGATGCACACTGACTCTGTTCTTGCTTATCACCGGTGGAACTGGGTTTGAAACCCATCGTGGGCCGTAGGAATCAAAATGAATCCCGCCTTAAGCAACAGAACTTCAAATTTTGATAGTCGCCGCCTTCCTAGGATTAACCTATCAAGCTTTGCCCTCGACCGGCTTAGCGTTTCATTAATGCCTTGATCTCATGCCGGACAATAGATGGATCTATGCTAGGCATTTCCTCATAAGACCAAGCAAAACATCCCTATACTCTTTGAAGAGCTCGGTATAGATTTGAACTTTTCTCACGGGAACATTCAAATTTCCAATGAAAATGCTCAATAATGTTGGATTCCGGAGATGTCTACACTCTGGATAGTCAGAGAGATCGCGCCCATGTTCCCTTCAAGATAAACTCCTGGGCCGGTGCTAAGGCCTGGAGACTGTGAATGTCCAGAGATCGAGGACTTGAAAACTAGCTTCGACTTCGCTCAAGTCGTAGGAAGTAAGACCGATGATGCAAGTCATCCCACGGTCTCTTCTATACTGCCATTGCTTCCAGGATGGCCTCTTCCCGCATGGAAGAGTGGTATCTTGACAATCCCGGCGTAAGAAGAAGTAAGCGTCCAAGCGGAAAGCCACATCACCATCCAGTCCTTCCGGGCGAAAGGAGTCGGATCGTACCGCGCTGTCACCGATTGATATGCAATCTCAAATGCTAGTAAATCGGGAATGCCATTCCACCCAATTTGCCCTTCCTCCAAAGTGGCAAGCCTGGGAAGGTAAGGTCCAAGGGTCCGAAAATAATGAGTTCGAAAGAACTCTCTTCGAAGGAGCCTTGGAGGATGAAATAGCATTGATAGACACCTTAGGAGGAGGAAGATCAAAAGATCCCATCGGGGAAGAATACATTCCAACGCATTCTTCGATAGGTGCCTTAGTATTGTCCAACTTAGGGAGCCGCATGAGTCAGAGGCGCATCCAGTTCACAGAGGACAACGGCTTGATCCACCGTAACTATCCTCCCTTCGGTAAAAACATACTATCCGAAATAGTGAAGATGCAATGGCATCCATATCATATATCCAAGCTCCCCAACAAGGTTGTGAATGTCCGAAGGCCGCATCTACTACCTCAACCTCTATGTTAACGGTTTCGTCTCAACACAGATGGGCAAAGCCGTGACAATACCATGGGGCCTATGAGAATGGCCATCGAATGCGTAAGAATAGTGCTAGATGGAACAAGCCTTTGGAGATCCTAGTGTTCCTTCCAAAGATGCGAGAGACATCGCTAAGTAGAAGTTAATTCCTCATCGTATCCACCGTGCGAAAGATATTAGTCTTCCGTACGATGATTTAATATGGAAGGCCATATGATGAGGTCTCTTCTTAAAATTCTTCATATCAAAGGTAATCGTAAGAGAATTTTCCGGATCTATAGCTCCAATGGCAGTGAGCAGCACTCACAATAGCCGGACAAGATCGGAGTACCTCTAAAGTCGACATAGCACAGCGTGACTCGCGCGCTGCATTCTACAATCGAGTAGTTCTGCAGCCCTCATGTTCGGATTAATCGTTGACCGTTGAGGATGCCTCTGCATCCGAGGCATAGACTCGACGCTGGCTTCGTGGGATATGAAGCGGCTCAAGAGGGCATCAAGAACTTCCTTAGCTTTCGAAGATTCCTCTCCGTCAATCACGGGATCTCGTAGCGACATCCACGTGAGCACTCATCATAAAGATATTCGACGGAATTTCCCCTTCCCGAGGACTCCCGTAGGCCCGAGATTTTGATTTCCGCCGCAATTAATTGTCAGCCTCTGGGGAAAAGGGGTTTGTTAACACAGCTCGGGAACTAGAAGAACCTTGCCGAGATAAATACTGTGCGCCTGAAAGATCCTGAATTTTTGGGCAAAGATGCGTGAGATGGTCTCCAAGACAAAGCTTGCACGGAAATCTAACTTTCTTTTTCTCCTTTTGCCCTTCACCAACACTGGTCTTATTTGCATTGCCCTTCCCATTCTTGCCCTTTCTTTCTTGTTATTATGTCCCTTCTTCTTGCCATCGATCGTTGATTCGTTCGAAGATTGGACAGCATTAATGGAGACAAGATCGGGAAGGTGAAAGAACTGCCAGACACACTCTCGACCAAAAGAAGAAGATTGTAAAGACAATCACGTAATTGAGAAAGCAAGTCGGCTGCACTACTACCGATCGATCCGACAAGTCCGTCACCATGCGACTAAAGCTTAGGTTTCGATATCCAATTTGGAGCGAGGAGCATTAGGCAAGACAAAGCATGCATCGAGAATAGATCAACTCTAACTCGGGCCCTAAAGATAGCCTCGCTCCTCGGAATATACCGACATGGATACATCTTTTGAAATATCCGATCAAGCGATTTCAAAAACCACTGAGAAGGAACTCACCTGGAATATGGGCTTTACAAGCCTCTTCCTTCTCCTCCATTCCCGAATATGATCGAAATGAGTTGCCTCATCCCGCGAAATTAGCCGTATAGCCCGGTCCTGTACCTCATATCCGACGGCAACCGAAAATGGTTAAAGAAAAGTGACAAGTTTCCTCCAAATGTGGCGAACCGCCCCGCAAGCTCTATATACCACTTCGCGGCGTTTCCAAGGGGTGCGTCGAGGGGCCGAATCTCAATCTAATCGAATCGTCGATCGAGAGTTGGATGAACACCATAAGTGGAATGTGGTGATGGTCCGGCCGGATTCACTATCTTTACCTTCAAACTTAGGAATGTCTCAAGGAAGTTTGGTTGGAACCGGAGGCCAACTCCGGTACTATACCGAATCGGGTCATTAGTTAACTTTCGCCAAGTCTCGGCAAGTTTAACGTTGCCGTAAAATGGTAATCGCGGGGCGAGTTCGAGAATTCCATCCTTTTGATGGGATGGATTTCCCACATTCCCGAAAAGAATAGCCCGGATTTGATGAGGCACCAGGGCCGCCGTAAAGGACCCATAGAAAACGCAGAAGAACCTCCTCCCCACGCCGAGTTACCAAGACCCAGACTAGTTCCCCCCGTCAAGTATTGGATCGAAGATGTAAGCCCCCGGTGGTTCCATGCATTAGATAGAGGAGAAAAAGATTGATAAGCACTCGATGCAGGGAAAGAAGCATTCCCCGGGATATTCGCGATGAACCGATTCCCCGCCCCGACGTTGCAAACATAGGATTCCATCCCGTAAAAGAAGCCGAACCTTGGCCCCCGAGCCCAAGGATTAAAACTTGGGTCTGGGACGTAAAAGGAAATGACCCTAAAGAAGGATTAGGACCAGGGGAATATGCCTGGGCCCCAAAGGGAAAACTCGAAAGAAGCCGATCCACTAGCCATGTTGGACATGTACAGATCCAGTTGTGACCGGCGTAAAGGAAAAAGAGGGATTTCCAAAGAATGGACATCCCCTCAAACAAAGGGACCCGCATTGGAGAAGCATATGTTTGGGTGAACCTGTGAGCCAAACATAGCATAGAAGCACCAAGATAGAGCAAGAGTGCCCCCGCCCTCGACAAGGTGGGTCCGAATGCCCGCAAAGACTCACGGTAGAAGCCGCGTCTCGGGCCGTGGCCATCGAAAGATAAGAAAGATAAGGAAGATCCGCGGTCTCTCGACTCCGTCCGATGTACTCTATAACAAACGGATGATCAAGAGGAAGATAGAGATGGACTCGTAGTCAGCAGCTCGTGCATATCTTCTATCCGAAAATCTTCCGAGGAAACAATACCCGAGGTGAGCGAAACGCTCCCTTCGGAACCGACACCGGAATCAGCAATGAAACCTTCAGACCTTAGTGGAGGACTACGCGTCGCACTCTACAAGGTGAAAACCACCGCTAGATCGCTCCTACGCCTTCTCGAAGAAGGCTCGCACGGAGATAACTCCCCCGAGACTCTCCTCGAACATCGAGGCGCTCGACGCCACTTTACAAATTTATTATATTAGACTCAAGAAAAGTGAAAAGCTAGGCAAGCTAGGAGCAAAGAGCACTCACTAAAATCAAACCCCGAGAAACAAAGCTAGGAAGCAAACAAACTCCTCCAGCATTTCCGCTCCGGTGATGAGAATCTGACACCAAAATACAGAAAGTTTATGTATAGGACCTTCCGAAAGGGGCCTGGGGATGATTAGAGCCCGTAACAACTAGCGAAGGTATCAGAAGTGCTTACGCCGACCTCCTAACAACAGCCTTTGCCGGCTCAAGCACCCAAGCTTCGGGTATGCACTCTAAGTACCGCCGGAAGTGATGCGACGTTCGCCTGTACCACGGTATTCCCCCGTTACCACCTCGTGTGGAACCTAGGAACAAGAACTATGGACACCAACTGCACGAAGCGAAGGAACGGTCTTCAGTTAGGATTCAGCTAATCTGAGGGGGGTATCCCTCTTTCTTAACCTTCACTTCCCCTCGCGCTTGACTCTCGGATGAGAGCTTTCCACCACTTCACTCGAGTTGGATTTCGCTCAATTAGTAAACTTCTATGTCCGTTTGAGCGGCCTTGGAGAGTTAACTCTCCTCTCCTCCTATTCCAAGGCCCTACAACCTAGCTAGTTGGTGATTGACACTAAATAAAACTTGCTAGTTGATTTTTAGATTTAATCGCTTATTTTAAGGGTCATGTTGTATTAAGTCACAAGGATATGGAGTTGAAACCAATGATGTTCGACGCAAAAGAAATTAATAAAAACCCGACTACATGCACATGCGCTCTTAGTCTTTCGATGAAGAGCAATTTCATGTAAGTTCTACGAGGCTAAAAATGTATTTTTCTTTTCTAATTGCTACAAACTCTACACGCACAAAAATTAAGAAGCTAACTAAATGATTCAATGCACCTAATGCAAATGACCACTAACATGTAAATTCTTAAGATGCAAAAGTCCCTTGAAACAAGGTGAAATTCTCCAAAAGGCTCTTCAGCTTCAACTAATCTTTTGATATCCGTAAAGCTAATTCTTGCAAACAAGAACTCTTAATATAAGACACCAAAATACTTAACAAGAAAAAAAGAAGAAATCAAAAAGACAACCTCCCTTCACAATCAAGCTAGGAAACTAGAAGCAAGAAAATTCACTAAAGTCCCAAAAGATGAAGCCAAACGAAAATGAAAAATAAGCAACAACAAAAACAAAACAAGAAACAATGTTTTTTGAGTTTTTGATATGCAAAAACAAAAGCAAAACAAATGTTTTTGGCTACTTTATAAAACAAGAGCTTCAAGAAAACCAAGAACAACTATCTCAACTAAGCCAAAATGAGACCGACTTGAAGCAAGTAAACTCCAACTATGCCCCCAAACCTTATAAAACTAATGATAGCAAGATCAATAAGGGCAACGGAAGACTAAAAACTCAATCAAACAACCAAGAGAAGAAAATTTGTTGCAACACAAAACTCCAAAGAAACAAGAAAAGATCTTCGAAAAATGCAACAAAACCCTAGCTTACGAAACTCAAGAAAACCAATTGAAAACAAAGCAAAGGACGCAATGCAAAGCACAACACAAAGACAGGAGCTTTGAAGTCGTGCTGAGCAAAGCTCTCCTCGTCTCGGGTAAAACGTAACAGCCAAGAACGCCGTAAAGCGATCTTGGAACTCAATCCAGATAGCACCCAACAAGAACACTTCACCAAAAAGATCAGTTTTCGGACAAACGAAAGAGAAATGAAGATGAAACCACTACGACATTCCGTGAAGTACAAAGACTCGCAAACAGAGGCTTCCACAACGCAAGACCAAAAATACCGTAATCTTGAAATTTCAAATTCAGCCTTTAGGCACGCGACTATAGCTATGGCCCATATACGTTGCCTCCCTCGTGTTGAGGGAGACCCGCGCATACGCGGTTCCTTCTACACAACCGCGCGGGTATACGCGACTTGCAAGAAAATCGCGTATACAAAGAAAGATACGAAAAATAAAAATACAAGCTCCGGGAAAGGTATAGTAGTCAACGATCGTAAGAAAGCAACCGGGATCGTAAAGATAGGATAACCGTTATAACCTACCAGGTCAGCCTGAACAACCTAACACCAGGAGAATCACAAAATGTGATCCCCAGCGAAGTCGCCAGTTCTGTTTCGGGGATTTAACACCCTAGAGGTTGGTTGGGATTCAACCTCCACAGAGCAGGGGCGTACTACTTAACAGAGACTCACACGATCATGCACAGTCATAAAAACGAAATCGAGTAGAATGAGAGGTTTACCCGTTGGTCCTACGTTTGAAGTAGATCCACGTGGAGTTCAAACTCCCTGCAATCGTCCTTCCTCTTTCACCTGAAATACAAGAAGAAACCAGCACAAAGGACAAGTTGTACAGTATATTTCTACTCTATATGTTAGTGAGATTCATATAAAACATTAAATAAATCATCATGAATGCTTGTATAACAAATATTCTTCATACATTAAAGCATACACTAACACGTTTATTTCGGGAACAGCATGATACTTCTGTATTATAAAAATAGCACGTACAAAAGTAAGTGGAGAGATCACCTGATCCTTCCAAGGCCTTCGCAGACCGTCGTCCGGATCCGTCCAGCCCTTGCCTCGCTAAGACTCCTTCCAAATGAGTGCACACGAGATAACATATAAAGGGATGTATCTCAAGGAAACAAGGGTTTCCTGAAATGAACTGGGAAAGTGCAGGAGGCACGGGGAATCAGACTTGGATGGGGGAAATACCAACAGAGTATAATAATAATAATTCTCTCTCTCCCTTAGGCCATACATATGAGGTCTTTTTATAGTCCTTCCAAGTAGTTTCAGCAGTTGGAAACAGTTGGCCACGGGCTGGGGTAGTTGAACTACCTGAGTAACCATCAACCCAGCGCAAAATTAGGGATTTTTATATATATTTTTAATCATTAAAATGGCATACGCGGAAAATTCTAGTTGTACTCGCGTATACACGCGGAAAAACACGGGCATAGTCGCGTATGAAGGATTTTCCACTGTTTTTAAGTGAATTTGTCCAAGTCTGTAGGAATGGGTGCCCATAAAGCCATGTAGCAATCATGAATCATGTCAAGGTGAGAAATGATGCTATAACAGCACTGCAGCTCTACTGAACAACAAGAGGCAACAATTTGTCTGAATAGACAAATAATAAAATGATCCAAGATGATCTCAATGGGCTGCCTTGCTCCTCTTTTAAACACTACGAAGTCTCCACCTTCCTTCCTCTAGAAGTTTCCTCCCCCATGGAATATTCCTCCACTAAAACTGTGTTGTCCCACTTAGTGCTTTCCAACTCATGCCAACGCAGTTTGACTTGGTCAACTAGGCCTTGTCCATTTGCATTTTAACCTCTTTCACACACGAGGGTGTGAAATCTAGCTCCATGATGATCCCATTTCACATTGTGAGGGATTTTATTCCTGTTTATTTCATGAATGTGTCACTTTACCCATTTTTATTCAACAAATAAAAATGATGCAACCATAATGTTCCATTTTAGCTTGAGGCTAAAATTTGGAACATTACAGTCCTCCCCTCCCACATGTTGCTTGTCCTCAAGAAAATGCATAGAGAGAAAAAAAATTCCTCCTCCTTCTCTTGTGGCCTCCTCATCCATGCTCCCACCACTGCTCAAATATGCTGCAATAAATCTGCCCTCCAATGCTCTCTCCCAAGTATGGAAACTGAAAATGATGCTCCTCATGGAAAGATAGAAGGTGTAGTGGAATTCTTATCACTGGAATGTGGCCTCCTTAAGGTAGGAGTGATGATATGCATGGGATAATTCTACTCCCAATGATGATCCTCTCACCCATGCTATCATCCAAATGAAAATCTCAACCCCTGGTTTCTGCAATATGTTGGGGCTGAATGGAGAGTGTGCTTGTGCTTCTTAAGATGGTCCTCTCTCCATGTGAAGTGTTCATGGGGCTGCCTCTATCCTTGGGCTGAAATAGTATGGCCTCCAAGAATGGCCCAAGCTACCCCATCGAAGAAATCATCCATGAAATGCCTCTGCAAATTCTCCAAGTGGTCCCTTCCACAAGAAGGTACAAGTAGCAATGTGGAAATCATGGTTTTCCCATGGTATCTCCTGCAACATAAAACATGTATAATGGGGAGAATCATGATCCCAATGGGCTATACATACAATGCTCTCCAAATAATGCTCCTCAATATATATACAACATAAAAAATACATAAGGAGCAATATGCAATAGAAACAAGTTTCCAAATGACAACTGGAGAGTGGTTCCAAATTCCACTCATGGAACCTGCGTAGTGCCTCCTTGGCCTGCCTCAAAATCAAAAGTAACAAGTGCTGAACTAGCCACTTGTTTGCTGCCACCACATATCCTCATAAGATGAAACATGAAATCACAATTTGGTGCCAATGGTGCACACCAAGAAGTATGTGGCTTCCCCCACAACCATCACAAAAATAGCCAAAATCAAGGCTACAAGTAGCTGCAAGTAAATTATACCAAGTGAAAGAAGGGATGATCCTCCTTGATCAATATGCTACTCATATAAAGTAAAGAGGTACATAATGTGAAATTATACCTTCTATACCATGTACTTGAGACCTTGAGCTAAAATGGTTCATCTGAATGCTCTCCCTCTCCTCCAATGAGTAAGGGAATGGTTGTGCCAACGTCTCCAAAAACAACCGGGTTATGCATCTGTCCATATGCTGATGAAGATCATGATGAATTCCCTCCAAATTGAACTCCTCTAGCAAAGTGAAGTATGCATCCAAGTGCATAGCTAGGAAGTCCTCATGTGCTGCATGCAAAAATTTCTTCTTGAGACTAGAAGCCCTAGCCAAGAAGAGTCTCCCATGGTGGTATATGATCATATAATCCACTAAATATCTGCCATCTCCATCAAGCCATCCAAGAACCATGAATGCACCAAGATCCTAGGGAATACTCAACCAAATATGAGTCCTTCATCTTGGATCAATCCTCCACATAGACAATGCTGGTGTTTTGCAATATGGTGCTCCATCACGCTGCTTCCTGCTACTATGACATCCCCCATGCCAAAGTCATCCTCCCAAAATGCTGCCATGCCCATCATGCAGTTGCTCATGCTTAAGTATTAATGGGAATCCTGGAAATCTAGTCTCCCATGAGAAACTGTCATCCACAAGGAATCTCCCGATCCTGGGCAATGTAAGCATGAGTAACTTCCATCTACTCCCATGTGTGAAAGAGTCCTTCCCCAAAGGAAGTATCCTCCTCTTCATCAAATATGTGGAGCAGTCATCCTGCATCATGAAGATGTAATCCTCTATCCCTGCAACAAAATATGTCAGTGTAGTATGACTGATGAGAGTGGGTGATGCTGAAAATGAGAGAGTGTCTCCCTCCTCCTTGAGTCTATCTCAAACTCTTTGCACTGTGCTGAAATCTCACAAGGTTTCCACCCTCCTAAAATCAAGGTGTGAGGCCCCCAAATATGGAGCATCCAACCTCCTCTACTGATCTAGTGGTCTCCTTGGTGCAATGTCTCCATGTAGTGAGACATCATCATCAAGAGATGACTGAATGTATGAATGGAGGAAACCATCCATGCTTCCACTGTGCAATCCAATCACCATCTTAGGTGCATAAAACTCATAAAATAGACAGGGTGTGTGCTCCTCATCACATGATGCTGATCATCCTCGCTACCTCTTCATCTATCTCCATAGCTCTGCACCCTACCAACAATGGCACATATGTATCATGAGTTGTGCCTTGATCTCTACAGGGGAGATCTTGGGGAATTTCTTGCAAAAACACAAGAATCCATCTATGTGGAGCAAGAGCTCCTCTTTCCTCTGCATGAGGCACTGGATCAACTCTAGCTATACCAGCGTAGTTTCCCTCCTCCTCATCAATATGTAGGGGCAAACTCTCCAAAATATGATCTCCTTTTGAAAAATAGACCTCCATGCTCTCTTGTGCAAGAATATGAGATGGATACCTTGCCTCCAACAAGGTATGATGCAATATGCCAGCCTTCTCAACCATATTCTGAAGTGGATCTAAGTTTATGTTTCCTCCCTTCACATGCAAGATCTAAATTTGTTTCTCTGCATGTGTTTCAAATTTTCTCCCACCAAATATTTCCATCATTGCTTCAATGAATCTGAAATAGGAAGAAGTATTTTTATTCTTTCAAATACCCACCATGCATAGGTCTTACCTCTAAAGTGTAGCGCTGCAAATCTGATAACACCTCCTTTGGAAACTTTGTGCTGCTACTACATGGTCTTCAATTAATCTACCCATGCTTTGGCTGAACATGTAGGTGAACATCCTGAAAGTAGATAGAAAAAATCTATCTTTCTGCTAGATCCCCTTCACCTTAGGCTTGAAAAAATCCATGAAAGTGGGGTGATCTCTAAATGCCGGAGTTTGAGACTCATACTCTCTCAGAAAATATCCAAGAGTTTTTCTCTTGATCACCTCCCCTCCTTTCCCATATTTTCATGACAAAGATGCACATGTGACTGTGCTATGCATCAAGGGATGTGACTGCATGCTCACATTCCTCATTAGAAGCCCTAGATTTTGTTTCTATTTCAAACCCTTGTGGAGATTCTTCAAATCTCTCCCTTCTCTTTTGCCTGTGGCTCCCATGAAAGCCCTAGGTGGATTTAGGGAGAAGCTTGGATAGCTCATCTCCTTTTTTCTTTCTTCTTCTCCACAAAGTGGAGTCTTCCTCATCTTCTTAAATTGCATATTGGCAAAGATCCATAGGTTGAGCCAAGATTATGCTTTGATACCATTGTAATGTTCCTTTTTCAGAAACATTGTCAATCGACAAAGAAAATCTATTCCAGAGATAGACTGCAGGGGAATTTACTGGATTTGTCACCTTTGAACAAAGGATGAGCTCCAAAGGCTACCTGGCCCACTAGCAGACTCTATCTATAGAGTTATTGTCAAGGGACAATATCCCCAAGAGGGAAGCACAAAAAGTTTGGGAATATCTTAAGATAACCCCAACATTGGAGCTACAACAATATAAAGACAGAAACTGGAAATAGCAGTGAATAAAAATTAAGCCAAAATGTATGAAAACCCTTGAGCCATTTTATTATGAACATCAGCAGAAAATGATACAATGAACATCAAAAGAACAAGGCAAGAAGCCTTCCATGGAAACATATGCCAAAATACAAAGTGCTGCTCCATAACAGAATGCCCATGAATAGGGACTGCGCAGTAATAGATGGGAGACTCCTGTACTGAGTGAAAAAAATCATGGATCTACATATACATGGATCATACATCATTGGGAGAGAATATCTAAGCTCCCAATCACTACCTCAAGTCAATCCTAGAAGGATTGGTTGAAATATGCAAAACTGCTGAAATGCCAGAGTTGCTGGGTAGCAGCAGCAACTCAATACATGGAATGGAATGGAGAAGGCTGAATGGATGAAGTTGATGAAGAGCCCTTCTCCTTTGGAAATATGAAGTGCAAGGCTGATCCCTACACCAAATATCTCACCCTCTGAAATGCGTGCAAAACCCTCACTGCAAATGTGCTCCAACTAGAACACAATCTATGAGAGGGCCTACGCTATAACTGATGGAAGTGGTTGGATTCCTGCCAATGATAGTGGAATAAGCTCGAGAACCATCCTCACTAACCTCCCAGAAGTAGAGAAACTCCCTCCTCTGAAAGATCAACTCGAAATGGTGTTGTAGGAAACCTCTAGCAACACCCAGCAACACTGCACAATATCTGCTGCAGAAATTGAGCTGATGTAGATGATGCTATGGCCTGAATGCTAGAATATGGAGGATGAGTGAAATCCTTCATGAGCTCCTCAAGAAGGAGAGCAAATCCTAAATAGGACTCCCTCATGCCCGAGGGCACTATAGCTCTACTGAACAACAAGAGGCAGCAATTTGTTTGAATAGACAAATAATCAAATGATCCAAGATGATCTTAATGGGCTGCCTTGCTCCTCTTTTAAACACTACGAAGTCTCCACCTTCCTTCCTCTAGAAGTTTCCTCCCCCATGGAATATTCCTCCAATAAAACTGCACTGTCCCACTTAGTTCTTTCCAACTCATGCCAACGCAGTTTGAATTGGTCAACTAGGCCTTGTCCATTTTCATTTTAACCTCTTTCACACATGAGGGTGTGAAATCCAGCTCCATGATGATCCCCTTTCACATTGTGATGGATTTTATTCCTGTTTATTTCATGAATGGTTCACTTTACCCATTTTTATTCAAAAAATAAAAATGATGCAACCATAATGTTCCATTTTAGCTTGAGGCTAAAATTGGGAACATTACAATCCATATGGGAGAGATAGTTCCCATTAGATTTCAGATCCCATTCCTCAAGGGGACCTCTAGAAATCAGTTTGCTATCCTCTTGAGTATTTCACCTTTACATGATGATATCTTGATAATTGACTTGCATGCTGAGGAGGAGCAATGTGGGGACTTGATTGACGATATAGCATCTCTTTACTTGGAGGAGATAATCATACATGGATGCTACAGGGAGAGGAGAAGAAATAACTTAGTCTATCCTTGCACTTGCTTGAGGACAAGAAATCTTTGAGGGGGGAGGATTGTAATATTCCAAAATTTTCATGCAACAAATTGGAATATTAATTTTTTCTTATATCATCTAGGAGGTGAATAAAATGGGTAAAGAGACCCATAGGTAGGAATAAATCCCTCATAGTGTGAAAGGGATCTATTGAGTAGCTTTATTTTGCACCTTCCAGTGTGAAAAGGGGCAAATGCATGAAGACAAGGTCAAGTTTGACCAAGTCAATAGCACTGCCTAAGAGGGTGTGGATTTCTTGGGAAGAAAAAAAAGTTTGAGTGGGAGGAAGGTCACTTGTGGAAGAAAACCTAATGTGTGGGGTCCAGGGCAAAGAGACATTCACTTGCATAAAAGGAGGAAGAGGCAGCTATAGAGGGGGATTTTTTTTGAGTATTTTGATTTTGGTTTGGAAGACTATTTGCATTCTTCGATTGTTTAGCTGAGTTGTAGTGCTGCTTAGCATGAGGGATTCATATTTAGGATTTCCTCTCCTTATTGAGAGGCCTCTTGAAGGATTTCGCTTAATTTCTCCACATCTAGGCTCAAGGCCAAAGCCACTTCCTTCAGTCACAGTGTTATTTCTGCTGAAGTATAACGTTGTGTTGCAGGGTGTTGCAGTGGAGGGTTCCACAACACCATTCCTTGGCTCATATTTTAGAGGAGGGAGCTTCTATTCCTCAGGAAGGTTAGTGAGGAAGGTTTCAGAGCTGATTTTCATACCTTGGCATCAGGCCAAGCATCTCCCATCACCAACAGCGCAATCCCTTCTCTAGATTGCATTATTTCAGTGTGTATCTGTAGTGGGGGTTTGCACCGCTATTTTGGAGGGAGATATCTTCAGTGTTAGGATCAACCTATCACTTGAGAGATCTATTGGAGGAGCTCTATTTCAGATTTTTCATCATCTTTAGCCATCTCCAGTTATTTTCTGAGTTGCAGCAGTTACCCAACAACTCCGACATTCTACAGATTTTCCATTTTGTACATGTTTCAGCCAATCCTCTTAAGGATTTTTGTATTGTCATTTTTAGGGGTTGAGATCTTTCTCCCCCACATTTCTTGAGCTTAATATTGTCATATCATTATATTTTCATTCAGCATGTTGCAGTGTCTCCTATAAACTGCGCTGATATAGCCATGACTTCCTTCATGTAGTAGTATTTTCCATTTATAATGTATATGTTCTACTGAGGGAGGCATTGCCCCACTTGAGTGATTGTTTCCTCAAGTATTTTTATACATTGTTGTTTCTATGGTATAATATGATGGCAATTTGGATCTTCTGACTATTCCTACATTCATATAAAGTTGATATTCCATTGCATGTTCATACATTATTGCAGCCCCTTAATCGGGCAAATTTCCAAGACAACTAGATGTGGGAGATTAGTTTGACCCACCTAGAATCATTTCTTTTGAGCCACCTCCTGGATTTCGGTCTTAGATGTATTGATATAAGGGATCCAGGTCCTGGTTTTAATTCCTGTAGCAGCCATTCCTGGAAAATGTGTTTTCCAGTCATGCCTTGCTAGTAGATCCTGTTTTGGGATATTACATTCTTGCATTCTTTGGATGTTTAGCTAAGTTTTTTGCACTGTTTAGTGCAAGGTTTTTCTCATGTGGGAACTCCCCACTCTTGCTTGGAGATCTTGTTTAAGAAATTTGAGAAGAACATTTTGTGCTACATTTTCCACTATCTGGTGTTAGGCCAAGTAGTCACCTTTAGCAACAACGTATTCTCTTGTAGAAACTTCATTATTTCTTAAGGTATTATAGTGGAGGGGTTTAATCCCTTGTATTTTGAGCTGGTTTCCCTAAAGGAGGATCAACCTTTTTCCCAATAAGCTAGTAGGAGGAGATACAACCATTTATTTGCATGATCAACCATTTTTATGTAGAGCTTCAGCCATACAGTGTGATTTAGCCATATATCTACAAAAGATATTCAATGTATATCATGTTTGTTAAGAAACCCTTGCCATGTCATCTTGGATCTATGTAAAATAGACTAGATCTCTGTTTTTGTGCTCTATTGATTAATAAATCATCATATCTGTGTTGTCTCTATATTTTCTGAGTATAAACCCTCAACTAAATGTGCTGTCACTTTCTGCAGTAATTTTTGTTTGTAGTAGTCTTGGGGTTTGCTGTGTTTTTCGGTTGTTTTGGCCATAGGAGGCTGTTTAACTAGGAAAAAGTGATTTGTTTCTGATTTCATTTCACATTTGGTTGCTATAATGTTATATCTTATGGATCCATGGGCTGTATTCATCTGTTAATGCACATATTTATGAAAAATGCATTTTCTGTGCATGTATTCCTGATATTTCCCATTTGGGAATATTACAGTGGTATCAAAGCTCTAATATTGGCTCAACCTGTGTACTACAACCATTATGGAGCCTTCTCATGAGAAGGAGAGGATCTGAAAAAGGGATCAAGGTAAACCCTTATTTCCTGGAGGGAAGAAGTTCTGAAAGCTTCTTCTACACATTTTGCATGGCATCAAAAAAGACATCAAAGAAATGAGGAGGGAAAAACATGGAGATCCCTCATCAAGATTTGGACATGAGGAAAGCTTTGATTCCTCATATTATGGGTGTGAGTATTCAGCCACACCATAAGATTTAAAATGCTCTACCAGCCATATGTTCATGACAAATGAGATGGAGAAAGGAGATGTGCCAAAGAAGGGGACTCTTGGTGATTATTTGCAAGAGTATGAAGCTTAATATAAGGGGTTCAAAGATCACTTGAAATTCCAAGGGTTTTGCAAGATCAAGGAAGAAATAAGCACAAGGAGCAAGCAACATGGCGTGGGTAGATTCTTTCTATCTACTTTTGATGGATCACCTAAGTGTCCAACTAGGGTTTGGGTGAAGGAGCTAGACACCTATGTGCAACAACATCAAGTTTCAGAAAATGAAGCCATCAAAGTAGCAGCGCTGCATCTTGAGGGTAAGACTTATTCTTGGTGGTTGTTTGAATCTTTTTCCTTAAAGAATGAAAATACATCTGCTTATGAAAAGTTCATTAGAAGAGTAGTGGAAAGGTTTGATGAATTTTTTTATGAAACATCTTCTATGGAGCCTATTAAACCAAAAACAAAACCTTTGCATGAGTTGTGAGGATCTATAAATCCAACTCCATTTCAGAAAACCATTGAAGGGGATGAACACTTGTATACCTTTCCAAGGGTAAAGTCCCCATTGCATGATGAGCTTTCTTCTCAAGAGAAAGACATGGAGATTCCTCCTTCAAGGGAAGATCGAGAGCCAAGGTCTCTTATTGTTGATGAGGAATTTTCAATTATTGATGAGGGGGAAGAGAAGGCTGGAGATAACATCACAGTCATATCAAGAGAACATCTAGTACCTCATGAAGAGGAAGATGGAGCACTTTATCCAAGGAGAGAAACTCTTGCACTCTTGCAAGGAGTTCCAAAGAATCTCACATATGGAGATCATGGCACAATCCATGTGAAACATGTTCCATCACTAGCAAATGGTGAGATATTGAAGATAGAAGGAGATAAAGAGGAGGACAAGCATCATATGATGAGAAGTACACACCCTTTTCTATTTTAGAAGTTTGATGCACAAAGAAGGCAAGAGGAATTGTGCAATGAAGGCAAGGACAAATCTGTCCACACAAATGTTGTTACACAACATTTTTTCATTGTCCCTACAGCCCCATCTCGCCCATTGGAGGGTCTTTTCTGTGACCAATAAGCAGTGTCATGCCTTGAAAAAACCATCACTGCATTCCTTTGCATGAGAGTAACATTCCTCTTGTTGACAATTTCTTAGCAGGACTGTAAAAACCCTTGTTTTTGCCTTGCTGCGAGTAGCAAGTTACACTCTCGCGCCGAGCTGGAAAATTAACACTGAGCCCACGCCAGTTGGCGCTCTATCCCAGTTAAGCGCCTGCGCCAAGCTGTTTATGGAATGTTTTTTAAAAATAGAGGCGGAGGTTCTATTCCAACCACCTCGAGGATGAGTCATTGGGAGTGGTTGAACTGAAACAACCATAGACTCCCTCCTTTAGTTAGTAGTTTCCACCTCCCTTGGAACTCTCCTAAAGCATAGGACTCCCTCCCACCTTTTTAGGGATCCCAACCTCCTCCTTTTCCTCTATAAAAGAAGCTATCTCTCTTAGTACAAACTATCTGAACTTGGAGAGATGATACTATAGTTGAACGACTATAGAAGATAGATAGAAGGAATTACGTTGAGGAGATCTTGAATCCATGCCCTCATCACGTCTGAATCCCTTGACAGGTACTGAGATGCGCTTCAACTGAACCCTGCTGGAGGAGACTACGATGTCAAAGCATCTGTTGTACCTCTTCCTTCTACTTATATATACATGACTACTATTTGGTTCCACTATTATGTTATGATGTTTGTGTAATGCGATAGCTTTAGCCCTCTTTGACTGGTTAATAATTATGAGTGAAACTATGATGTCGTATGTTGTTCTTGTTTCTTCTTCTATGTGCAGGTATTCGGGCGTAACAACGAACAGATTGTGATTTGCCAAGGCAGGAGCGAGAGGCTACTACTCTTTCTGCAATGACGACAGCATTAGATTCCAGGTAGGTCGATCTACCATGTCTCTTGTTCATTTATTAACTAGGAAGAAACACTTTAGCGTGTCCCTTTGTTTCTAGACCCACCCTAGGGCTAGAGGGATCATCTCTGTCCGCAGAGAGGATTTGCCTACGTAAAAAATTGGCGACTCTGTTGGGGATCAGTGCGAGTTTTTCGTTTCATCCTATTGGGTTAGTTTTGATTATTGATTTCGTTCTCTATATTTTTCTGGTTTGTTTGCTTAATTTCTATCCTCTGTTCAACTCCAGAGTGTCAAGGTTGGCCTCTACTCATTAAATTTTCGGTTTTTCTCTTTTTCCCATAGGTATCTAGCTTGGCGTAGTTTTTTTCTGAACAATTGCGCCGATTGGCGCAAGTTGCTCTCTTTGCACTCGCGCCAACCCCTGTATGGCGTGGATTATAGCCTTACAGTTGCGCCAATCCCTGTAGGTTTTAGTTTGACCTCCTTAATGAGTCTTTTGGTCAATTGTGATTGCTTCTGGGTATTTTTTGGGTGTGATTTAGCCTTTGGAACTGTGTTGACTACTGTAGACTTCTTTCTTTCAGTTGTTTGTCCATTTTCCTGTCACTGTCGTTTAAGGCCTTAGGGTTTCTAAGCGTTCTTATAATCTAAGCCTTCTGTTTGAAACACAATTCTCTTTGATTATTGTCAGCCTCGTTTCATTTTCTATCATTACACTGAGTTTTCCTTGATCCTTTTGAGTGTTTTGGTTGAATGGTCTTTTCATTTCATCGATTGATCTTTCCCCTTAGAGCTCCAGGCATCGACTACATTGCTTGTGTTGGGTCGATTTGGGAAATTCTCTCTATTTGATTGAAATTTTGCTGCATTAGCTTGAATTTTTTGTGTTTGTTTCGCTTCAGTTGAGTCATTCAATTCTAAATCTCTACATTCACAAAACTCAAACTAGTGTTTATTTTGTTTTCCATATGAATTAGTACATTGTGTGCTTTTTTCATTAAAAAAATTAAAAAAAAAAAAATGTTTTGCATTCTTTCGTTGCATCGAAATTGAAATATTCCTTTGCATAACTAGCCTTTGTCTTCTTGGAAGGAATTTCGTTTTCAATTTATTACACTAGAAGCATTAGAAGTTTTCTTCGTATACTTTATTTATTTGAAAGATTTATATCCTTCTTATGACTAGCATTCATCGAACTGGAATGATGTTCATTTGCATATAGTTTGCATTTAGGAAGTTGAGCTCCAAATTTGTTAGGGCCTGGAAATTGAAACATAATCCAAGATTAATTTTCAAATTTACTCAATGAACCTAAGATAGTGTTAGTACGGACTTGTGCTCCCCATACCGTTGGGTATATAAAGGGAGACCCCTCTAGGTTGCAATCCTTTTATCCATAGGAAGCTGAGTCTGCTGCCTTGTAACTGTGATACACCGAACACAACATTCGGGGAGACTACCTTCACGTACATCAAGTCCTTGGTCATTTATGTTTCATTTGATCACAAAGGTGTATATGGCAGTTCACAAAAACCTGGTACACCCTCTTGCTTAGAATTCCTGAGAAGTCATTTCGAACTTTTCATGACTCTTTAAACAAGAGAAGATATCATCGAGCACTTTTCCTTTCACGCTCATTTCAAATTGAAAGTGACTAGAGTCATCTTTTTCCTGTTTCTCGACTCTTAAAATATGAAACAGTGAATTTTGGTTTTAGTGTTATAAAATTAATCACCTACGATCACACACCTATTAAAAGTTTATTACTTGGCCTGATTGATTACTTTGGTTCTTTTTTTGGCACCTTCGAATGGTTATCTCTTTTCCTTCCTATTTTCATATACAGTTAAAGTGGCGGAACATCCAATTTTGTCGTCCTCACTTCCTCCTAGTGGTGGTTATTTTCCGGACTTTTCTTTTGAAACCCCTCAGTCCACTAGGTCTGTCAAGTTTTCGTAGCCTATTCTTCCGTCTGTCCAACCCCTTGCTACTCGATCTCTGCTTGACGAGCCAGTTGAGTTCAATTGGCCTCCTTCAAGTGCTTGGTCTAGTTTTGGGGAAGAAGGATACTTTCCTCCTCTTACGTCAGGTTCACCTTCTGTTGCTGCTACGGTACCTTTTAGTCCCTATAGTCTTTTCGAAGATCTCACAGTGGACTCAAATATGGATTCCTCCAGTCCTGTTGGAAGTGAAGGAATGCCTGTTTCCACAGGAGAATATCATCTCTTTCCTGAAGATCTCTCTTGTGCCTCTATCCAATCTTCTCCACCGTCGGTCTCAATTCTACTTGGATATAGATCCTTGCGTCAGATCATGTTTGGCATTGCCTCCATTACGCAATCTAGTACAGTAACTCCTCCCCAGAGTTCGGTCCTACCTTCGTTAGGGCTATCACCTTAGACTCCTGGTTCGTCGGTTACTGTCACATGTTCCAGTCCAACCGAAGGTTTGTGTGGCTTCTAGTTCGGTTTCCACTTCTCCTGTGATTCTTGGCAGTCTTACTTTTGAAGAATAATTGTTGGTTGTTCAGCAACAGAGTTCTCAGGGTTCTCAGCAGTCTCAGACTCTTGGTAATCCTCGATTCCATCACTATGATGTTGTTGGTAATCCTGTGTATATCTATCCGCACCATTATGATGTGTATGGTAATCCGGTCTATTTTCCTCCTATTGGTCCTTATCAGGTTGTTTATGTTACAGGAAGTCAGTCTCGCGACAAGACCCAGGTTCAAGAGTTGTGGCCAACAAAGGTCCTATGGTAGTCTAGGAACACGGTATTTTCACCGCTTTCCGGGGGAGCAAAGTAAGGCCTGCACCCGAGGCGTGCCGCAACCACATGCAGAAGGGGATGAGATCAATGGCAAGGAACAAACCCGCAACTAATGAAGGACAGTGCATCCATTACATATATAGAGTTATATACGCAAGATCACTTAATAAGCATTCAGACATTTGCAAATAAAATTTTAAACCAGCATAAACACATTACAAGCACATAGACATCTTATTGAGACAACAACCTTCCATTATATTAATCTCTTGGCAGAACACATGATTACATGGAATTCTCGCTGATAGCTTACAAATCTGATACAGATGGATTTCGAAATAGAAAGGTAGAATAGAGAAGATAAAGAGCCATAGGAAGGACATGCATGATTCCTCTGCAGCTGCTCTGTGCGTCTTTCCCTGTCTCGAGCCTCGCAACCTCTTCAACATCCCCCTTGTTTCAGCTGGGTGCCTGTTATTTATTCACCTGCTCGTGCGACTATCAGTTCCTCTGTGGCTTTACTTCGGCTTCTCCCGGCTTCTCTCCTGTTATCTACGTGTTCTACTTTCTGTCTTCTGTTGTGTGTTTCCCTCATCTGCACTTGTCCCTATTCTATTTCCAGCTATCGCATGCTTCCGCGCCACCTTGATAGCTCCGAGACTCCTGGTAGTTGCGGCGCGGTCGCGGTTGCCATGTGTATTCATACCGCAACTCAAAAAGGGTCAAAATTCAAAATGTCTTAGCCAAGATTTCAAAACTAAACAAAAACAAGGGCCCCAACAGGCCCCGACCACAATTCCTTGACTCGTCCCTGAGTCAATCACAAATAACCGTCTCTACTTCCATTGCCTCGCTGGCTCCCGTGCTCTATTCTGCTGTGCCCTCGCCCTGTGCCCTTTCCTGCTGTGCTCCGCTGTGCGGTTGTTCAAACAAGGGCCCCAACTTCAAGACCCTGCGGAGCGCTGTATCTCTAAGCCCGGTGAAGTCCGCCACTGCTTGCTGCCATTCCTGCATAAGCAAGTCGGCTTCTTCAGAGATCCGGGTGGCGTCGGCCTCGTCTATAGTCGTCGGGGCAGCCCCGAACAGCGTGGCAAGCTGGGCTTCGGCCTTGGCATCTAGCTGTTGGATGGATTCAGCATTGGCGCGAATGGGCGGACGAATCTCCAGAATGACCTGTTTGGCCGCTACTGTGTCGGCCTCAGTCTGTTGCATTTGAATTTCAAGCTCGTCCGCCTGGGCATAGAGCTGATCTAACCGTGTTGGGTCCACGGTCTCCTGAATGTCACAGGAAATTTGTTGCAGCTGGGCAGAGATAGGCTGCGTCTTGACAGTTAGAGCGAGTGAGCACTCCTGCAGACTTCGCAGAAGGGCGGAAGCCGCGGCCGCAGTGGAATGGAGAGTTGCTTGCATACTAACTGCCTGAGTCCGCTTGGCAGTCACCTGTTCTGAATGGACAATCTGTGGGTCTGGAAGGGTAGGCCGTGCGGCTAACGCCGCTTGGAGTTCCTGGTTCTCCCTGCATAGATCAGTGAAAACAGCCCGGAGGTGGTGAGCCTGGATTGCTACATTGTCCTCCGCTATATTGGCAGGAAGTGGGGCATAATGAGCCCTTGCAGCGGGCCATAAGTCGGAGAACGCCCGAGCAGCAACGGTGACATGCTCCTGTAGGTAGGTCTTCTCCCTAGTCAGCTGATTGCGCTGTTCAATAAGCGTCGTGATCTGATTAAGCTGCTCGGTACACCGCTGCTCCAGCTCTGCGTGAATCTGTTCGGCCTTTAGGGCCGCCCGCTGAATGAGTAGGTACAGTTGCGCTGTACTCCATGGTTCTGCATTGGTCGTGCTGGGTGTGCCCTGCTCCAGCACCCGCTCCTACAAAGGTTGGCCACTAGCCACTGGTCGATTTGAGATCTCTGGAGGATGGACCGGCGTCTGCTGCTACATCGAGGTGGCCATATCGGATTCCGGCCGGTCTTGCTGCGTGGTCTGGTCAGCCGAATCAGCCCCACCATTTGTTAACCTGGTAGATATAGTAGAGGGAGGATCCTGGGGAGTGGCCAAGGGGTCAACTGGCGGTACCACGGCTGCAGTACTAGAGGTGACTTCCACCCCGTGGTCACCTCCGAAAAGTTCTCGGATGAGAGGATCTGAGACAGTGGCCGATGAGTTGGATGGATTGGAGGAAGTGGCAGGTGGACGGCTTGTGGAGGGGGCGGTGGATGGGGTGAAAGGGGTATGAGGGAGGCGAATGTTGAGGAACTCTGATGGATCGATTAGAGGTTCCTTTGGAATCAACGCTCCTGGGAGTGGAGTGGCTGGTGGATCATCGTCGGTAAGATCCACCACGGGATCGGTGACAGCAATGCGGGCCCTCTTGGATGGAGGAGGGTCTGATGAATCGGGTTCTGGGCCCGTTTCGCCCATCGGTGTGATGATAGGGGTGGCAGAGGTGAACAGGTTGGTGGGAATGGGAGAAATGAGAGGGGTGGTATTGGAGGGAGCACGAGACCGACTGATCTGAAATTCAGCAAAGGAGGGAAATAAAGGAGCACCACTTGAAGCAACTTGAGTTACCACGTTAAGTCGTCGTACCTGGGCATTGAGGTGTTGTACGATGGGGACCAGCGATTCGGGCAGGTCCGGTGTGGTCTCAGCTGCATCCTGTGGAGGTTCCGCCGCAACCTGTGAGGACCCCGCTGCGCTGGTCACGGCAGGCCGCTGTGCCGGCAGCATCCGCTCAAAGTTATAGCGGGTGATCCCGTCGCGGACGTGCTTGACGACCCTTGGCCACGCAGAGACCTCACGGTGAAAGATGTCATCATTCAACTGGAATCTGAGGGGTGCCATGTGGAAGGTGGTGTCTGACACGCAAGTTGGCCGGAGGAAGGTGTGCCTGTGGCTGACCCCAAACCACACCTGCTCACTATACTCATCCAACAGGTGCCTAGGCACCCGTTGCTGGTTGGTCACCACATCTGTCATCATCCCGTACCACGCCCGAAACGCCTCCGCGTTCACCTGTTTGGTGCTGGGGTCCGAAGACACCTGCCAGGGGGTGTATTTCATCGCGAGAGGCTGGCTCGCGGTGGTCTCCGCTGGCATCCGGACGGGAGGAAGGTGCCATTTCCACATGGCGAAAGCTAAAATCAAGTAACCGTAAATGAAACTGGTGGTTCGCTTGTAGTTCTCTTCGCAGGCCGCGAAGAGTTCTTTTAGCACAAAAGAGCACCAATTCAACCTGACGCCCTGGATGTAGTGCTCCGCAATGAAGATTGTGTCCAGAGTGCACTCTCCCTTCGTGTATTGTCGCATCGTCTTGATAGCGATAAGGTAGCAAGCGAACCGAATTTCTGGCTTATTGATCAAATCAATTTTGGCACCTTTGCCCCCCCGGCGAGTGCCATACTTGGTGTACAGGTCTGAGTCACCCGACTTCCGGGCGCGCTTGGAGGATTTTTGGCTGGCAGCGGAGACATATGCACCATTTTGAGATAGCCCTGTAAGCCAATGAATGTCTTCGGCATGAATTGGAATTTCCTCATTGAGCCACAGGGACCCATTCTGTATCCGACTGAGGAGGAACCGGGTGCATTGCAGGGCCGGTCCCGTAGTTCCGAAAACTGGAAGAGTCCTCAAATGCATCAAGGATGACTGTTGTATGCCCCTGAATTCTAGTCGCATCCGACTGTTGGAGCTGCTGCCTGGCATATAATGATGCTGCATGTAGGTCTGCCAATGGAGGTGGGGGAATTCAGCTGGGTCGGACAGGTTGGCGTCCATACATGCTGCATTGTCATACTTGCCAACTAGCGACTCTACGCGGTGAATTCGGCTGTCCAACACTGGTTCGGGGACGGATAGGAGAGCCCTCGGCATCTTGGCGCGGCGATGGTAAACTTGGAGGATTCTTCTGGAGTTTCCTTCTGGGTGCGGTGCGCTTTGAGGCTGCAACTGCTCTGGAGTCGCTGCAACTTCCAAATTGAACTGGTCCGTCATTCTCGTGCTGATAGCCTTCATGCAAGTTATGTCATCTACTGGCACGCGCGGAGTTGATGAGACTCCATAACGACAATTAATTCTTGCTATCTTTCTTGCCTGCGATAATCGTGCGATCAATCGCATGCCTGTGTGTAATCTGACAGTTGCTGACGGCGTCATGGGGAGATGGGCGGGCGTGACGGTTGACGGAACTGCGGGTGATGGCAAATGATTACGGTACGATTACTATCTACTTATGGTAATTTATGACACAGATCTGAGCGATCCTACAGACTGACAAAAGGACTGACGGAAATGACCTGGACTGACACTAGCACGGGGATGGATCCTACACGAACGACACGCTGGACTGGCGCTGTGACACGCTGGACTGGTCCGCCCCGACCACAGTCGGTTGCGGTGAGGTACCCGCAACTGACCAGTTATTTGACAGACTGCCTATGAACGAAAAAGACTCCCTATGCTCATCCCGGTTGCGGGAGAGTTATTCGACTAAGCTACTCTACGGGTTCTCTCGGTTGCGAGAGTTATTGATGAAAAGTGAAAGGTACCTACTCCTGGTAGGGTTTCAGGCGTGCGCCATTCACCCACCCAGGAAGAACTGTACCGTCCAGCTGTGCCAACCGAACGGCTCCTGAGTCGCGGATCTCGATGACAAAGTAGGGTCCCAACCAGTGCATCTGGAGCTTGCCTGGAAACTTCTGGAACCGGCTGTCATATAAGAGAACTTTGCCGCCAACTTGGAAGGCTTTGGTTTTGATGTGGCGGTGTTGCCACGCTTTCTGTCTGGCCTTCTGAACCTTCTGGTGGAATTTCGCCAGGAATCGGGCCTCATCCAGCTCCTGTAGCTCCTGGAGGCGTTCCCGAAGTGACTCCTCGTCCGAGAATTGAAGGGATGTTGCGATCAAAAGACTGGGTACAGTGAACTCGGCGGGAATCACAGCTTCCCGGCCATACACCAACTGGAATGGCGTCTGGTTGGTCAAACGTTTCACTGTGGTCTGGTAGGCCCATAATGCCGCTGGGAGGCACTCGTCCCAATCGTCGCGCTGAGCATTGCAAATTTTAGTCAAGCCCTTTTCGAGAATCTTGTTGAATGCTTCCACAGTACCATTGGCCTGTGGGTGGTATGGGCTACTTTTATGATGCTGAATCATAAATGTGTCCAGTAGTGACTTGACCGTGGCATTAATGAAATGCGTACCCTGATCGCTGGTCAAGCTCCGTGGGCAGCCAAAACGGCTGATGATGTGTTCAAAGATGAACCGGGCAGCGGTCTCTGCCGAGCAGTCGCGTACCGCTGCTGCCTCAGCCCACCGGGTGAGGTAATCCGTGGTGGTAATGATGTACCGGGCCTTGGAGTGTCTGGCGACCGGGGCGATGGGACCTACGAAATCAACAGCCCACTTTTCAAACGGCCGCAACACATGCACTGGATGTAGCAGGAGCTCGTCCCGGTGTGAAGGCCTTCCCGTCCGCTGGCAAACATCGCAACGCTTCACATAGGCCTTACACTCAGTATGTACCGTCGGCCACCACAGGCCAGCTTGGAGCACCTTCCTTGCGATGGGTTTCGCACCCACATGCCCTCCCGCAACACCACTGTGACATTCCCACATCACTGCTTCCCGTTAATGGTCGAGAACACACCTGTGCAACACCTCATCAAGGCCCAGTTTGTACAGCTGCCCCGCGATCAATCGGTAGTCGGCCACCCGGACAACCAGGTGGTGTTTCTGAAGTGGGGTGTAATCCAGAGGGCATTGTCCCGTGGTCAGATAAGTGGCAATGTCAGCCAGATAATCTGGTACTGCTTCGACTCGAAAGAGGTCGGCATCCGGCAGCTGATCGTCCAATGATCCTTCATTCTCTCCCGTCTCCAACCTGGCTAAATGATCGGGACCAACATTCAACCTGCCAGGCTTCACAATCACTTCAAACGTGAATTCCTGGAAAAGTAGTAGCCAACGACAGATTCTTCCTTCCAACACAGGCTTATTCACCAGATACTTCAATGTAGAGTGGTCCGTGAAGAATGTGAATTTGCCTCCCAAAATATAGTGGCGGAACTTCTGGAGGGAGTACACCATCGCCAACGCCTCCCGCTCGGTCGTGGTGTAATTCTTCTCTGCATTCGATAACCGACGGCTGGCGAAGTACACCGGGTGGTCAACTGTCGTCTCCCCGGGTTGCGCCAATATAGCTCCAAGGGCAATACCGGACGCATCAATATGCACGTGGAACTACTTATCCTAGTCGGGGTGAACAAGTATGGGCGTCGTTGCCAACTTCTCCTTCAAGGTGTCAAGTGCCTTCCTGCACTCTGCCGTCCACTGAAACACCTCTGACTTCCGCAACAGTTTCTCCAGAGGGACTGTAATCTTTGCGTAGTTGCGAATAAACCGCCTGTAATACCCTGTGTGCCCAAGCAGTGCTCGCAACTGCTTCACAGTCTCGGGGGCCTCCATATGGACGATGACCGCGACCTTGGCGGGATCAACGCAGACCCCTGGCTTGCACACCACGTGGCCCAAGAGTGTGCCGAATGGAACTGCAAAAATACATTTCTTCAAGTTCAAGGAAATCTGCAGCTGACGACACCGGTCAAACATAACACGCAACAGGGAGGCGTGATTCTTCAACAGGCTGTAGACGGTCCAGTCGTCCATGTAGACCTCCAGGAACTTGTGAATGTACTCCCGGAAAGCAGCAATGACAATCCGGGAAAACACAGCCGGTGCATTCTTCAGACCAAACGGCATAACGTGGTATGCGAATGATCCCCACTCAGTGGTGAATGTCGTCTTTGCTTTGTCTTCCTTGGCAATGCGCACCTGATGGTAACCCGAAAACCCATCAGTGAATGAATAAGCTTCGTTTCCCGCAACGTGATCTAGGACTTCATCGCTGAAAGGAGTGGGAAACGGGTCGTGGATGCAGGCATTGTTCAGGCTCCGGTAGTCTACACAGACACGGATCTCCGCTTTGTCCTTCTTGTTCTGGATGACAATGGGACTCACCCACTCGGCTTCTTCTACTGGAAAGATGAGACCTGCAGCTAGCATCTTGTCAATCTCCATCTTGACCTTCTCTTTGATACGTGGGTTCAATCGGTAGGGTCGGTGCTTCACCGGCCTGGCCCCTGGTTTCAACGCGATGCGCATCTCGCCCAGATACCCCTTGATCCCCTTCAGGTCCGCAACCGATGACGGGAACAAATCTTCGTATTCCTGGAGGAGGCTGAAAATTTCTTTTGTTGTCTCCTCGTCCCAGTAATCTCCCACCATTGCGAGCTTGGGTCTCTCGTCTGTTCCAATGTTCAGCTTCTTTGTCTTTAGGGGCTGTAAATGGACTCCTTCAGTCGTCATCTCCTCACTAATACTCCGCTCGCCTTCCCTTTCGTCAAAATAGAGATGCCTGAGGTCCTCCAGACTATCGTCATCCAGATTGCCGTCAATTTGGTGGTAAACCAACTCGCGCCTGACCTCAGGTCATGACACAACCGGGCCCCCATCAGGCTCGGGATGGCAGAAAAAAAAGACCTCCTTGACTGCCTATAGGGCCTGAGACTCCTGCGCCGTCTCCCCCTCAAACAAGAAGCACCGTATGAACTTGTCCGCGACTGCCTGCCAAGAGCAAGTGCCCCGTTTTCGCTCTTCCTCCAGGTACTAGGCCTGGGGAATTGTACCCAGGGAGTGGATAAACCTGTGGACCCACAGCTCCTCAGGGTACCGGGTGCTACGCCACTGTTCCTCGCAGGCCCGCAAATGGTGTCACGGGTCGGAAGTTCCATGATACTTACGCGTACTGCAGGGTCCTTCGTCCTCTTTAAAGCGTGCCCGCAGAGCATCCGCCACGCACTCCCATCGCAACAGAGTGTTGCGGTGATTTTTCCACCACCGTGCCGACGTTGACTGCAAGGCCACATCCAAAAGTGGCATCCGGCTTTCAGCTGGGACCATGTCTTCCACCTTGGTAATAAAAGTATTGACTACTTGCATGTTCGACAATGTGGGATATCCGCGGATTTCAGTCCCTACCCATCGGACTTGGGCAATGGAGGCACATCTCCGCGTGGTGGTCTCATACCCCCCTTGCTACCAGTCTTCCCAAGCGATTTCAGATCCGAGCTCCGAGCTCTGCACACTCCGCCAACTGACAGATCCAGTCGCAGTCGGGTTAATATAATCGTCCCGCTTTCCTGCGGTCATCTGATAAAGGTGGTCCATCATCTGAGCATCCTCCCGATTCTCCACCGTTTCTGTATATCGCGGGCCCTGACACGGGTCGAGAGGCTGGGTGACCCATACCTCCCCATCCTCAAAGATCATCAGCTCCTTCTTAAGGTCGATGATGGCGTAATTCTCAAAAGCCCAATCAATGCCGAGTAAGGCAGGATAGGGATCCTTGTCACCCATGATATCAATAACCTCAAAATCGGTGTATGTCTTCACCCCCGCAACGTCGACCTCGACGCCCTCGAGCCGGCCAATTGGAAAAATGCAATACTGGTTCGCCATCCTGAGTTGGATAGGTGAGTAGGCCAGCCGTGGCCTTCCAAGAGCCTCCCATGTCTTTCGTGGCAGAATGTTGACGTCGGACCCCAAGTCCAACATGGTGTCGCTGATTTGGAACCCTGCGACCTGCGTGTTAAGCCATAATTCTTTGCCTGTTCGTTGCTTGTTCCGCTTGACACGCTGCACGTATTGAGGGCCAGCGTCCGCCGGATCTCTAAGTTCTGTGCGCCCTTGCAGTGCTCCGTCCAAAGCATACTTGAGCTGCTGCCGCAGCGCAGCGCTGTCGACAATCCTGAGGAATAGCCGGAGCCAATCCTCGACCACCGTCCCTGCGACGTTCTGCGCACCAGATTCTAGCAGCACGGGCTCCTCCAAACCTCCCTCGTTCCACAACTAGGTGAATGCCTCAACTGCCTCCTGGAAATACTTCTTCTGGACTTCGGGCCTGATCAGCTTTTTCGGTGATGTCGGCCTAACCACTCGTGCTAGCTCCTTCCCGTGGGAATCCTCTCCAGTCTTCTTTCCCCCCCTCGTCATGATTGCGACGTTCTGCAAGTCTGGGGTGGCGGTCCCTCGCGGCTCTGAGTTTATCAGATTCGTTCCCCTCTTCCTCGCCCGTTCTTCCCACTTCTTGATGAGTTACGGACAGTCTTCTGTAGCATGGGCATTGACCCGGCACTGGGAACACCAGGGTCGTCGCGGAAGGGGACACTCTCGAGCCACATGACCCTCCTGGTCACAGTTGTAACATTTTACCGGACCGCGTCCGCTTGTGCGGCCTCCCCGCATGCCTCCGCCACCTCTTCCCCTTGGAGCCTCGTTCACCTGGTACGAGGGACGATCCAGTCGATCTGCAAGTGCGTCAAGCGCCCTGCACTGCTCAATGTTGTGAGTCGTGGACACACAAAATTCATAGTATACATTATTCAGGACCGTGGAGTACTTCTGTAATATCGGGCACATCCGAGGAGGATGCCCCAGCGTCCGGCAAATCTCGCAGTACTCTGTGGTGGAGGAACCCGGTTGCGGTGGGAACCCTGCGTAAGTTTGTTGCGGCTGGTAGACTCCCTGCGGGTTCATCGCCGCGCCACCCCCTGGTGGTGGACCCCCTTGGATTGCTGCGACCGAGGGTCTTGCTCCTGCGCCGCGCAACCGAGGACACTCGGCTGCGACGTGGCCCTTGACCAGGCAATGAGTACACCAAACATTCGGTCGCACTGGTCTCACTGGCTAAAGCTCCTTGAGCTTTTCAATCAATCTGGAAATCTGGTGTTGCAACCCTATCAAAGAAGGATCTTGCGGGGCCGCCCCCCCCCCCCCGATATTCCTTGGGGTAGCCCGCCATGGCTTCAATCTTCATGGCCTGCTCCAAAGCGTCCTGCAGATTATCAATCTTCTACTAAGTGAGAGGGGTTCGTGTCAAGGGGAGCAGAGCCTTGATGAACCAGTCCCTCTGGTGGTTTGGATCGATCGGGTAGCTGAGTTTCCCGATCGTATCCTTGAATCGCCGCATCAACTCCCACGCGGTCTCACCTTCCTTCTGCTTAATTTACCACAGCTCTGACAGGCCCTGCTGGTCTGTCTGGGGGAGCTTGAATTCGCAGACAAAATCCCGCTTCACATCCGCAATTACGGGGTTAGGATGAGCCTCGGACCACTTGATAAACCATCGCAGAGCCCTCTCTCTGAGCGTGGTTTGGAATTCTATTAACTTCCCAGCATCTGGCGTCTGGCGAGCCCTCCAGATGGCTTCACACAGGTACCAGTGCTGCTCTACATCATCATTGCCCCGACCAGAAAACTCTGGATATCGGGTGAAAGATCCAGCCATGTGTACTTGCAGAGAATTGACCAAGATAAAGCCTCCAGGTCCTGGTTGCGTAACAGTCCCACTAGGGAAAATACCACTACTAGTAACGCTGCTATTACCTGGCGTTATTGACACTGATGAACTATTGTATGACCGACTCAATGCTTGTAACTAAATAAAAATATTACTTAAAGGTTGATACAGTACCAGGGGAAGGTCGGGATCCTGGCCATGCAGAAGGTGAGAAGTAGGGCTGCCTGGAGGGGTGGGTGCCGTCTGATCTTGAAACATCCGCTGCATCACGCCGTGCCATTCATCATCGGAACTCTCTTCGGGCTGCATCTTTCCATTATCTTCGCTAGTCACAATCTCTCTTTCTCGCGTCGCTGGGCTCCCATGCACCCACTGCACTTCCACTGCTGTCCCGTTTTCTTCCCGGGTATCCAAACCCATAATTCCCGTCCTCTGAGGCACCTCCTTCTGATTTTTCCTCTCGATCTCTCTTCTCTTCAAATCTCTCATTACCCTTCTTCACCACCTATCGGCGATCTGTGCCCGCCGATGCACACGTCGCTCCCGCAACTTGCATGCGGCCTCAACATCCATTCCCCACCCCCACTTTCACATTCTACACAGCATCGGTTCCCTCAACCCTTCCCCCAGCATGGGAGGTTTACGCTTCCATACTCGTTTTGTGGAATTCAATCAACCCTTCGTCCACCATCAGAGCTTTGACCCACAGCGGAATCTCCTTCAACAACTTCCCTCTTAGCCCTGAGTGGAAAATAGCCTCGGCTTTCGAGAAGGATTGATAGCACTCAGCAGCAAACTCCACAGTGTATCCTTCCAACGTGGTCCTTACCCAGAAATCCACTGCGCGAGTTAGTTCAGTGTCTATCCGATGCAGTGCCACCAGGTCTTCGTGCGCCCACCTGCGGTTTATCTTCCGCAAGCCTTCTTGGGGCAGCGTCACTCGTAACCTCCGCAACTAATTGTAAAGGTCCGTAGGGAACCTTCCCCAGAAAATTTCGTACGTATCACTGGCTGAGTCAGAGAAAAGAACAAGCTCCTTGATCGCCGCCTCCTTTTTCTTGGTCAGCTCTGCTTGCTGAGCAATGAACTGATCAAGATGATCATCCCACCATCGCCGTATCGCTCCTTCAAAAATCCTCGATACCATGATCTAGATCCCCTCAGAACATGCAGGTCCCAGCAACGGAACCATTTGTTGGCGAGAAGTCAGGTCTCGCGGACAAGACCCAGGTTCAAGAGTTGTGGCCAACAAAGGGGTCCGGTGTAGTCTAGGAACACGTCGGCATTTTCACCCTGCTCTGGGGAGCAGTGCGTCTCACCCGAGGCATGCCGCAACCACATGCAAAAGGGGATGAGATCAATGGCAAGGAACAAACCCGCAACTAATGAAGGACAGTGCATCCATTACATATACATAGTTATATACGCAAGATTACTTAATAAGCATTCAGACATTTGCAAATAAAATTTTAAACCAGCATAAACACATTACAAGCACGTAGACATCTTATTGAGACAACAACCTTCCATTATATTAATCTCTTGGCAGAACACATGATTACATGGCATTCTCACTAATAGCTTACAAATCTGATACAGATGGATTTCGGAACAGAAAGGTAGAATAGAGAGGACAGAGAGCCATAGGAAGGACATGCATGATTCCTTTGCAGCTGCTCTGTGCGTCTTTCCCTGTCTCGAGCCTCGCAACCTCTTCAGCATCCTTCTTGTTTCAGCCGGGTGACTGTTATTTATTCACCCGCTCGTGCGACTATCAGTTCCTCTGTGGCTCTACTTCGGCTTCTCCCGGCTTCTCTCCTGTTATCTACGTGTTCTACTTTCTGTCTTCTGCTGTGTGTTTCCCTCATCTGCACTTGTCCCTGTTCTATCTCCAGCTATCGCATGCTTTCACGCCACCTTGATAGCTCCACGACTCCTGGTAGTTGCGGCGCGGTCGCGGTTGCCATTTGTATTCATACCGCAACTCAAAAAGGGTCAAAATTCAAAATGTCTTAGCCAAGATTTCAAAACTAAACAAAAACAAAGGTGACTGACAATTTATAATCCTTATCAGACTATTACTCATTTGGGACCTACCCTACCTGTGCAACCCTCTATCTTGTAAGGACAACCCTCATAGGGACAACCTTTAGCTCAGCAGGGCCCTGCTTTTGGTCCACAGGGACAACCATACGGTCCACAAGGCCAACCTTCACGAGGTCATCCTTGGCCCAACATGGACAACCCTCCGGTCTTTCGGGTCAACCTTTGAATCAACCAGGCCCATCTTTTGGTCCTAGGGGGCAAAATTATCCCTCACAAGGACAACCTTTTGCACCTCAATCACAGCCGCACGTTCAATATGGCCCAAATATTGTGCAACCAGGACAACCCTTTGGTCCTTCTCCGAGTCAACTTGGTTATCAGGGCAACCTGGTCTGTCGCAACCATCAAGCCAACCTTTCCCACAAGGACAACCTATTGGTCCCCAACAACATTTTCAACAGACGGTTCAACCAGCTCAGTAGCCGTTTCAACCTGCCCACAAGCAGATTCCTTCGGTTCCACAGTCGGTTCTACCTTTTTACCCTTCTCAGCATCCTGCTCAACCTGCTCTGCAAGGTCAACCTGCTCAACCGCAAGGCGCTTACTACCCTCAAGTTTCATATCAACAGGTATATAGTGCACCTCAGATTCCTTACCCTCAAAATCCACCTGTGTATCATCAACCTCAAATCCATGCTTACATTCCACAGTAGAATCCTTATACTGCTCAACAAGGACCTCCGTGGTCTCTTCGACCCCATATCCTGGTCCTCAACCCCAGTGTCAACCGAATTATCCTACTTCTAATCCCTATGATCCGAATCTTTCGGGATAGAATGTATGGGGAGAGAATCCTGCTCGGACTAGGTGGAATGAACACACGGGTCCTTATCAACGACCTTCAATGAATTTTAATACTCAGTTACCATTTCTTGCTATGTTGGAATTACCTGATGTGTCAAAATTAACAAATGATCCTATTCTTCATAATCCATATTGGCCTCCGGTTCCGACCAAGATTCTTGGTGATTGTCCTAAATTTGAAGGTAAACTTGGCGAAGACCCCCAAACGCATGTTATGACTTACCACTTGTGGTGTTACTTTAACTCTTGGGTTGACGATTCTATTCGGCTTCGTCTTTTCCAGCGAACTCTTACTGGTGCCACCGCAAAGTGGTACATTGAGCTGTCTCGTGGAGTTTTTCAAGATTTCAATTCCTTAGCTATGGCATTCCTTACACATTTCCAGTTGCTGGTCCAGTACGAGACCGGGATGCACCTCCTCACTTCACTGAAACAAGACTGAGCTACTCATATCTCGGATCGTATTCATGAGTGGAGGCGCCATCATCGCTGGTCAAAGAGGGCCAAACATATCGCATCAAATAAACATCATAACACAATAGTGGAACCAAACAGTAGTCATGTATATTAATGAGTAGAAGGAAGAGTACAATCGATGCTTTGACGTCACAATCTCCTCTAGTGGGGTTCAGACAGAATGTGTCTCAACTGTCGGTCAAGGAATTCGGACTCAAGCTCTCTTAGAAGTCATTGACTCAAGCTCTCTCAACGCAATCTTTCTTACTCTATCTCCTCTAGCAGCTTAGATATAATATAATTCTCTTAGTTCAGCTATTCAGTCGTTCAGCTAGCTTCCACTAAAGGAGATAGTTTCTTATATAGAGGGAAGAGAGGAGGTTGGGATCCATACAAAGGTGGGAGGGAGTCCTATCCTTTAGGAGAGTTCCAAGGGAGGTGGAAACTACTAACTAAAGGAAGGAGTCAGTGGTTATTTCAGTTCAACCACTCCCAATGACTCATCCCCGAGGTGGTTGGAATGGAACCTCTGCCTTCGTTTTTAAAAAACATTCCATAAACATCTTGGTGTGGGTGTCTAACTAGCACAGAGCGCCAAATGGTGCGGGCTCAGTGTTAAATTTCATGGTCGGCGCGAGGATGTAACGGGATACTCGCGCCAAGGCAAAAATAGGGATTTTCACAACTCTACTTAGGGAAATTTCAACAAGAAGAATGTTGTTTTTATCAAAAGGGATGCAAGGATGGTATTTCCAAAGCATGACACTGCTTATTTGTCACATAAAAGACCCTCCAATGTGCGAGTTGGGGATTGCAGGGACAGTGAAAAAATGTTGTGTAACACTTCTAAACCTCCATCGACTCCATCCGTTGATGGTATTATTGGTTCTATATCTCAGACTTCTCAGAAGTATCCATCTAATTCTGGGAAGCAGAAGTCTACTTCTTCCAATAATATTGCTTCTCAGTCAGTTCCGAATTTTGGAAAGCCTGCAGATGTGAATGTCATGCAGGCCAATCCTACGGATAACACTTCTAAAGGTAAGAATAAGGGTAAGGTAACGCCCAAGCCGATACCCTGAAATAGGATTCTTCGAAACCTCATTTTGTTGATAGTACTCAACGCAAACCGAAGTATCCTTGTTTAATTTGTGACGAAGAGCACTTCACCAAATACTGTCCTCGACAATCCGTAGTGAGTCGATTGCTCAGAGGAACTCAAGGATTTCTAATTGTTCTTGAAGAACCTTTTCCTATTCAGCAAACTTAGATGGTAGAGAAACCTCAGTCCTCTACCCCATTTGGTTCTCAGGTTTTTATGATGAACAATTCTGCACCTGTTTCTATTACTACTCAATCGAAATATTATTCTGGTTCACGTCAGGAAACTGGGAAGGAGATCGTTGATGGTCCTCCTCCTCCATCTTTTTCTGGCCCTCTTGATATTTAACAACCTAATATTGAATCTGTTGTGCGACCACCTTTCAAAGGTGTGCTCCATAAGTATTCATATAATCCCAATGCCCGTGCCGCTCATCATTACAGTATTGTTGAGGATTTGGCTCAGGTGCCATCCGTGATGTCTGCGTTAGAAGTACTTCAGAGTTGTCTATCACAAAGGAAAGTGTTGTTATCTGTGATATGTGGGGTTGATCCTGCCGATACTAGCTTTCTTGCTTTCGATTTAGAGAATTTCGTCCCGCGACTCCCACACCAAATTGCGCTCATCATTCAAGTTGGTATAAATGGTTTGAACATTCACCAGGAAGTCATGGGCGAGGGTGAATCTACCTGTGTTATGCCATCTACTTGTTGGAAATCCATTGGCTCTCCAACTCTCATCTCGTCATCCAATGCCCTTGAAGCATTTGATGGAAGAGAGTGTAAACCTCTTGGTGTTCTCGCTAGTTTACCGATCACATTATAAGGGAAGACAATCAATGTTGAAGTTGAAGTTGTTGATGCTAAACTCAATTATAATCTTCTCCTCAGTCGTAGTTGGACTCACGCAATGTTATGTGTTCCGTCCACTCTCTTTCGTGTTTTGAAATCCCCGCACGAAGGAAAGATTATTACTGTTGATCAATTGTCTTTTTTCACTTCTTCTTCCAAGAACAATGTTCCGTATGTGGATAAGGTTCCTACTCCCTACGAGAGCGTAACGCCAGGCCTTTTCAAGGATACTTCCCTCATAGGTATTTTCCCTCTTCCACCACCAAACACTGTTCAGGTCAACATGATTTCTCGCACCGATGACCCATGGGTTATCCCTTCCCCTGAACAGATCAATTATTTCAGAGATTCAATGTCGTTGAGTCCGATTGAAATTGATTATTGTGAACTCATCGCCACATCAGATACTCCGTCTTCGGATTCTACTCCTTCGAGCATGTCTCTTGAAATTTATTCTCAATCCCCTTGGCTTGGTGATTTTGATTCGCTAGATCCTTTGAAAGAAGTGTTTCCCTCCGATGAGGCCATCGTGGAAACCATGTCTCTCGAGGATCTCCCATGGGATGATAATCGTCATTGTTCCTCGTTTCTCCCAAGTCTCAGGGCCATGTCTACTTGTCTTGAGCGTTTTTCTTCTCAGGTTCCTTCTCCTCCGCTTCAAACGCCTGTTCAGATTCATGAAGTTTTTTTGGAAGGTAACTTGAGTAACATTACACAGACGATGCCTATTGACGTTTCTATTAAACCAGGAATTGTCGAGAACATCCATATTGGGGTTACTTGTTCTTCCGATGAAGTACAAGTCTATACTAGACTTTCTTTTCGCAAATTCTGTGATGTCTTTGTGTGGTCCTACGAAGAAATTCCCGTCATTGATCCTAGCATTGTGGTACATGAAATTCCTACTTACCTCGGTTCAAACATGTTCGCCAGCGTCTTCGTCTAGTTCATCCTAGGAAAGCTGCTACCATTAAAGCTGAAGTGGAAAAGCTTCTCAAAGCTGGTTTCATTTATCCGATTCCATTGACAGAGTGGGTCTCTAATATTGTTCCTATAGATAAGAAACATGGCACTATTCGTGTCTGTGTTGACTATCATAATATCAATTGATCTTGTCCCAAAGATAATTACCCTACTCCCTTCATCGATCAGATCATTGACGATTGTGCCGGGAGCGAGATTTTTTTCCCTTGTGGACGGTTTTTCTGGTTATATTCAGATAAAAATTCTCTTGACTGATCAACACAAAACTGCCTTCATCTGTCCTTGGGGTACCTTTGTGTATAAGAAGCTTCCTTTTGGTTTAAAGAATGTTGGGGCCACATTTCAGCACACGATGTCCTATGCCTTTCATGATATTCGTCACATCATACAACCTTATCTGGATGACCTTCTGGCTCATTCGGCTAAGCGTAGGGATCACCCTGACCATCTTCATTAGATTTTTCTTCGTTGTAGACACTATAACGTTTGGCTTAATCCGCACAAGTGTGTCTTCTGCGTTGATTCTGGTAGACTCTTAGGGTTTATCATGTCTCAAGACGGAATTCGCCTCGATCCTCTCAAAGTTGAGGCTATTATTAATCTCCTCTCTCCTTCCTCATTGCACAAGTTGCAGAGTTTACAAGGGAAAGCTAAATTTTTACGTCGTTTTATACCTAACTATGTCGAAGTAGCTGGAGGATTCACACGATTGTTAAATCAAGATGTTCCTTTCTGTTGGGATGAAATCGCTCGGAAATCTTTTGATGTGTTGAAAACATTGCTTGTCAATGCTCCTCTACTCCGCCCTCCAAATTATCATCGTGATTTTTCCCTTTATTTAGCTGTCGCTTTCAGCACGATTGCGATGGTTTTTGGTACAAGATGATGATGACGGTCATGAGCATGTTATTTATTACTTGTCTCATAACCTTCTTGACCTCGAAACTCGTTATGCTCATGTCGAGAAGTTAGCATTAGCTGCAGTTCAAGCAGTCCAATGTTTTCGTCATTATTTTCTCTTACGCACAGTGGCAGTGATTTATGATTGCAACCCCATGACTTACATATTGTCTCGACAATTGTTGGGGGGAAAATAATTTAAATGGATTTTTATCCTCCAAGAGTTTTATTTGGAATTTACTATTGCCAAGTCTAAGAAATCATTAGTTTTTGTTGATTTGCTTGTTCTCTCCCTTCCGACTCTGCTCCTTTTCTTTATGAGGAATCCATTCCAGATTATTCGCTTTTCTTGATTATCACCCTTGATCTGTGGTCAGTGATATCATTTTTTATCTCCAGACTTCGTCTTTTAGATCTGAGTTGATGAAGGATACCCATCGACGCATCTGACATCGGTCGCAACATTATCATATAGTCGAGGATATCCTCTATCGTGTCGGAGTAGATTCCATTCTCCGCCGGTGTTTGACCCTCGAGGAAGCTGAGAAAGTCCTCAATGACTGTCACAGTGGCGCCTGTGGCGGTCACATGTCTGGTTATGCTACTGCTCAAAAAATCCTTCGTGCTGGTTATTTTTGGCCCTCTATTTTCAAAGACTGCATTGTCACAGTTCGTAAATGCCATGATTTCCAGATTTACCAAAGCAAGATGTGTGCGCCACCCATTCCTCTTCATCTTTTCATTACCGTTGGCCCCTTTTTGAAGTGGGGCATCGATTTTATGATGTGTAACCCTCACTCAGCTGGGGGGCATGCTTATATTATCGTAGCCGTGGACTACTTCACCAAATGGGTCGAAGCAATGCCTACACTTGCCGCTGACGGTAAGACAACTGCTCAGTTCATATTCACTCACATTATTGCTAGGTTTCATGTCCCACAAGGCATCATTACTGATCATGGTTCCCATTTTTGGCATTATATGTGGTGGAGTTGACTTTTAAGTTGGGGTACTGCATTAAAACTAACTCAACAACTACATGCTACCCTCAGAAGCTAATGGCTAGAGAATTTGAAGGCGTGAACAAATTCCTTATCACTATGCTTCTTGTCTGGTTGAGATCCATAAATCAAATTGGCATCTCATGTTATTTCAGCTCTTTGGCATACCGACCTCGATTCGAAGTGCAACTGGGTTCACTCCTTTCCAGATTGGTCTATGGCTTTCGGAAGCTACTCTCTAGATTGGTTGAAATACCTTCGCTCAAGTTAGTTGTTGGATACCCCGGCGCCCCGCCCATTTGGAAGAAGAAAGTTAGTGTGATTCTTTCGTCCTAAAAGATCACTTTAGCTATGCATATCAAGTAGCCCTAACATCAAGTATGGCTGCAAAATATCTTTAAATTTACTGCATAATATTATATCTAAGCATAAAAGACATTAAGCAGATAAAATGTGAAATGGCTCCATGCATCCAATGAACAAGACAAGAACAATGTATAAAAAGAATCTTATATTATATTAAAGAATGGGGCACCTGAGAGGAAAACAAGAAAGGTGTTTTCCAGTTCTCCTCAGTGGGATGGGTTCTTGGAAGTCCTCAATGTTTCAGATCTAAAATTCCTCTCTTTGGTTGATATGACAAACCCTAACAAACATGGAACTCAATGGGAGTTCAAAATGAAAACAAAATGAAATTGGTGACCAAGAGTAGATCTAGTGTGATCTAATGCAATGGAGGTGACTAGTGAATGGGGAAAACCCTCCTATTTATAACAAAATATTGGGGTGTTCTAGAACTCGGTGCATGAATAAAATATTATTAATCACATTCTAGAATCACCTTTTAGGAATATTTTATTATATTTGTTGGAGGGAAAAGGGTTTTTGACTTGGGTCAATTCCTTTATTTATAAGTAACAAATAAATAAATGATTTATTTATTATTTAAGGGAAATGAGGGGAATATAATTAAATAAATAATGGTTTATTTAATTATTTAAAAATGATTTAGTCAAATTTAACTATGAATAGTATTTAAATAATGATTTAAATAACTTATTCTTAGGAAATAATTAAATAAATAATGATTTATTTAATTGATTACCTTGTTTTGGGTTAAATATAACCAAGAAACGTAAACAAATGTGGTGAAAGCAATTTTACTTGGGGTAAAATTGGTCTTACATGGTGTACTTGGGTTCATCTAACGATAATGGGTTAGATGACCAAAAAATGGTGTAACAGATTGCCCCCCAACGTACGAGTGTTAGGAGCAAATCGTATGACCGAAGTACATTGTAAGAACTCGATCACTAGACAGCAAAAGATAAAAGAGAGGAATGTAAGATAATCTAAAGTGGTGGAGGACTAGACCCTGAGGAGATGAGACTTACAGGTGCAACAAATCTCAAGTGTATGATGTGGTACCAATGTGAAAGGCGGCAAGGGAGGCATACCTATGCCCGCCGAGACATTAGTACAAAGAATAAGGCGCTTGGAAAACCACGGAACGCAGTAGTAAAACCAGTGCTGGCCTAAACATGAGCCAAAAAACAAAAATGATGAATCCCACATACATGTCATGCCTGGAAGAAACGTCAGGACTTATACAATAAGATTTGAGTACATGAGATAGAAATACACCCAAATGCCCCCTACACACGGGGAAGGGCTCGCGAAATCAGACCAACACGTGCAAATCGAAGAGGTGCTGCAAGCGACTGAGGCCAATAGCGTCAAAGGAGAGGAGCTGCATCAAGGGCTGGAAGGAAGAAATCATCCGGGTATGTGGGGGGCTACCTACAGGGCCACCCCCTCATGAGGGCTGAGACATCTCACACACACCCGGGTATCACCAATAGCTGTTGCTACATCACTGAACCATCAAGTGTGTAGATCGCGATCAGGTTGACAAGAGCTCAAACCAAGGTACACTGCCCCCTTAGACCTGACTTCTGGAGAAAATGGGCTGATGTCGATAGAAGTAGGTTTGCCATAGGTGAGGTAATAAGGTAATCTCAAGTAAGGCACGGGAGAGAATAGTGGAGCGACACACATATGTAACTAAGGATGGTGATGAAATGAGGGGTGGTGCCAATGGGGACCATAAAGATCATGAGTACAAACTGGTAACTCATGACGGAAATTATCACGAACGGAGATGAGTGTGTGGGCAAAGTGGTGCCCCCCACTGAATTGTGGTGTAAGTGAGAAAATCTGATTTTAAGGGGATGTGAGGGAAGACTTCGTGGACAGCTGGTGTCCTGGTGAAGTAATGAAATGTGAAAACAAATGTATGCTGGCTATCTACAAGAGAGATAAAACGTGCATTTCGAGCGGGAAATGCTAGGGGTAATATTTCTTGAGATAGAGTGCATTACGAGGATTAGGAAGGGGGTGGCCTTCAAATTTCTCTAAAAGATAGGCCCCCTTTCCAAGGTCTTTACTGATAATGTAAGGACCGAGCCATAGTGAGTCGAACTTCCCATGACCAAGGGTATCATGGGCCTGGTCATAGACTAGAACAAGGTCACCTTCGTGAAAGTGGCGAGGGTGTACTTTTCGGTCATACTGAGCTTTGGTGTGCTTTTTGGCCGCTTCAAGAGTTTGTAATGCAACACGACGGTTTTTAGAGTCGCGCTCGAGCATGATAAGTCATTGTTCTAGAGGTTGGGTATCAGGGAGGAGTTCGACGGCCAGGTGAAGGGAAGGGATTTCACACTCAATTGGTAGTACTGCCTCCTCACCGAAGACGAGGTGGAAAGGAGTGAAACCAGTGGTGGTTTTAACCGAAGTCCGATAAGCCCACAAAGCAGGGAAGAGCATAAGGTGCCAATTGTTTTTGTGCTTATTCACTGTTCTTTGAAGCATGGTCTTAAGAATTTTGTTGACCGCTTCAACTTGGCCATTACCTTGGGGGTAATAGGAAGATGAATATTGGTGCTCAAAACCCAAGAGTGAGGATAGCTCATGCTAGATCTCATCTTCGAAATGTCGTCCATGGTCAGAGACTAACTGTTTTGGAACTCTGAATCGAGTGATGACATGGTTAAAGAAAAAGAGGGCTGCAGTGGCTGCCGTATTCTTGAATGTCGGCATAGCTTCAGCCCATTTGGTGAAATAATCAACTGCCATGATGATGTATTTGTGGTTACCGGTGGAGGGAGGTTGACATTCCATAAAGTCAATGGCCCATTTGCAAAAAGGGCCCGCTGTGATGACAGGATGGAGGGGAGCGGGAGGAGCTCGCGCCTTGGGGGCGAAATGTTGGAAATTGGAACAGTGTTTAATTGCTTCAATGCAATAACTATAGAGAGAAGGCCAAAAATACCCGGCGCGCATGATTTTTTGGGCGGTGGCAAGGTCGGAAAGGTGGCCCCCACAAGCACTGCTATGGTAGGCGTTGAGGACTTGTTTAGCTTCACCGTGTGTGAGGCAACGACGAAGGATAGTATCTACTCCACGACGATAAAGTTCGTCGCCTAGTAGAAGGTAGCGAGAGGCTTGGTGTCTGATGCGTCGTCGGGCAGCATGATCAAGATGAAGGGCGAACTTTCAGGTTCGCAGGTAAGTAAGGATATCACCATACCAAGGATCATCAGTGGTGATGGAAAATAAATTTTCATCGGGAAGAGCATCATTAATAGGAGTGTCGTGCATCCCGGTAGGCAAATCGGAAATGAGTTCAGCGAGGGCTAAACCTTTCTTACTTTTCAGGGTGACGAATTCAAGGTCAAATTCTTGGAGAATAACGACCCAATGAGCATACTTCCCACTGAGGATGCGTCAACTTAACAGGAAAGCCATGGGGTTGGAATCAGTCACAACCTTGGTGGAAGGCAGGAGGATATAATGACGCAGTTTTTGGACCGAGAACACAACCGCAAGTGCTAACTTTTCTTCATGTGAGTAGGACACAGGTGGGCCAACAAGGGTTTTACTGACATAATAGATCACATGCTCGAGGCCGTTATCATATTCTTGAATAAGGACACCAGCAACCGAATGGGTGGAAGCGGACATGTAAAGGATTAAATCTCGGTCAAAATCAGGATGACGGATCAAGGGGGCGGAGGTTAGAGCATGTTTGAGGGCATCAAAATATTGTTGAGCGTAGGAATCCCAGACAAAAGAAGTGTGGGAGTGAAGAAGTCGAAGGAAACCATGTGCGGTGGTCACATAGTCTGGAATGGATCGGCGAAGAAAATTAGCTTTGCCTTGGAGGCTTTGGAGTTGTCGTAAGGTTCATGGGATAGGTAGTTCAAGAATGGCTTGAACTTTCAAAGGGTCAAGAGTGATCCAATTTTTAGAAACGATGAAGCCGAGGAGACGACCAGCGGGAACATAGAAGACACATTTTAAAGGGTTAAGACGGATGTTATACTTGCGACAGCGGAGGAAAATGGTACGCAGATCATGTAGGTGTTGCGCCCGATGTTTAGAACGCGCAATGAGGTCGTCTAAATAGGTGAGGATAATATGAGCTAAGTCATGGAAACAATAAGACATGGCTTGTTGAAACGTGGCGCCAGCATTTTTAAGACCAAATGGCATGACGAGGTATGAAAAAGTGCCCCACGGACTAATGAACGCAGTTTTAAGTTGATCAGCACGACGAAGAATGATTTGGTTGTATCCTGAGAAGCCATCCATAAAGGATAAGACCTCGTGCCCCGCACACTCATCAATGATTTGGTCAATAAATGGTGTGGGGAAGTTGTCTTTGGGACAAGCTTTGTTCAGATCACGAAAGTCAGTGCAAACACGAATGGTGCCTTGTTTTTTGAGAACAGGAACTGGGTTGGACACTCAAGTGGTGTACTCAATAGGGTAAATAAAACCAGCCTGTCGGAGCTCATCGATTTCATCTTTGATGGCTTCACGTCTAGATGGATGAATGGGTCTTAACTTTTGACGGACCAGAGTGGCGTCAGGCCATGTGTCGATGTAGTGTTCGACAATGGCCGGATCGAGTCCTGGAATTTCCGAGTAGGACCAAGGGAAAACATCACGGAATTCTTTGAAGAGTTTGGTGTAGGCTTCAATTTCTTCCGGAGTGCAGTGGGCGCCCATGGTGATGTGTTCTGCGATACCTGGTTTGACAAAAATGTCTATTTTGATGGTAGGGGAGATGTTAGCCATATTGCCTTCTTCGAAAGCGTCAGGAGCCGGGATGGGGTTTTGGAACCAATCAACTTTATTGGGAATGAAGTCTTTGGATTCGAGAGAATATTGGTCATGTGATTGATGTGGGAGGAAGTATGCACGATGGTGCATATCGTCCCATGGAAAGTCAGGTTTGGTCATGGCTTCCATGATGTCTTCATTGGATTGGAAGAGTGGAATAGTGGATGACATAGGATGGCCTGAAGAGGTAGAAATATGAGATATCTGATGTTGAGGGGAAAGGCTTATGTTCTTGTCGATATGAGAAGTGACAGCGGGGTCAATAGATGAGTGGGAAGGCGAAATAACAGGGGACAGGGCTAAGGGGTTGGATGTCGGGAAACGCGGTGATGAGGCAAGGTAGGAAATAGTGGCAGAAGGTTCAGTCATGTCAGTATCAGGAGGAGAAATGGTAATTGGGGTGTACGCGTGGTCAGGGGTTAAAAAAGGAGGGCGGGCAAGCGTGGCTTCGAATTGGCGGTAAGCGGCCAAAGAAGCATGATACTCGTCAAGACAGGGGCATAGGTGGGTATAATGTCCATGGAAGTCACATAAAGAACCAGGGTGATTGGTGTGCAAGTTTTTAAGTTTGGGAAGGGAACCAGGGAGGGTGACCTGGACCGTGGGGATATCAGATTCTGGAAACGTTTCATTGACTACGGTTTTGAGGTGTGGTAATTTAGGACAGGTATGGGTGGCGTGGCCGACGACGTCGCACAAGGCGCACTGGATGGGATGTTTTGGGAGGCGAGGAGGGGTGGAAGTTTTCACCGCCATCGAGTCCTTCGGTGCCCCCCTACGAGATTTGCTATTGTTACTTCACATGGTTGTAACAGGAGGAGACGGAGGTTTGGGAGTAGCGGAAGAGGTCATGGGTATTGGTTGAACCAGAGTCAAAGCAAGATATGGCTTGGGTTGACCAGGCAGGGTGGGGGTAGGGGGGCTGAGGTACGAGACGGGTATACCCAAGGTCAAGTTGGGTAGGGAGAGGGTAGCCAAGATAGGGACAGAGGAAGCTCCGGGAGGTGGAGCGAGGAAAGGACTCTGACCAGCAGGAAAATGGCTAGGGAGGACAAGGCCGAAGGGATTGAAATCGGGCGGAAGTATGCCAGTAGGGAGGGGAGATTCTGAAGGAAAAAGACTGGCTAGCGGGGGTGAAGGGCTAGGAGTCGGAGGAGTTGGGGAAAGTTGAGGTTGCTGACTAGCCAAAGTGGGCTATGTAAGGTCAGCCCAAGATGATTGCATCATGCAAACGCTCGCCAGGCTAGGGTCAGAGAGGGTAGGTGAGTCAAGAAAGGTGCCAAGCAAGGAGGAGTCTTTGAAGAGGCCGGGAGAGACACGGGGCCAAGACGTAGTCGCGGTGGAAATAGAGGGCTCAAGAGAAATCTGAGAGTTGGGGGTACGATACGATAACTGGTCGATGGTGATGATTTTGCCGTTATGTGGGAAGAACATCTTGCAGTAAACTACGGATGGGACGGCAGACATGGCATAGGTGTAACTACGCCCCAAGAGGATGTTGTAGTCGAGAGGGGCGTTGATCACTTCAATGTCGACACACACAGTTTTTCTGGCAAGAGTAATAGGACAGCGGCGGAAGAGGCCGACGGGCTGGGAAGCATGGCCATCCCACACACGAAGGGTGATTATGGAAGGATCCAATGCAGGAGATCCGAGTTGCTGCCAAACCGAAGCGGACATGACACAGGTATATGTCCCCTCATCAATGACACATCGAGTAGTAGTGGCATTGTGGATTTGGACCGAGATTTGGAAAGCAACAGACGTAGGAAGAAGGGGATGGTCAAGTTGACGGGGATCGAAAATAATGAACTGGTCATCGGTAGGGTCGACAGCATCCAGGATAATCTGATCAGAGGCAACATTTTTGCGTAAGGGACCCTTAGGAACTTTGGTGTGAACTTCATCTTTGGGTGGAGGGATTGGTAAGGGACCATTGGGTGTCGAAAGAGGCTGAGTGGGGGCCAAGGAGGGGAACTCAGGGGTAGAAGGAACGGGAGGCCGAGTTTGAAGGGAAGGATTGGTGGTGAGAGATTGGTCTGATGCCATCATGAGGATCTGGTGATCAGAGGAACCAGAAGGAGAAGGTTGAGCGGGTTCTGAGCCATGAGGTGACTGGGTGGCCATGAGTCCTTGTTGAGGGGAAGGAGCGAGAAACATAGCGGGTTGAGAGGTTTCCGTATGGGGAGGGAGAGTAGGAGGAGATGGTTGTGTCTGCATAGTGGTCTAAGACTCCCATAGTTGCCTCATTGGTGGTAATCAGGGACAAGCATGAGTGGGATGACCGTAAAAATCACAGCACGAACAAGGTTTGTTAGTGTGAAGCGGCCTATCCGGCTTGGGCGGAGAGCCCTGGGATTGGGTGATAGTGGGGGAATCAATGCAGGAATAGTTGGGTCCATGATTAACAGAGGGGTAGGGATGGCCTTTCCTCTTTTGTGGAGAAGGAAGAGGAGGAATGGAACCCGGATGTGCAAACGTTGGCCTTGAAGGGGGGAGTAAGTGTGGTCCAAATGCTGAAGGCACTGGGACAGTGGGATGTGGGTAGAGGTAAGGTGGGGGGTAGGAAAAAGGAAGAGGCATGCCAAAGCTTGTATACATTCTACCTAGAGAGGTAAAAATGTCAGAGGGGTTGGTCGCGCCTGGAGGGGAACCGTAGCCCGGAAGAGGTTGAGCAGAGGTATACATGGCAAAAGTATCAGGAGGAGAACCCGAACAAGCAGGGGAAGAGTCGGAGTGCAGACTCGGGGGAGGACTTACTTGAGGACGATGAGAAGGAGTAAGTCGATCAACCGGAAACTGAGGGTGGAGGCTAAGAAGTTTCCGGGAAAAACGCCTTGGAGGCACAATGATGACGGGAAGAAGAAAGACCGACAAGGGCAGCAAGGTGCAAAAGCAAGGCGCGACAAGGGCAAGGAGGTGCAGCGTCGATTAATTTTAGAGTCTTTTCCAGGCGGTGTTAACCAGGCTCTTCTTCACTTAGGGTCAGTGTGTGGCATGCGTTAATTTTAATTGATTAAACCCAGACGTTTTGAGAGTAAAAGAAAAAGTGTGCTACGTAATGGAAAAGAAATCTGCAGTAAATAAGACTGAAAGAACATAAAATTAGCAACTAAAAAGGCAGCAATCGAACCCAAGAAGGTGGGTCTCTCAAAAACTAGTCTAGAAGGGGCAGAGCACGCTAAGAGATCAATAGATCTAAGGTCCGGAGGGACTGGGATCTAATGGAGAAATCTGCTGGAAAGTGGTGCAGAAAGTAGCAAAGAGGCAGGGGCAAGGTTGCTGTTAGAAAATAAGAGATCAGCTAAAAAGAGGGGGTCAATGGGGTGACCCTAGAGCAGAACCCAAACAAAGCGAAAGGAAATGTATAGACAGGGAAGAAAATCTGACCTGTGAGGATCTGAACAAGAGGTATCAGATCTGAAATAAGCCTGAAACTTCTGGAAATGCAGACGTCTCAAAACAGCAACAAACTCTCCACAAAAAGTGGAGGGAATTGAAGCCCTAAGGGGAAAGAGTCCCACTTATGTGAGTGAAATAGATCAGAAACAGGTCTGGACAGGTGGAGACAGAGGCTAGAACACCCTGACAGAAGCTTCAGTGAAACCCAGAAAAAGTGCTCGGAGATTGCAGAAAAAAGTGCAAGTCGCAGGTTTGGGCCTATTTTCAGACCAGGTCGCAGATTTAAGGCAGAAAAGTGCGACCTCAAGGCCAGGTCGCACTTTTTGGGCTGATAAGTGCGACCTGCAGATCCGGGTCTGGCGGCGGCAGATTTCAAAAAAATTTGTCGTCTCAATAGCGGCTGATGTCGGCCACCTGCACAAAAAGGCCAAAAACACACAGAAGTTAGAAATTTGAATGTTTGAGGGTTTTAGAGGGGAAAACTAGCATAAAAATGGAAAAAATAGGAAAAATAAAAAATGGAAGAGAAACCCTAGGGTCTGAAACAGCTGGATATGCAGGAAAATAGAAAACGACAGTGGTTGCAAAAGAAAACCCGTGTGGAGTCGCCAATTGTTAGTATGATTCTTTCGTCGTAAAATATCACTTTAGCTATGCATATCAAGTAGCCTTAACATCAAGTATGGCTACAAAATATCTTTAGATTTGCTGCATAATATTAGATCTAAGCATAAAAGACATTAAGTAGATAAAATGTGAAATGGCTCCATGCATCCAATGAACAAGACAAGAACAATGTATAAAAAGAATCTTATATTATATTAAAGAATGGGGCACCTGAGAGGAAAACAAGAAAGGTGTTTTCCAGTTCTCCTCAGTGGGATGGGTTCTTGGAAGTCCTCAGTGTTTCAGATCTAAAATTCCTCTCTTTGGTTGATATGAAAAACCCTAACAAACATGGAACTCAATGGGAGTTCAAAATGCAAACAAAATTAAATTGGTGACCAAGAGTAGATCTAGTGTGATCTAATGCAATGGAGGTGACTAATGAATGGGGAAAACCCTCCTATTTATAACAAAATATTGGGGTGTTCTAGAACTTGGTGCATGAATAAAATATTATTAATCACATTCTAGAATCACCCTTTAGGAATATTTTATTATATTTGTTGGAGGGAAAAGGGTGTTTGACTTGGGTCAATTCCTTTATTTATAAATAACAAATAAATAAATGATTTATTTATTATTTAAGGGAAATGAGGGGAATATAATTAAATAAATAATGGTTTATTTAATTATTTAAAAATGATTTAGTCAAATTTAACTATGAATAGTATTTAAATAATGATTTAAATAACTTATTCTTAGGAAATAATTAAATAAATAATGATTTATTTAATTGATTACCTTGTTTTGGGTTAAATATGACCAAGAAATGTAAACGAATGTGGTGAAAGCGATTTTACTTGGGGTAAAATTAGTCTTACATGGTGTACTTGGGTTCATCTAACGATAATGGGTTAGATGGTCCTTGGAAGTCCTCAGTGTTTCAAATCTAAAATTCCTCTCTTTGGTTAATGTGGAAAACCCTAACAAACATGGAACTCAATGGGAGTTCAAAATGCAAACAAATGAAAATGGTGACCAAGAGTAGATCTAGTGTGATCTAATGCAATGGAGGTGACTAATGAATGGGGAAAACCCTCCTATTTATAACAAAATATTGGGGTGTTCTAGAACTCGGTGCGTGAATAAAATATTATTAATCATATTCTAGAATCACCTTTTAGGAATATTTTATTATATTTGTTGGAGGGAAAAGGGTTTTTGACTTGGGTCAATTCCTTTATTTATAAATAAAAAATAAATAAATGATTTATTTATTATTTTAAGGGAAATGAGGGGAATATAATTAAATAAATAATGGTTTATTTACTTATTTAAAAATGATTTAGTCAAATTTAACTAGGAATAGTATTTAAATAGTGATTTAAATAACTTATTCTTAGGAAATAATTAAATAAATAATGATTTATTTAATTGATTACCTTGTTTTGGGTTAAATATGACCAAGAAGTGTAAAAAAATGTGGTGAAAGTGATTTTACTTGGGGTAAAATTGGTCTTACATGGTGTACTTGGGTTCATCTAACGATAATGGGTTAGATGACCAAAAAATGGTGTAACAGTATTCACTGCAGTCAACACACCACAAGAGTTATTTCCATAATACTTCCTGTTCCCATAATTGATCTTGGAGTCGAGTATGATCCTGAGTTTTCGGGGGATCCTAAATTTGAATTGATAGGTACCCTCTCGCCCTCTCCGGGCAACCTTTCTTCATTGCTGACATTGAATCTTGGTGGCAATAATTTTAGAGGAGTTATTCCACCTGAACTCGGGCAGCTTAAACCCCTGAGATTACTTAACCTCAAGTTTAATATTCTTGAGGGATTAATTCCCAAATCATTTTCTAATTGCACATCCCTTAGATGGATCGACCTTTCAACGAACTCCTTGAATTGGACGATGCCATCCAATTTTGGTCATCTAGTCAACTTGGAACATCTCAACTTCTGGGGCAATGAATTGAGTGGAAGTATTCCAACATCATTGCCTAATTTCACAGGCCTTCGATGGCTCAACCTTTCAATGAACTCCTTCAATGGGACGATGCCATCAGAGTTTGGTCATCTAGTCAACTTGGAACATCTCAAATTCGCTTTGAATAAACTGAGTGGATGTATTCCAGCTTCATTGTCTAATTGCACGGGCCTTCAATGGATCAGCCTTTTGGAGAACTTTTTAAATGGGATGATGCCATCAGAGTTTGGTCGTGTAGTCAACTTGGAATAACTCAACTTCGTAGACAATCATCTTAGTGGAAGTATTCCAGTTTCATTGCCTAATTGCACAGACCTTCGATTGATTGACCTTTCAAATAACAGCTACTTGAATGGGACTATCCTATCAAATTTCGGTCATCTAGTCAACTTGGAACAACTGAAATTCCAAGGCAATTATCTGAGTGGAATTATTCCAACTTTCTTGAGCAAATGCACATCATTTTAATGGTTTTCTCTTGGACATAACCGATTCAATGGGTCAATCCCTTCTGCTTCCTTTTGGAGTTTGATGAGAAGTCTATCTTTTCTTGAATTATCCTGAAACTAGTTAACTGGTGACATCCCTCCGGCCCTAGGAAATCATAATCGGTTGTCGTCCATCGACTTCAGTGACAACCAATTAAGTGGAGGAATTGCAGCAGTTTCCAATTACACCCAGCTATCTCACATCGAATTTAGTGGAAACAAATTGAGCGGGAGAATTCCAGCGCTCTGTAATTGTACCTAGATATTGTACATCGACTTTTCAAAAAACAACATCAATGAAAAAATTCCAGTGGAATTGGGGCTGTTGGACAAGCTAGAGACTCTAGATCTATGTTCCAAAAACATCAGTGGAAGAATTCCAGTAGAGTTGGGGTTGTTTCACAAGCTAGAGATGCTGGACTTAAGTTCTAACTAACTAGATGACATTATTCCTCCAGCGCTAGAAAATTTCTCGTCCCTCAAGCCTTTATATTTGGGGAACAATCGATTTTTCAGCAGTGTACCACCTGAATTGGGCAATTTGAGGGAGCTTACTCACCTTTCAATCTATGGCCTAAGTGATACTCCTACCGATGGTTATCCTTGGTATAATTGTTCTCGTGGAAATATTTCAGGTTCTATCCCTTCCGAAATATGAAATTGCAGTAATATCTCTTCGCTAGATCTTCAGTCAAATAGGCTCACAAGGTCAATACCATAAACCATTACAAGATTGAATAAGCTTACACTTATTTCTTCAATATCAACCAGATCACGGGTACAATTCCTCAACAAATAGGAAAGCTCCAATCCCTTTAATCCTTGTCTTTATTTTCAAACAACTTAGCTGGACATATTCCAGATAACATAGGTCACTTAAAATTTATTACAGACCTATATTTGAGTAGGAATAATATGTCAGGCAATATCCCTTCTCATGTTAGTGTATTGGCTTCACTACAATCTTTGACTTTATCACAAAACAATTTCATTGGGAACATTCCTAGAGCCATAGGAAATCTCAAAGCTTTAATGACCATAGATATGTCTAACATCTGTGGAAGCATTCCTAAAACTATAGAAAAATTCCAATATCTTTCCCTTATAGATATATCAAAAAAATTCCTTATAGATATATCAAATAAATTATTAAGTGGATTTTTGAGTAATATAAACTTTCCAAATTCTTTAGAGTATTTTTCAACTCACTCTAACAATTTTTCTGGAACTTTGCCAAAGTCTTTTCCGATGTGTGAATTGTTGGATTTAAGGAAAAATAAATTAAAAAGTGAGATACCTCAACATATTGGAAATTTTCAATACTTACAAGTGTTAAGTATAATTTATAATAATTTCTATGGTGGTATTCTTCAATCCATCACAAATCTCACCAACTTAAGGGTGTTGGATTTATCCAACAACAAATTCAATGGAAGAATACCCTTTCATCTTGAGGGACTTTAGGGATTTACAATCAATGCATCTTCAATGTTTGAAGATAATATTGAAGTACCATTTTCTATTATCATTAAAATAATTGAGTATACTCTCACATATGTGCTTGCTACAAACACAATGATTGAGCTGTTAAGCAATAATTTTACGGGAGGAATCTCTGCAAGCATAGGGAGTCTAAGTAGCTGGAGACTTGAATTTATTTGGAAATCAGTTGGGGAGGCAAATACCTGCATCAATTCGTGAGATATCTACCTTAGAGAAGTTGGACTTGACTGGAGAGATTCCTCAAGAGCTCTCTAAATTGTCAATGTTGGCAGTTTTTGATGTTTCATTTAATAGCTTATGTGGCTCAATCCCAACATTCCTCAAGAGCTCTCTAAATTGTCAATGTAGGCAGTTTTTGATGTTTCATTTAATAGCTTATGTGGCTCAATCCTAATAGGAACACAATTTTCTACTTTTAATGTAGCATCATTTCAAAAGAATAAGTGCTTACGAGCGTGTCCTTTAAATCCATGCAATGTAAAGAGAGCACCAATGAGAGGAGTCAATAGTGGTAAGAGTAATCATATCAAAGTGGGCTGGGTAAGCCATTTGGATGAAAAAATGTTATTATTAACATTAAATGTATGGGATTTGGGATTGGATTTGGGGGAGTGGTTGATACGTTCATATTATGTGAAATATATAGACATTGGGTGTTGATTTTGCCACCCAATAGATCAAAAGAATTCTATGAAGAATATCGATTCCCCACATAAAACGAATGTAAAGATGTTTTTGGTTAGTACTTGAATGTTTGAGAATAAAGATGATTTGTTTTCTATGGAGAATATCCATTCCCTACATAAAAAGAATATAAAGGTTATTTATTTTCTATAGAGAATATAGATTCTCTACATAAAATAATGTAAAGATGTTTTAGTTTGTATTTGAATGTTTCAAAATAAAGTGGTTTTTTTTCTATTTGAAAGTTTCAAAATAATAAATATGATAAATAAAATAATCTATAACCTATCTAAAATATTATGAAAAAGACTAATTTTTTTAATATGATTTGTTTGGAAAATCAATAACTACATATAACCACATTAAAATTTTTTAAATACCATTACAATCCTCAATTTACACGCAAAAACCACCACTTAACGTAATCTTAACAAACATATCCAATGCACATTAAAAAAACACATGATTATTTATATATATAATTATAATTTTCAAAATAAATTAAAAAATATATATAAAATATAAACATTAATAAACTAAAATTTATAATTATATTTTATCTTTTTTTAATAAAAAATATAATATAATTTTAATATAATTTAAACTTTTGTTTTTTTATTACCGTCAATGAACTTACTATTGTTATTATTTTTAAAATAAATTTAATTTAAAACATATTTGTTCTAGAAAATATTATTACAATATATATTAACAATTGACAATTTCTTACTTGCGATTTGTAATGGACATCGAACTACTTCACTTAAGCGATTGCCCAACATAAGCTCTGTTGCACTCACAATCACTTGCGATTTGTAATGGACATCGAACTACTTCACTTAAGGGATTGCCCAACATAGGCTATGTTGCACTCACCATTTATATGTGTTAAGTGCTTTTCATCCAAATTTGTGATATTTTTAGATGTTGGTGTTGAGAATGCAATTTTAAAAATATTAATTTTTTTTATTAAACTTAAAAATTTTACTATTTTTATAGTTTTAAAATTTTTCTAATTTTGATATTAAATTATTCACTTTTAATTAAAATTATATTTTTTCATTTATTGTTTTTTTATATTTAGAATTTAGTGAATTATCATTCGTATTTTTTCAATATTATATTTTAAAATAAAGTAATAAAAATTATATATATATATATATATATATATATATATATATATATATATATATATAATTTTTTCAATATTATATAACTTATATAAATTGTGTATTAAATATTTCTATGAAATTTTAAAAAAATAATGTTTTTTATTATTTGAATTCAAATAAATAAATAGAGAGGATATTATAATTTAGTATAATGAAATTTAATATAAAAAATATGTATAATATATATTCATGTATAAATCAACTTAGTATAATATCAAAAACTAACTATAAACTATTACAATTTAATATAAATGAATTTGTAAATTTTATTAATATTAAAATATATTATAAATAAGAAAATTAGAATATTACATATATATAAAGAGGTATTTTAAACACCAAAATTATATATATATATATATATATATATTTCAATGACAATAGATTAAAACAAAATATAATTTTTTTCTATGTAAAATCTAGAACAAAGAGTTATAAATTTTATTGTAGATGTAAAAATAATATTTCAAATTATAATTTTTTATATATTTATTTGTCAACTAAATTACAAAGGGATGATATCCAAACAGTCATAAAATTTATGAATAAAACAACTATTTGCTAAAACTTTGTAAATAATACTTAATAATACAAAAATATTTTTAAATTAATTGCAAATCATAATTAATAACACAAAGTAAGAAAGAGAATTATGGAAAGAAGTAGTACCAAATTGAAATATTATAGAAAATCTTAGTACACATTTATATAGTTCATAGTATGTAGCTAAAAAGTCTTCCATCTACATAATACTTACTTAGATAAGGACTCCATCTACCTAATACTTACTTAAGAAAAAGAACTAGGATAAAATTTAAATTGTATAATCTTAAACATATGTAGAGTGGGTAGATTTCTATTCATAAGAGATTTAAAATAGTTAGGCTTTAAAATATATTTTAATATAGGGTTTGACTCTAAAATTTTATCGTGTTATGTTTTTTAAAAAGGATTATAAAAAAAAAACTATTAAAATAATTTAAACCTTATAATAATAATAATACTTAAAACATTATGTAAACATCCAATATCATAGTACAATAATGTTTAGATGTTGATTATTATTATTGGAATGTGATTATTTATTACGATATAGTTTTTGGCTTATGGTGATGAACAAACTTTATGCACAATTGTAAAGTGTTAGTGCTTATGGAAACCATAAGTGTTGTGCTATGGCTAACACTTGAATTGGTTTCCCTTCTTGGGCAAGAATGAGTGTCCCCTCTACATATGTGCTTTAGATTACAACTTATGAAACTTAGACAATATTTTCTCTATCTTAAGAAACTTAGGTTATGTATGGTATTGCCCCACCTTAAGAAATATAAATATTGGTATAATCTTGTTATACATATAAATGGTTTATTTTTTTATGACTTTTTAATTTTTTTTCTTCATGAATTACTATTTGGACTAAATAACAGGACTCATGAGTAAACCAATATCATATCATGTGGATTTAGAATTGTAGGGTGGGTAGGTTAAGGGGGCTTGGGTTGGGTTGAGGTGGGGTGGGGTGGTATAAATGTTTAAATGCTTCCCGAAGAAGGATGGCTATGATTCTAGTTTTTTTTTAAAGAGATTTACATTAATAGTCCTTGAATTTATTGTTGTTATTTGTAGATGGAATTATTTATATAATCTAAGCATTTTTTTAGAGTTTAAAATTATTTTTTTGTTAAAAAATTTTATACTTGTGAGGAATTCATGACATTACATGGAAAATATCTTATATTATTCCCTTGAATCTCTATAAGTCTTCAAGTGGTTGGATGAAAGAGGTGTTGTTTGAAGCCTAGTGTTGTAGCGGCTACAACCACCCTCTAAATTGTTTCCTTTGCTTAGATTTTGGAACCTAACCTTCTTTTCACAGGATTTTATCTTGCACTACTATAAGGTATTTATGCTTTGATTGATACTTATCCTTTATTTGTGCTTTTTTTCACTTGATTTTAACTTAGCTAATATTTCTAAGTCACAAGAAAACCTCCTAACTTAGTATTGCACAATAGTTATTGGATTGCCTCCAGAAAATGTGGAATCCATAAGGGCAAGCAACCTTCATGATTGAAATTGTGTAGTCATGACTGTCAGCCATCCTTGAGCTCAGAAACTACGTAGTCATGGAAGGCATCCCAAAAATGAGCCCAGAAACTGCACAATCCCTCACTCAGCTAATAAATTGCATAGTGCACTGAGCAAGAAAGTTTCCCAGTTCCCAAAATTGCACAATATTTCCAGGTGATATGCATGACAAGTTTTTCCCAAAAAAAAAAATTTCTAGAAAAGAAAAAAAATCCCTAAAAATAGGGATCTTTTTTTAGTAACCTGAAGGAGACACAAATGTTATTTTTGGAAGCTTTCACCATGTGTCACTTTTTCCTTTATTTTAGGCATGCATGTCATAAACCGTAATTTTCTAAAGTCTATTTAATTGATGCCCCTAGAGCTCATTTGCACATTCAATATTGGAGATCTAGCATTCCCGAGGAGATCAATGAACATTTGGTGCGATCATCATCGCTTTTCCAAGTGAGTTTCACATTTATCGTTTTTTGTTGTTTAGCTTGTGTGAGTCACATTTTTCTTATTTGTTTGCATGCATGTTGGCATTTCAACTTGATTTAACTTGTAGAAGAGTTGTTTCAATTTATCGTTTTCATTTCACAAGTGTCGCATCGGTTTATTTGTTTTTTGTATCGATGGCCATTGTTGCAGCAACTCTCCTCACCGATTTGGTTTTCTTCCTATTTATTTAGTTTCTGCACTTGATTTGTCTTGTTTTGTTCACGTTTAGTTAGATATGGACTCAAGCCAACACTATCTCTCATATATTCTCTTTCTTCACACTTTCCTTAGGCAGATTTGCCATTCCCTTGGCCTATTTTCACTTTTCCCAGTTCGGCACTATAGAATATTAAGGCTCAACCTCAGAAATTGGCCTATGGAACTGCACAGTGTGAAGTACAGGCTGGACCAACTATGAATTCTGTAATTCCAGAGCTCATTATGCATCCCTGGCCACAAATATTGTGCAATGTGTAGTCAGCCTCAGACCACTTCCCAGGCTAACCTGTGCATTGTGCAGTCTCAGGCCTCAATCTTTGACCCTGACTATTGGGACCACATAGTGTGCATTTCTCTCAGGCAGTCAGCCTCTCTTGGTAGTGAAATCACATAATATTTCCGATTATATGCCCGATTTGTTGCTTGAACATGCCTTTAATTTTTTTCTTTTCTTAAGGATGATGTCTGCTTGCCATGAGTGTCTTTTATGTCCCACTGATACAACAGTTTTTGAGAACCTCTCCAACAACCGTTATTACCATGGCACCCAAGAGATTTGATTTAAAATAAACCATTGAAATGAGTACCAGGGAAGCAGTTGAGCAAGTGTTGGTTAACTTTCCAGTATATGTGATTACTCAACGGTTTGTAGTAAAGGAATCGAAACTAACATGAAAAAAAATTAAAGATACTTTTGCAAAGGAATTTGTGTCAGAATTAGACGATCGACTGACTTATCTCAACATCCAACAATCAGGATTGTAAAGGGTTGGATGCAAGTATCCAACCTTTCCATGTGCAGTGTGATCAACTGGGTTGTCTCACACATTGATCAGAAAACTATGACACTAAGCAACACCATTGGACAAAATATTTCTACATTTATGGTGACAAATTTTTAGTGGATGTATCATCTTCCCAAGCCAGTAAAGATCATGGAATCATTATTCTATGCCACCCAAATTTATGCGAGAATGAAGGATTTTGTCAGAAGTTGGGTGAAGGAACCATTGAATTTTAGACAAACACCCACCCACACATACAAGACAAATTCATTCAGGAAGGCCTACCAGCTCTTTGTCAACTTAGCTTACAAAATATATGGCCAACTGAGCACAAAGACTTGTCTTGAGGGGTGGGATATGTTATTGATCCAGGTGTTGAACGAGGGGAAGTCCTTCAACTAGTCATATTTTTTGGCTCATCAGCTAAGAGCCCATGTAGCATAAGCCTGAGATCCTCCCAAGGGTGAGAAAGAAAGGTTATATATGTCTACATACTTACTGGATGCAATCTATGCACATAATCAATTTCATGGCATGAATTGGACGTGGACACCAAGAGAAAATTTCGTGCATATTTATTTAAAATTGCTTTCAAATTTCATCCATAGAGGAGTTATGGAGAAACTAACTTGTCACTTCATCATCCCGCTATACATGCTTGTCTTTAAGGAGGACCCACCTTGAATTTCACGAGGAGAGATGGAGGAGATATAAGTTATTGCGGATTCGTTCACCTTACCTGATGAAACATTGAGAAAAGTGTTCAGTGGGCAGAAGTTGCGACATATTTTTCTAAGATATGCCACCAATAGAAATGTCATGCAAGAAGTATCTTACCATCTCGCCACAATTTTGTCAGTAGCACTACATAGGAAGAAGAAATTTCCATGGCCCACGCTTCCTTTTCATATCATATTATACAAGATCAAGAATCTAAAAGTTATAGATACCGAAGTAAAATCACTAGTGAAGTTTGAATTCAGTACAAAATTCTTCAATCCGTATGATCCAAGGGGAATTTCCAAGGACCACTGTGTGAGAATATACTACAATTGGGTTAGCGGGGAATTTCATTAGCTAAAGGAGGAACCATGAAAGAATTGCTACAAATCCTCTAGACCCTGCGAACCGATCAGTATAGCTAAGACCTCACAGGCTACTCCATAGATGATAATAGCTCCATAAGAATCAACAACAAAAGGCAACAACCCAGTACAAGATAAGGGAAAGAGGAAGGTCCCTGACAGTGAAAAGGAGAAAGGTTGTAAGATGGAAGCAGATCCTATTTCTTCAAAAAAAAAATTGGAAATAGAATAAAAAAGGAGGCAGAGGCTATAGAGAGTAGATTGGAAGAAGAGAGAGAAGCAGAACTTGGATGATGCAGATCTGAGAGTGCAGAAAGCAGAACAATATCTTAGGGAATAACAAGAGCTAAGGAGAAGAGAAAAATAGGAGAATCATAAGAAGGAAGAAGAGGGAAGGAAAGGTGCCATAGCAAAATAAAAGGAAAAACCCATACAGGTTGAAGATTAGGAAAAAGATTAGCTAATAGGAGAGGGAGTGAGCAAACACATGCAAAATCAGGAGCTTGCTCAGTAGATTGAGGAGTTGATTAAATTTGTGGGTATGGATTTGGCGTTGGAGGCACATGATGAAGATTTTGACCTAGTTCCTAGTGCATCACAAGCCACTGTTTAGAATCCACCACCTCTAATCATAGAGCCAACCCCGAGCGAGGAAGGGGAGATAGTTCTCCTTGATGATGATCTGGTGATGGATGTGTACAATCTATCATTTAATGAACTCCGAAAGGATATTTTACAAGAACTTCCTGGATAATCATGCATCACCTACATTTATGAGAGAAAGGGTGATAATGGAAAACACCAACAAGAATCCAAATGCTATTGCCGAAGCCAACTTGTTCTTCGTAGGTGAAATGAAATCTAACACTCAATATTTGATGGTCGAGAATAAATAGATGGTACAAAATCTATAGGTTCTCTAACAAGAGAATGAACAACTCTATGCAGCAATGTGGAATGCACCTTCTGCATAGGTATACCTATAGGAGATGAGAGCAATGATACTTGTTGAAGTATCCACACTTGGAGACACTATGAGAGACCTATATGAGGAGCTCGTGACCATACATAAAGCAGTTTTCCACTTACATGACTTGCAACGACAACGTAGAGAGTTTTTCAAGATCCTTTGGAATGTGCAAGCTACTATCACCACCATTGTTGGCTTGATGGGGTCTAGACCCAAGTTCAAATGTGGCTATACGAACCAACAAAGCCCACTATTATTGGCCCTTTCGGCAACGATTTTCTTGTGTAAACTGAAGTCTCACCCGAGGAAATATAGGGGGATTCTAGAACCAAGTTTCTACATATAGAGGGACACTAGACTGGGGCTTTAGGGATTTTCTTCTTTGGAAGAGCTTCGCAGAATAGAGATATTAATTATACAAGCATTGTTCAACACATCTGTTGAAATTACTAGCAGACTGCACAATCTTACTTAATCATGCATAAAATGGGGTAAAAAGACATAAACAAAACTATGCTATGCAATTACAGATTGAAACCGTAACTTAGCTCAAATATTAATAAACAACAAGTAAAGTAAAAAACATAAAAAAAATAAGATATATCTCAACAATTCTTTCATTAAAGCTTAGATCTTTCTCATATATTCACTTTCACCTTGTGCACGCAGTTGCAGGAGTCTGCGCACTCAGCTGTAGACTTCCTAAGGTCTCTGCGCACTCAGCTAAAAGAGCCTAACTATAACCCAAAACCACAGAATCTAACTCAAAATAGTATTTCATCCAAATGCATTTCATCAAGACTATCAAATCTTCTATATCCAATATTATCTTTGAAATCTAGCCTAAAATCCTTATATATATTTTTCATTTACAATACCATGGTCTGAAAACCATGGGCAGAGTTCAAATTTCACAAAATAATACCATCCCATTACATGTAAGGGGGTTTGACCCACCCCAAATAACCCAAGACTTAAAATGGACTCTGTGTTGCATGCTCTTCTCCTTGATCTGTGGAGTTTTTTCTCTAACTTCTTTCTACTGAAGGAATCCTTCAATGGTGGAACCACTTTGGCGCACTTGTTTTCAAAATATTTGACTTCGCTGAGTAGCATCTTTATGACTGTCTTGGTTGCCTTCTTCTTGAATCCTCTTTTTGCCTTGGGCAGCACTTTCAGCTTCTTTTCTACAATTTTGGAAAGGTGATTGGCCTCATATTCCCACGGCATCATTCTGGTTGTAATGAGCTGCTCCTTTCTACGTAACTCATCAATCTGCTCCTGTAAAAATTTACCCTCTTAGAGAAAATTAAACTGCTGCATTGGTGCCAAGGTATTTGAATTTACCTTAATATGATCCATCTACTGTAGCATTTCATGCACCTCAGCCTCTATCTTCTGCACTTGAGGGTCCTCTTGCAGTGAGGCCCATACATCCACGACATCTTTGAATACATGTGCACAATCCTAAATAGTGGATTTAATTTCTTCAGTGGTAGCCTTGAGCTCTATTTTGCACTGCTCCCCAAATTCTAGCGGAGTGGCTGGCTACAACTAAACTATTTTCATCTGCATTTCAAGGCGCACCTCATCGAACTTGGCTTAGGATTCCTTCACTACTGTCATGATATTGGCCACTTTATCCTCTGGTGCAGCTGCAACCTAAATCTAGAGCTCTGGTAGCTCACTGCAAGCCTTGGAGATAGCTTCCTCTAGCTTTGGTCTGTGCACAACCTCAACATCGCGCTCTTATATAGCCATCTGCTTTTCATCAGCCATGCTTTATCTTTCTTGTCTGACATCCTAGATAATTAATAAGGCACGTTGTTCTCTGATCTTCAATTCTTAGGAAATACCCTGATGGAACTCATGAAAAGCTTGGAGTGGCAACACAACAAGATTCAACTTCATGTTCTTCCAGTGGACCACCTACTCCAGCTACTCTGTAGTGTAAAAACATAATGTGCCTACAGGGATCAACACCGCGCGGGTATCATTTGTCATTTCTAGCTCATGTTTGATTGTGTTTGTGCCTGCTGGTACCCCACTAACTTGAACCGTGCTCGCTTGACTCACGCTTGCCTGAAATGTGCTCATCTGAACCTGCAAGTCCTTTAGCCCCTTATATACATCTTCCAATACCTTCTTGTATTTTTCTTCAATGATTCCCCATAAGTTCTCAATGACATTCTTGACAGTATCTCCTATCTCATTGAGGTCCCCTTTAGTAAGGACCATTTCTTCTGGGTTGACGAACCTATCAGAGTTCACCTTCTTTCTCGTGTCGCCCTTCTGTGGCTTTCACCTTTTGGCAGTAAAATGGGAGGGGGGGGTTAGATGGATCCATGCTGATATCGCCATCAAGATCATCACCCCCTCTTGTCTCTAGAATCTCTGTCTCTATCTGCAGCTCTTCTTCAGTCTCTTTACCAGTCACAAATGTGACTTTCTTGTCCTTCTTTACCATTGGTATGGTGGGCTTCACACCACTCGTCTCTGCCTTATCCACACCTTCAGTAAGCAGAGTTAACTAATAACTTGTCCATTTACTGAAGATGGCTTCCACACCCTCTTCTTCTACAAGGTATGACATCTCGCACCAAACCCCAACGAGATCCTTCTTTGCTTGAATATGAGTGTGGTGGAAGTTCGCTTAAAATCTACGATCTGTTGGTACTGATTCGCAATGCTTGGTGATAACCGAGACTTTTGGTTAATCACCATCTGCAGACTCATCTAAAATAAAACCCAAAAAAAATTATTTTCCATGACCCTGGTTGGCTTCGTTGAATACCACAGCGAGGCATATCCGGTGGCCTCGCACAGATCAGGGTTTGCAATGGATAAATGTGACTCCTCAAGCTCCCTCCAAGCCATTAATGCAATGAGTAGCAAAAGCCATGCGTAATGGAATTGGTTGCCCTCTTCTTGAGATGCTTTGCAGTTTGCGAGGAACTAACTACATAAATATGCAACCCAATTATACATGGTGTCTTTAGTGTAATCTTCCACCAAGAATATGACCGGCGCAGAAGCCTCTTCTCCGCGACTCTTTCTCATAATTTCCCCTACTAAAATGTGTGCGGTGAAGCACAGTACTCTATCAAAGATGGAGTTAATTGAATAACCATGGGTTCCCTTGTTAGGTTTAAATATTTCTTCATTTGATCCGCGAGTTTTTTGTCCTAATATTTGCTCGAAATAGTTTCTATGAGTTCTAATCTGAGACAAGGAAGAGTTTTAATCTTCCTTATGAGCATTTGTAATATTCCTAATTTTCCACAAGATAATTGGAATATTAGAGTTCTTAACTTTCCTACTTAATTAAGTAAATAAAAGGGTGGAGGGACCCATAACCCCTTAAGATGAATAAGATCCACTTTTATCATGTGAATGTGGATTAATTAAATCTAGATCTACATAATGGAGTAGTGGAGCAACTTCTTAATGTGAAATGAGTGGAGATCATGTCTCATTTATGAGAAAGATCATGGAGGTTGAAGCAGTCAACTAAGATCATGGAGGGAATCAAATTAAGGTCATAGAGAATTCATGATGAGATGATGGAGAAAGTGGTGCATTTAATGCACACATGATGGAGAGGGTCATCATTACATACATACATGATGGAGATCATGGAGAGAGATCACAGTCAACATGGAGGCCTATGTCCACATGTATAGCACAGTTATGAGGTGAGCCAAGGCATGGGAAAGTTCACAAGCTATCTAATGAAGATAAAGGAAACATTAGAGGCGGGATTTTTATTATTGATTTGAGATTTGTTTGGATCTATATTTGTCATTTGACATTTATATGCATGCTTATGCTATTTACCTAAGTCAGCGGTGTTGTTTAGCACATGGTGTTTCCAAGCGGAAATCCCACCCTTACCCACGGGGGACTTCGAGTGCCTATTCTAGGAAGGTTATTCTAAGCTATTATTCATCATCAGGCATTGGTGCCACATTTTTCCTACTTTCTGCAACCCACACATCTTCAGAAATAACGCATTTCTACATTAGGGTTTAAGAGGAGGAGGTTGTCCTTTAGTATTTCGGCTGAGGAACCAGTGAGGGATTCATCCTATCACCTTGAGTTACAAGATCATCCGTCCAGTGCTTCAGATCTATATCAGGCATTAGACCATCCATCATACATCTCCCAATGACAGTAGTTCCATCAATAATTGCACAGTACAGCCTTGCAAACCCAAGGGAGAAGGGAAGTTTCTAGCATTTCAGCTAGGAATCCTGTGATGGATTATCCCCTCAATTTGGTATCATTGTTTGCATCAGCCTTGAGCTTAATTTTTTCATTTTACATCAATCTTGAGCTTCTCCCTCCCTTACAACGTATTTTTTCCAGCAGCTACATATTCAGTTGTCGCATCTTGAGGAGGAGGAAGAAGAAGCTAGATCTCAAGCTTCTAGCTTGGAGATCTGAAGGAGGGATCAACCCTCAAAGAATAGATGTGATCTGTAACTCATTGTCACCATCTTACATCATTTTATGTTTTAGATCTACATAACCCATTAGTCAAGGGATCAAACCTTAAGAGGGCGAATTTCTAATCTTCTTAGACCTGGATTTCCTTTTTGGGTTATCTTGGGTTTCCATCATAGTGCCCAGATCTGCATTCTTGGCATCATCAGAGATCTAGAGCACCATAGATCTCCATTTCCCTTTCAGCCAGCAACTGTAATATTATCATTATCTGGAGGGAAAATGCATTATTTAGCTTCCAGCAGCTCCAGTTACGTAGTGCCTCATTTTAGGGTATTTGAGGGTCATTCCAGGCCACTTGTTTTCCTTGAGTGCATCATGCTTGAGCACTGTTGTAATTTTAATCCATCTCCAATGAAAAAAATGGCTCACTTATTATGTATATTCTATGATTTTTAAATAATTTAAGGTGTACTTGTTGCAGTTTCAAATATTGTGTTTGTGTAACAATGCATTATTTCCTTTTGGGATATTACAGTGGTATTAGAGCATGATTTTTGGCTCATCTTGTCGAAATTCTTAACAACATATGAAAAGCAGATAGTAGATATCTATAAATAATGGAGGGATTGAGTTTTGTTGAATCTATCTTTAGAACTATGAAGGATCTCTCCAAGGAGGTCAATGAAATGATGAGAGATAGGCAAAGAGAAACCTCAAGAAGGTTTCAAAATGAAGAAGGTCCCAGTACTTCTTTTCAGTGGCAAAGAAGACTAGAGAAACATAGATCTCCTCAAAGATATACTATGCCCACTTTCTTTAAAGAAGGTGAATGGTATAGAAATGAAGAAAGAAGAAATATGGAACTTGAGACTCGTGAGACTCTTACTCTATATATAGAAGGGTACAAATCCCAGTCTATATCATTTAGGGAGAATCTAACTCTCCAAAAATTATTCAAACTCAAAGAAGAAAGGAGATCCTACAGTAGTAATGGGGGGAAGAGGCACACTAGATTCTATTTTCCTACATTTGATGCATGTTCCTCAAGCACTGCCAAGGCTTGGAGGAAAGAGTTAGATGCATTTTTCAGGCTACATCCTGTAGCTGAGAAAGAGGTTGTTCAGATTGTAGCTCTTCACCTTCTTGGTGAGGCAAATGAATGGTGGTTTGGTCACATGGAGCATGCAAAGGTGACTAAATATTCATATTTCTTTCAAAGGTTAAGGAATAAGTTTGATAGAAAACAAGAGACATTTCCTAAGAAGTCAAAGGAGAATGTCATTCTTGTCACTCTGGACAAAGAGTCACTTCATTCACCACCTACTGCATAAGTACTTGTATCAGGAGAATATGCACTTGCATCTTTGCAAGGTAATCCTAAGCTCTTGACATATAGAGTCCCATGCATGATTCATGAGATACATGAGGAAGAGGAGGAAGATTCCAATGCTAGTACATTAACAAAAGAGCAGCCATCAATCTTACCAGAAGTTGGAGAGATCATTACACCGGATGAAGCAACTCTTGTGGTCTTGCAAGATGTTCCCAAGAATCAGTTGGTCCAAGGTTTGCAATCCTTCGCATCCCATATTGTTTCAGTACCTCTTATTGAAGCTTATGGGGACATGCGATCAGGGCCATTGCATAACCAAGGATTAGAGAAACATGTTGGTTTGAAGTAGCAACCAATCACTGCGCAAAGGACCCTTGATCTGATTAAGGAAAAGATGGAGAGCTATCCCAGTTTGTCATTGATGAGATACACTCAACCCTTTGAGTTGAAGTGTGGAGTTTCAGAATATGGGATGAATATGATCCTGTGTACAATTTCTGGCTATGGGTTGAGCATTGTGCCTTGCTATGAGACAATAGATACAACACTATTAATGAGTAGCACTGATGAGAAGAGGATCCATTCATTGTTGGAGCATTCCAGTGGCAACTTCATTCATGAAGCATTGGAGAGTTAGATGATAGATGCTAGACATCTTGAGATGGGCAATATTTTCCCTATTCAAGATGACACTTTCTCAATGAGCATCTCATATCTCAAAGAGAAACTTCTACTTACATCATATTCAAAACCTTATGCGTTTTGGAGGGCTAATGATGAGAGGATATTATGGAGAGATCTCATGGGAGGTGCACTTCAACATTTCATGGAGTGAAAAGTTCTTCAACAGTTTGAGGAGGTTTGTGTCCTACAATAGGATGATACCAATTTTTTGCAGAATGAGATCCATCAACCACATTGGGATTGTTGATGTGGAGAAAGGGGTTGCAAAGCAACTTGAAAAACTATGAGACAGGCCAACAAGAATCTTGGTTGCGCTGGTTGCTCTTGTGTGAGTATAGTTACTACCCAACAACACATATTTTCATGATACATGCCTTGAAAAACACTGATATAATTAAGGAGGAGGTATGGCTGCACTGGCTGATCTTGAGTGAGTATGGATACCACCCAATAGTTCATATTTTTCTGATTCATGCCTTGCACCTCATTGGAAGAATGCAAAAGAAAAAGGCATGGTTACTTTGGTTGTTGCTGAGAGAGTTTGGCCATCACATGACATCTCCTATGTCTATGTGCTTTGTATAGTGTAGAACTTGGAAAGGTACTCTCATGATGTGTAATGATGGGGTTTGTCTGTATTGGGCTGATGTGACATTTCACATGTCTATTAATATTTTTTTACTCCATGATGCACATGATAAGGTGAAGAGGCATCAAGATATCTTGTTGCTTTGGATTCTTTTGGGAGAGTTTGGCTTGACCATCTTGCATAATGAAGGTGGAGGATGGCAGTAAGAGGCCTTACTCTAGTGGTTACTATTGGGAGAATATGGTTTGACATCTTTGTCTACCCATATGTCTCTATGTCTTATTTTGCACAATTTTTGGGATGATGCTTGGATCCATAAAGGCCAACAAGGCTAAGGATGGAGGCATGAAGAGCCTATTTCTACTTCATGCAGCATGGTATGGAGGTATACTTTGTGAGATGGAGCTTTCCTTTTATGGAAGGAACCACATATATTTATGTATCTCATGTATTTTGGAGGATGTTGAACAACTTATGGTTGTCACTTGGAGCTTCATTATTGAGGGGGAACATCTAGCTACGCAGTTAGAGGTCACTCTAGACATTCTAGAGAGGCAACTTTGGTAATGGGCATGAATGACTCATTGTAGAAAATGGGGAGACCTTCCTTGTGTGGATTCCATTTGGAGGGGAACAGATTTCTCTATCATCTAATTTTGGTAGTTTCTTGGGGTAAAGCAACATTTTTTGCAAGGAGGAATGTAATATTCCCAATTTTCCACCAGATAATTGGAATGTTAGAGTTCTTAATTTTCCTACTTAATTAAGTAAATAAAAGGGTGGAGGGACCCATAACCCCTTAATATGAATAAAATCCACTTTTATCATGTGAATGTGGATTAATTAAATCTAGATCTACATAATATATTAGTAGAGCATCTTCTTAATGTGAAAGGAGTGGAGATCATGTCTCATTTATGAGAAAGATCATGGAGGTTTAAGCAGTCAACTAAGATCATGGAGGGAATCAAATGTAAGATCATAGAGAATTCATGATGAGATTATGGAAAAAGTGGTGCATTTAATGTGCACATGATGGAGAGGGTGATCATTACATACATACATGACGGAGATCATGGAGAGACAACGTAGTCAACATGGAGGCCTATGTCCACATGTACCGCTCAGTTATGAGGTGGGCCAAGGCATGGGAAAATTCACAAGATATATAAGGAAGATGAAGGAAAAATTAGAGGCATGATTTGTATTATTTATTTGAGATCTGCTTAGATCTAGATTTGTCATTTGACATTTCTATGCATGCTTATGTTGTTTAGCTAAGTCTGCAGTGTTATTTAGCACAGGGTGTTTTCGAGCTGAAATCCCACCCTTACCCATGGGGGACTTCGAGTGCCTACTCTAAGGAAGGTTATTCTAAGCTTTTATTCATCATCAGGCATTGGTGCCACATTTTTCCTACTTTCTGTAACCCACATGTCTTCAGAAATAACACATTTATGCATCAGGGTTTGAGAGGAGGAGGTTGTCCTTTAGTATTTCAGCTGAGGAACCAATGAGGGATTCATCCTATCACTTTGAGCTACAATATCAGCCTTCCGATGCTTCATATATATATCATGCATTAGGCCATCCATCATACATCTCCTAGAAGCCACATTTCCATTAGGAATTGTGCAGTCTAGTTTTGGAGATCCAAGGGAGAAGGGAAGTTTCTAGCATTTCAGCTAGGAATCTTGTGAGGGATCATCCCCTCATTTTGGTATCAATTTTTTCATCATCCTTGAGATTAATTGATGAATTTTACATCAGGATTGAGAATCTCCCTCCCTTACAGTGTGGTTTTTCTAGCAACTACATATTTAGTTGCTGCATCTTGAGGAGGAGGAAGAAGAAGCTAGATCTCAAGCTTCTAGCTTGGAGATCTAAAGGAGGAATCAACCCTCAAAGCATAGATATGATCTACAATTCATTGTAGCCATCTTACATCATTTTATGCTTCATATCTGCATAACCTAGCAGTCAAGGGATCAAACCCTAAGAGGGTGAATTTCTGATCTTCTTAGATCTGGATTTCCTTTTTGGGTTATCTTGGGTTTCCATCGTAGTGCCCAAATTTGCAATCTTGGAATCATCAGAGATCTATATCACCATAGATATCCATTTCCCTTTCAGCCAGCAACTATAATATTATCATCAGCTGAAGGGAAAATACATTATTTAGCTTCCAATAGCTCTAGTTAGGCAGTGCCTCGTTTGAGGGTATTTCAGGGTCATTCCAGGCCACTTGTTTGGCTTGAGTGCATCATTCTTGAGAATTTTTGTAATTTTAATCCATCCCCAATGAATAAAATGGCTCACCTATTCTGTATATTCTATGATTGTTAAATATTTTATGTGCACTTGTTGCAATTTCAAATATTATGTTTTTGTATCAATCCATTATTCCCTTTTGGGATATTACATCATCACGTCAATAGGAATATTCTTCCCTAGACACAAACAATCATCATGGACTAATGCCAACAGTTGGCACAAAAAAATAGTGTTAATAACACTTCGCTCGAAGTGTGGAACATACAACATATTCAGTATTCCTGCCTCCTAGATACTAGTTACCCATTTCATCTCCAATCTTGTTACTCTGCCTTCATAGGCTTGTTGGCGCAGATACCGACTTGGCTTGAACTATAGGTATTTACTATAATCATTGAAGTCCCAATACTCCATATGCAGCTGGAACACCTTTCCCAATAAATCCACTTTGACTGGCACCTCATCTAGAATTAGTGGCATAAAGATATTGTACTTAACCTCCTCAGCATCAATTTCCTCTGGTATTACTTCTTCATCAAATTATATCTCAGCATCATTCTTGTGCCGATCTTGGGCCCCCTTGCTCAATTGTTCCTTAGGAATCTTCTTTTGAGGCAACGACCTTAACACCGACTTCTTTGGCTCAGCAGATGGAGACGCACCTAAAGTGGTCTGCTTCGTGGGTGACCTCGGACCTGTGACAGTTGCTGGTAGTGTAGCCATCATTTTGTTGTCGAAACATGGCCGAATTGTGTGGCTGAGCCCTACCTTGATCAACGCTTCTATAAATCCTTCAAAATTGTAATTCGACATGAAATAGATTCCTCGATGCTCTTGCATACACCAACTCTCACTTTGAAATATTAGCACGCAAAGTGTTCGAAAGGGGAATGGGATCCCTGATTTATAGCGAAATTAAAATTCAAACTCCATCATGTCCTTTAGATACTTCTCATCAATGGAGAATTGGCGGCAGATTCGCCCAGATATACCCATTAAATGCATCCCTCCCGTTCCACTTGATGACCAAGTCATTTTCCAATCAACTATTAATGTTCCAACAGTCACTTTTTGGATGAACTTTGCTAGATTCACCCCTTTGACAAAGTCCTTCCTCCCTTGGTGCAATATTCTCCAACTGTGCCTACTTTCATTCTACCACGTAGTAATTTTATTTCGATGTAGTCATCCTTCAAAAGAATCATTAATAGCCTAATGTGCCTGTTCATATAGGAACCCACAGTTATCCTCCCCCAATATAGACTTGTGGACCAGGTATTTCCAAGCAGACTCTTTATAACATCCTTGGGTTTGCTCCAACTGCGCATCCCAATCTGGTTGTACCAAAGTCCTTGGCTCCTTGGTAATGTGGAACACTCCTGCTTTGACTTCTTGAAGAGCCTCATTAATACATTCCCGGCCATTAGCGAAGCCATAAGTTAACAATAATTCTTCCATCATCTCATCTCAATCTGTACTTCCATGGTGCAAATTTGTTTCAAGATACCACTGCTGAGGTATCATATCTAAGGAATGAAAGAACATGTACACCCACTCTGGTTAAGGTTTTGGACCCCAAGCTGCGGTCCAACGATATATATGATCACGAGGATATTTTTGACAATCATACTTCTCCGAGATATTTATGTCTACATGACCAAACCTCAACCTTATCAATTTGCAAAACTCCTTCCATCCTCCTAAAATTTCTCTAAGCACACCCCACCATCAGGTTGGAGTGCACTTCAAATAAAAGTCCAAAAATTCGTATCTATGATCCTTAGGCACCTTTTGCTCAAATTATTCCTTTAACAAGACAACATTTCCTGTTCCATCATAAAAATGCAAGTCACGCACTTCCGATTTGACATAACACAGAGATTTGGAAACTCTATTACATCGCTTAGTAGTTACTTCATGCAAGAGATTATGCCAATGCTCCATCTCTTCATCAGAATCTTAAACACGCGAGCTATTGTGCTCCCAAAATATTCTACCATCTGCGGTGGGATTAATCTAGTCTTCATATTACATAGTAAGCTTATAGATCTGGTCAATCTCAACATCCCCATACTCATGCTGGATAGGCTCTGTATAGCGTGCTCCTTCAGAAGGATCTAATGGCACAACAACTTGGGTACCATTCTTTTCAAATATCATCTACCTATTCTTCAGGTTGATTATAGCATCCATGTCGTAAGCCTAATCCAATCCAAGAAATGCAGGGTAAGGCTTTCTATCATTGACGATCTCAATAACTTTGAAGTCGACTAACACGCTTGCTCCATCAATATCTACACTGATTCCCTGAAATCTCCCCATATATAGGAATGATCTTCTATTGATTTTCCATCCTTAGCTGAAATGGTGATGATCACAACTTAGGCCTTCCCATCGACTCCCATGTATATTTCGGTAGAACATTGCAATCTGATCCTAGATCTATAATGACTTGATCCATCTCTTAACCTCCGATTTACGCAGCCAACCGCATATCCCATATGGTTCTCCTTATTCTGGTACACTTTATTTACTGCATGCTACTCCAATCATGGATCTACCTTGCCATTATAGTTATCTATCATCTCTTATAACCGATCTACAACCTTCTGATCTTAAAAAAATTTCATGCACATCTACAAAAAGGATGCTAGGATAGATGAATCAGTTTCCTTCACTTCAGTTTTCTCCTCGGGCTTATTCTTTAGTAGGAAAAAATGTCTCTGCGTGGTTGATTTCAAAGCTTTAGGATTCATAAATTTCTTCTTCACTTCTATGAATTTCTCCTTCTCATGTTGTACATTAAACCCAACATTCTTATCTTCAGCCTTCCAAACCCATGTCTCTGTCACAGGCTTCTTCCCCTTTATGCGGTCTTCTCCAATCTGCACAATATTGTGTGTTACTATGTTAACGCTTGGATCTTCCTGATGTGGTTCTAAAATCATCATTTGTATGTTTTGAGTCATCTTCTCATTGCAATTCTCTTGAATTTTAGCTAATAAAATGGGACAACCTTTGATTTCATGACCAAATTCTTGACAATACTTACAGGAAGTTGCAGTAGGATTCTGAAAATCCTTGGAAAAATGTCCAGGCTGTCCGCAGTTGTAACATATGATCTTCCCTCTTCCACAACCAGTGCTTCCTCGGCCATACCCTCGGCCTTGAAAACCTCCTTGTGCCATTAGTGAACCTTAACCTTCTCGACCTTCTACTTGCATTCTATATGTGCCAGGATTGTGCTGCATCATGAGATCGTAGCTTCGACATTGTTGTTCATCATGTCCCACAGAACTGTAGTATTTACAGAATAATTTCTTTGGCAATCTGACATATTTTTGCAGCTGATAACAATAATCAGTGGAATGCTAACCTGCGACTTTGTGTATGTTACACAAGACATTAGGCCCTACACTTGGCCCAATGCTCAATCTAGGCTTCAATGGAATCAACATCCCAGTGCCCAAATAATCCCTATAAACAGGGCACTGCTCCTTATAGTGACCCTCCACTTTTCACTTGATACACCAAAATTCTGTCTTTATATTAGGCCTAAGCTCCTTTCCCTTCTTTATATCTTGGAGCTCCATATGAAACCTCACTAACTGGGTTTGAATCTGCTTAACTCCTACGCTAGTATCAGCTATCTTTAGTGCCTTTGCTTGGCTAGAAATCTTTTGTTGTGACAATGGAAATCTGAGACAAGGAAACAACGCAACAATAAACCATTCCATATGCTATTTATCAAGGACATTGAAGTTTTTTTGGCTTAGCAATGTCTTAAATATCTGTTCTACCTCCCACACAGTCTCAGTACCCAACTTCTTAATTTCTTTTATCTTTGTGATACACTGGAATTGCGACTTTGGTTTCTCTAATTCAACGTTCAACGCAGTCTTCGACTTAGCCAATTTAGCATTTTCATTCGTCATAATATATTTCATATACTAGGACAACACTCTATCTTGCAACACTATAACCAACAACGTTTTCTTCAGATTTTCATCTGTAATATTCTATGAATTCCATATTGCATCTACAACAAACCATAACTATTTAGGATCATCTCATCCCTTGAATACATGCATATTTTGTGGTTGGGCCATGGTGAATTGGGGAGGTGGAGGTGGAGGCAGGGGAACAGTAAGGCGATGGGTGTTGGTGGGGGTGGAAGGTTGGGGAATCTCCACATCGCTCTTCTGATTTTCATATATCAACGAAACACTTCTTAGGGTAGCGGGGTTGTTTTCCCCTCCTTCAGATCCAAACAACGGACTATATTCAGTTTCAACGTAAGTACCCCAATTTGTTTTGAATATTTTACTCCTTCATGTAGCACCAGGTTTTCTTTCTATGAACATCAATCTGAGCACATTCGTAGTACACCCTTTTGACACAATAGCATTCTAATCCAAAACTTGGGTAAATTTAGGTACTTACCTCGCAGACCATTTCAAAATTTTCTCTCTGCTTCGCTGTAGGATACCAAGGTATTGATCGCGAACTCCATCATGTAATATTCTTAATTTAGTCTTTAGCTAATTATAATATTAAATTTTTTCTTCATTAATTAATAGGTGAATAAGAGGGTATAGGGACCCATAAATCCCTTTAGTCAAAATAAAACCACTTCTTAATGTGAATGTGGATCAATGCATCTAGATGGGGTCAATATGAATAAACCACTTCTTGGTGTGAATGTGGGTCAATGCATGTGGATGGGGTCAATTTGACCAAATCAATAACGCAGTTATGGAGGTAGTGGAGACAATGGAGGACATTGCAATCATAATGGAGGTTACTGGCCATGAGAGTAGCATCCTTATTATGTGGGGCCAATGGGGTGAGCGCTCACAAGCATATAAGGAAGGGGATGGCAGCCACAGAAATAATTTTTAATATTGTTTATGTCTGGTCTTTTATGAATTTATACATGCTTTAGCTGTTTAGCAGAGTCTTCTCTGTTGTTTAGCACAAGGGTGTTTTCGACCGGAAATCCCACCCTCATCCTTGGGGGACTTCGAGTGCCCACTCAAGAGAGGTTCCTTCGAGCTTCATTCCATCATCTGGCATTAGGCCAATCTTTAGTCACCTTCAGGAATTGCGCAATTCAGGAGGGCAGTTGCAGTGGAGGGTTGAGAACCCAAGCTCTTGAGCTTGTTTTCTAGTGAGGGGAGCAACCCTTCACCTGGAAGATCAGTGGGGAGGAGTATCAGATATTTTCACATCATATCAGCCGCCTCCTGATAGTTACTCAGTTGCAGTGCGTTATTCAGCCCTAGGGCTGCATTTTCCCATATTGAGTATTTCAAGAAACCCCTCCTAGGTTATCTTGGAATTGTGCTAGAAAGCCTAGATCTCTGATCCCAACATTTTTTGAGAATTTTATCATCAGATCCACGTATTCTTAGTTTCTAGCTGCATTCATTCCCAACAGGACTGTGCATTCATAGCCTTCCAGTATTTTATATAACAACAACTTTTCATGTCTTGGTGTATTGGGTCATTTTAGGCTTGTTTTGATCTAGGTGGATATTGGTGTCCACCAGCCTGTTCCACTTGGGGCCCCACCATTGTCTCTTTCAGTTTTTCACAACTTACTATTTTTAGCAGTTTTTCGGGTCTTGAACTTCTGGATCCATTTTGAGGCACTAAACGATGTTTTTTGGGCATATTTTTTCCAACAAATGTGATTCTATTTTGAAATCAATATTTATGGTGATAGTTGTAGTCCTTGGATATATATTTCTAATGATGTATCATGTGCATCAAATGGAGATAGTATGCCGAAGTTACGTCCCCGGGAAATTGAAACACCAATTTACCTAAACAGGGCCCATATTTTTGGTGCTTCATCTCCTAGGGTTAGGTTTTTGGACGTTTAGAGTTATCCATTGTTTCTCCAAAATAAATAGGCCCTCGAGCCTCATTGTAACATAGTTCAGAGGTCTATAGCCACCACATCTCTTCTGAGAGATTCACTACCAACACCTTAGGTATTTTATTTCCATTATGTTTGTAAGCATATTTCTGTTATTTGATATTAATGAAATGAAGCCTTATTTCCACTGCATCTCTATGTTTATGGTTATTTCTGTATTCTTTTGCATTCTTGCATAAATCCGGATCAGTGGTATCAGAGCGGTCTGATTTTTCTTGATCCTTCTTTGCATATCCCCAATGAGGTCGAGGTATAAGGAGTTAGGGCTCTATCTGGTGGAACCTTTGCAAGATCAGCCTCGCAAACCTCGACGGATGCCCATGGGGGATGAAAAGAAAGATGAGGGAGTAGGAGATCCTATCAAAATATTGGTCGAGGAGGCCCTCGAAAAACAAAAGAATGCGATCATGGATAAATTTGCCCAGATCCTTCATCGATTGCCCACTGGCGGCACATCTGCATCCAGCAGCCACTTTGGAGGCGTGACTCCCTTTAAGGTACAAGTAAACTTTGACATTCCCATATTTGAGGGTCAAATAGATGTAGATGTCGTAGATAGATGGTTGAATCTATTATAAGGATATTTCTCGATTCATGACTTTTCTGACTGGGAGAAGATTATTTTTGCACTCCTCAAAGCTACCCCCCATGTCAAGGACTGGTGGGAAACCTATTATGAGAAAAAGGACTACACAAAACCCTCTCTGTTCTCAGTCGTACCCACTTGGAATTCTTTATGAGATTCCATCAAGGAACAATATTTTCTCATGGGGAGCTATGAGGACAAGTACATACAATGGACCATGCTGTGGAAACAAAGGGATCAAGATGTGGATGAGCTGACAAATCTGTTCCATACCCTGTGCACAAAGTTGGGTATCAAATATTCAGAGAAACATTTGGTGCTAAAGTATCATAGTTGTCTACACAAAAACATTCAGGAGGAAATGGAGTTCCTTGACATCTCCTCCCTTGGTACAGCATATCGGTATACTGCCAAGATTGAGCAGAAATTCAAACAGAAGAAGTGAGACTTTGGATCTGCAAATCAAAAGCAAGGGAAAGGTGCCCCCAAACCGCAGAACAAAGGACAAAGCAAAGGCATGGTGGCCCAAGACAACCTGCCAAAGACACAAGCAAAGAACAACACTGCAAAGCCAAAGAAGGACATGGGAAAGTGGTGTGAGTTCCATAAGAGCTCCACTCACAACACAAGTGAGTGTTGGGCCAAGTAGTCGCTAGTGGCCAAGATTAGGGCTTCTGAATTAGATGCATGCTCTAACTCTAAATCAGAACCTGACAAGGGGAATGAAAAAGGGAAGCAGATTATTGATGCGGAGCCCAACGCCACTTTTCCTACTACGAAGATCTAGAAGGAGGAACCAGAAGATCCAGAGGAGGCGGAGCATCTCTTCCACTCCTAGATGTGGGTAAAGGGTTCCCTGCTACGGTTCATTATCGACAATGGGAGCCAAAAGAACCTCATTTCAATAGATGTCGTAAAGCGGTTGGGCTTGCCAACCACAACGCACCCACAACCATACACCACCGGGTGGCTTCACCAAGGACGGGATCTGCGTGAGCCAGCAGTGCCGCCTTCCCTATAGCATCAAGCCCTTCACGGATGAGGTATTGTGTGACATTTCTCCTATTTATGTTTCTAATGTATTATTAGGCCAACCATACTTGTGGAAGCGACTTGTTGTGTATGAGTCCCGGCCTCGCGTCATTATTGTTACTTTGGGAAATAAGGTGTACAGGATACCAAAGGTACCACCGCCTCCCACTATCTCTTTGGTTACTGCAAAATAATGCAGTAAGCTCATTTCCCAAACCAGGAAATTTTTTTTCCTAATGATCTGCCCCTAGGGGAAGAAGAAGATTTTGGCCATGACCTCCAGAAATGGCTCCTCTACATGACAATAACAAATAGACAAGGTTGTGGAGGAGTACGGGGACATCTTCACCTCACCCACTGGGGTGCCTCTACACTGTCAAGTCAAGCACCCCATTATCCTGACCCTAGGTGCACCACTACCCAATGGACCGATCTATAGGCACTCTGTTCTGGAGAATGATGAAATCAAGAGGCAGATTCAGGAGCTACTGTAGAAAGGTCACATCCGGCCAAGTTCATCACCCTGTGGGAGCCCGATCTTGTTGGTACGGAATAAATATGGGACTTGGAGACTCTGTATTGACTATTGGGTGCTAAACAATATCACTGTCAGGAATGGGTACCTGATCCCACGGATTGATGAGCTTCTGGACCAACTCAAAGGGAAAAAATATTTCACCAAGATCGACTTGAAGTCTAGGTATCACCGGGTACCAATTGAACCCTCTGATGTGTGGAAGACTGCCTTCAAAGCCAGGGAGGGCCTTTTCGAATGGCTCGTCATGCCTTTCAAGTTGGCAAATGCTCCTGCAACCTTCATTAGGTTGATGGATGACATCTTGTGTCCATTCACCAACTCATTTGTAGTGGTATACTTGGATGACATTCTGATCTTCAGCCAGACTTGGGAAGAGCACCTCCACCACATCCGAGAAGTCCTCCAAACACTATGACAACACAAGTTGTCTACCAATTTGGAGAAGTACACTTTTGGCATGACCCAGGTTCAATATCTGGGATACATTATTGATGAAAGGGGGGTGCATGTTGTTGGGCTACTAATATGTTATTATTATTATCACTTTTTAACACCTATTTCATCCATTTCTACTCTTCTTTATCATGTCATTTATCATAATTTATCATATAATTCCATTTTATAATTATTTATGCTCTTATGGATAAATATTATTTCTTCTCCTTTATTTTTAATAAATTGATGATTATGCATGATTTTACCAATTATGGTTTATTAATAAATTTGTTGTAACATCTCTCACCATTTTAGTCTCGAAGATATTTTCCAGATTGTAGAGTTGATCTCCAACTCATCATTAAATATGCCAACTCAGAAATTTGCTCGAATAAGAAGTGACAGTTTTTCATTGGATATATTGGGCAAATGGAGAAGAATCTTGAAAATCTAAAACATGGGTTTTGTCCAGAACGGACCGAATTAACTTAATCAAAGGAACTGTTTTCCCAAATTCAGCATGTATTGAGAGAAACAGAAGGTTCTCTGAGGAAAATTTTCCCAGATTCGTTGTTGTGGCCGTTTTCCAAATTCTTCCAATTGCAATACCAAATTTGACCTATTCCTGTTAAATGATTGATGGAAGGATATTTCATATATGATCTTGCTGATCAATTGGTTGTGAGCAATCCAATTTTGTAATAGGAATCATTTTTAATCATATCGGTTATAACTTCTCTTTTCTCTATGTGTATTTATATCAAAACAGAGATCAGAGAAGGGGGGTTATTATGGAGATTCATGATGGATGATTAGAGAGAGAATTAGATGGATTATTAGATTAGAGATAGATAGGATAGGATAGGAGGAATGGGAGAATTACTATTGAAATTGTAACTTTGATCATCAACTCTCGTTGTTGAAGCAGAGCACGAACTTGCTATAACGATTATGCAATAATGAATATATAAAAACAGTTGCAGTTCCTTCACATCTCCTGAAGTAATCTAGCGGTATTCACCAGCGGCTAAGGGCCCAGATCTTGGTGGATCTACTTGCCTTTCCTGTACCATACTGTGTGGTTTTCCTTATTTCTGATTTCTACAAATGTGGTTTGTTTAATGATTACTTTCTGCAATTGAATTGCGTTGCTGTTATTTTCCCTCATAACAAGATCATTGCTTTCTGCAAGTATATTGTTTTGTTGCTCATTCTAATTACAGAGCTTTGATGTTCATTTCAGAAACTTAGTTTTTTTGTTCATTGCAGTCACATAAGTGTTGTTGTCTATTTCTATTATATAGCGTTGTTGCTCATTTACTTTCTATAGTCATTTAGTTTTTCCTTTTAGCATTCTTACAGTTAGCATAATTATCTCATTTCCATCAGTTGCAGTAGCATTATTGATTTAATTCATTTTCATTTCCAATTGGTTATTTAGTGTGTTGTGTGTGAGATCAACAACTGTAAAGAACATTGGCTATTACTGTCAAAGCTCTCAGATTGAGGATCTTATTTATGCTTGATTAGTTTACATCAGTTAGAAGAGGAATGAGTTATTGCTATTGTATCCTCGACTGATAATTGTTGTAGGCTTTTCTGAATGAATGATTTGGTTTTAGAACATTGAGTTCCCTTTAGTTGCAAGTGGGATTTATTAAAAGCATCTGTTTATTCTTGTATTTGAAATATCTATACTACATTTTAAGAAACATTACTCTCTGGGATTATAGCATGCACATATTGTGTATACTCTTGAAATAAGAGGACCTTCCCAGGTTGATAATTAATGTGGGATAAATATGAGTTTTAAAATGCACCTTTTAGCACCCAACATTAAAAGGAACAACAATTTTTTTGGGTATATTTTTTGCTATTAATTTTAAGGAACAACACTTTTTTTGGGTGTATTTTTTGTTGTTCCTTTTAAGGAATAGCACTTTTTTTGGGTGTATTTTTGTTGTTCCTTAAGAGGAACAACACTTTTTTGGGTGTTTTTGTTGTTCCTTCAAGGGAACAACACTTTAGGAATATTTTCGAGAACAACCCTTCCTCCCTGTTGTGCAATTATTCCTAATTCATCTCAACCACATTTTATTGATTCCCTTGCATCGCATGAAGTACAATACTTTTATGAGGACAAAAATTATGGAGTCTATTGAAGTAGGTGAATATCCTTGACGTTATGATCTTTAACAAGATAGCTTCTTGATGATAGGTTTTTTTTTTTAAACAAACAAAAGGGACATAATTATTTATATATTACTTTACTGTATTGATTTCTGATGTATATGATACTGATTGATCATCTTTACCATGTTGGTTCCACTTCTCCTGGCTACAATTCTCTTTATCTATTATAAGTAAGATTATGGATATATTTTCTTTCTATTGACATGTTCAAACTTCTTCCACCATCCCCACTCTTAAGGATTACTGACCCTCCCTCTATTTATCACAAAAGGTGTAAAAACAATAAAATATTGTCTACAGATAGAGGATCGGGGGTCTCATTAAAGAGCCAGCCTACCATGTTCATAAGGTTGTAGCGAAGTGACATTCCCACTATGGCCACCACACCAAGGTTATGATCCATTGGATAGCCACAATATCCTTGGAACAGGAGGTCTCATCACGAGCTGACCTGATCACTTTTGCTACTTCCCAGCGAATGGCAGTGTGGTTATCTGGTTACCACGCCAGCACACTGATCTCTTCTGTAGAACAACAATGGAATTCTCCAACTATAAATTGAGGATCCTGGCTCATATGGGTTAAAAAGCAACCCTGCCTAGGCTATGGACGCTTGCTGGTATCAGAGGCTCTACTTATGGTATTGAAGTTCTATTTTCAACATCAATAATTATTATAATACCATCTTCTTACTTTTCTTTTTATCAGAGAGATTATTTCCCTAATTTCTCCCTACTATGAACCCTTACACATGAGTTAATGTTTTTAAATCAATCATATCATTTTCAGATGGAATATCGTCAGCAAGGTATCTTTTCTTGCATATTGTTTTCCTTTTTACTTACTACATTACCTATCATCAACCCAAGCATCTTATGTCTTATTCATAACTATATTTATACACTCTGCCCTCATTATAACCATACCTCTTATTGTCCTATCATTTGATATGTGTACTCTGCTTCATTTATTGCTCTATTGTTCGTTCCCTTGCCTTGTCGTTAGCACAACACTTTTTCTATGCTTTATGGTCATGGAATCCCTTTTTCAATTGGAAGGGGGAATGTATTCATTATGGATAGCACGGGATATACGTACAGAATTCTGCCATAATTTGCTAATCTTCCACAATATTCATATTGCATTTCTATAGAAGTTTTTCTGATCAAACTTTTGGCATACATATTATCTGTTGCTCTTCAAAATTAACACTGTGGATTCAAGAAAATTGCATGCAGAATCGTGATTTGGTTACAGGAGAACAACAAGTATGGGGGGGTAATTCTATTCGCAGCATGACCACACTATTGGAACTAACAAAAAAGGCTCGCGCAACTTGCGAATGCGCACAATTCTTCAGACATGATGTGCTTGCATGTCTTCCACCTTTTGCATCACTTTCAGTATCCACTCATCCTACATTAGCTTCAACAAAGGCTAGTCCCTACATGTCATTCCACATTTTTTTTGGAGGTAACACTTGAGGTAAAATAGCATAATTTTCTGATTTATTACGAATTTAGGAAAATTTCATGAAAATCCATTGAGCACAATTTATCATCATTCATTCCACATCTTTACCACTTCCCATTTTTCAGGGAAATCATCTTTCAGTTTGGGGGAGTGTTGCTTTCCTTCATTTCTTTCTTATGACAATTTCACTAATATTCTTTATCATCCATTGATATTCTTATTCATTCTCAACACCTCCCTTATTCCATGTTGTTTTACACCAAGCATAGATTTCAACAAATTGTAGCAACCACATCTCATTGTTTTCTAGCATTACATGAGGACATGCTAATTCTTCAGTTTGGGGGAGGAATTGCTACACATAATGGATGTTTTCTGCTTTCTTTCTCGTTTAAGGCATACAATTTAATTTTTATACAGTGCACAAATTGATTTGCATATATCTTTAAAACTATGAACTGAATTCTTGTGATTTCTGGATAACAAAGAGGTATCATTAAAATACACAAACCCAGATAATTTCATGCTAAATTAGTTCATAAAATTTTGAAAATTATGCACTATCACCTACAGGCATTTTGTTTGTATCTCATGATCCGTGCATCAAAATGATCTGATTTTTGAGAAAATGGTTAATGAAGTTTGTTGTTACTTATATCACATTTTTTTGCAACTTCATATACATATAGTTGAACTTCAACTGTAAAAATTGTTACGCCTTCATCAAGATTGCTAAAATTTAATATTCATTATTTAAGGAAAAATTTATTTGTTCCATCCATTTCACGAGTTGGGATGAACAATTTTTTTTTGCTTGGTTAACACATGGGTTTTGTCTTTGGGTTGCATGAGGACATGCAATATATTCAGTTCTAGGTTGCATGAGGACATGCAATATATTCAGTTTGGGGATATGTTGGGCCGCTAATATGTTATTATTATTATCACTTTTTAACACCTATTTCATCCATTTCTACTCTTCTTTATCATGTCATTTATCATAATTTATCATATAATTCCATTTTATAATTATTTATGCTCTTATGGATAAATATTATTTATTCTCCTTTATTTTTAATAAATTGATGATTATGCATGATTTTACCAATTATGGTTTATTAATAAATTTTTTGTAACATCACTCACCATTTTAGCCTCCAAGATATTTTCCAGATTGCAGAGTCGATCTCCAGCTCATCATTAAATATGCCAAATCAGAAATTCGCTGGAATAAGAAGTGAAATTTTTGCATTGGATGTATTGGGCAAATGGAGAAGAATTTGGAAAATCTGAAACATGGGTTATGTCCAGAACAGACCTAATTAACTTTTTTAAAGAACTGTTTCCCCAAATTTGGCCTGTATTGAGAGAAACGGAAGGTTCTCTGAGGTTGATTTTCCAGATTCGCTGTTGTGGCCGTTTTCCAAATTCTTCCAGTTGAAATACCAAATTCGACCTGTTCTTGTTAAATGATTGATGGAAGGATATTTCAGATATGATCTTGCTGATCAATTGGTTGTGAGAAATCCAATTTTGTAATAGGAATCATTTTTAATCATATCGGTTGTAACTTCTATTTTCTCTATGTGTATTTAAATCAGAACAGAGATCAGAGAAGGGGGGTTATTATGGGGATTCATGATGGATGATTAGAGAGAGAATTAGATGGATTATTAGATTAGAGATAGATAGGATAGGATAGGAGGAATGGGAGAATTACTATTGAAATTATAACTTTGATCATCGACTCTCATTGTTGAAGCAGAGCATGAACTTGCTGTAACGATTATGCAATAATGAATATATAAAAATAGTTGCAGTTCCTTCACATCTCCTAAAGTAATCTAGCGGTATTCATTGGCAGCTAAGGGCCCGGATCCTGGTGGATATACTTGCTGTTCCTGTACCATACTATGTGGTTTTCCTTATTTCTGATTTCTGCAAGTGTGGTTTGTTTAATGATTACTTTCTCCAATTGAAGTACGTTGCTGTTATTTTCCCTCATAACAAGATCGTTGCTTTCTGCAAGTATATTGTTGTGTTGCTCATTCTAATTACAGAGCTTCACTATTCATTTCAGTAACTTAGTTTTGTTGTTCATTGCAGTCACATAAGCGTTGCTGTCTATTTCTATTATATAGTGTTGCTGCTCATTTACTTTCTGCAATCATTTAGTTTTGCCTTTTAGAATTCTTACAGTTAGCATAATTATCTTATTTCCATCAGTTTCAGTAGCATTATTGATTTAATTCATTGCCATTTCCAATTGGTTATTTAGTGTATTGTGTGTGAGATCAAAAACTGTAAAGAACATTGACTATTGATGTCAAAGCTCTCAAATTGAGGATCTTATTTATGCTTGATTAGTTTACTTCAGTTAAAAGAGGAATGAGTTATTGCTACTATATCCTCGACTGATAATTGTTGTTACTTTGCTGAATGAATGATTTATTTTAAGAGCATTGAGTTTCCTTTAGTTGCAAGTGGGATTTATTAAAAGCATCCATTTATTATTGTATTTGAAAGATCTATACTACATTTTAAAAAACATTACTCTCTGGGATTATATCGTGCATATATTGTGTACACTCTTGAAATAAGAGGACTTTCCCGGGTTGATAATTAATGTGGGATAAATAGGAGTTTTAAAAGGCACCTTTTAGCACCCAAAACATGTGGATCCAACCAAGATCCAATTCATTGGGGATTTTCTAGCCCTAACCACCTGTTGTGACCAGCAACAACCCCCCTTTTTATTTAATATTAGTAATAATACTAAATAAATGGGGACCAAAAAAAATCTAAAAAAATCAATTAGGATTTGTTTTCGTTTTCAAATAAAAATTTCTATCATAACTTAGGGAAATCCCTTAGAAGAAACCTTAAGAAACACTTAAGTTTATGATAGATTGCAATAAAATTGTTCTTTAAGTGAAATAGCGCATCCATCGCAAAATGGTATATATCTTTTGTAAAATTGAAATTGCGATTTTGCGATTTTGCGATAACGTGATCCAAAAAAGCCTATACAATAACATGTTGGTCGCAGATCGCATAGCGCAGAAACAAGAAATGTTAAACGAATATTTTTTTGTGCTATTTACAATTTTTCGCTTTTGCGCTATTTGCAATGTTGCGATTTGCGCTTTTGCGCTATTTACAATTTTGCGCTTTTGCGCTATTTGTAAAATTGTGATGGTTACGTTTTGCGATATTGCGATATTGCGATATTGCGCAGCAAATCGCAGATCGCAATGTCACAGATTCATAAAAGTGCGTTGTTCAAAGAAAATCCTCCCATAAATCAATATCTGTTTTGCGCTTTAATGATGGGATTAAATGAATGGATTGTCAATTAATGGTAAATGAGATTTTATTTTGATTGAAAGTCGTTTCACATTATAATAATATATTTCATCCGCCTTTGCATTTAAAACAATCTCATCACCTTTCGTATGCCATTACTCTCATTTAACTCGTTAAACGCAAGCACGAAGGAGCAAACGACTATACAAAGCATTCACAGAACATTATGGGTAAGAAAGAGAAGAGCTCGAATTCTGAAAACAGAGAAATGGCTTCACTGTATGCAGACGCCGCTTGCAATAAGGATGCCGGTATAACCACATGGGAAGGAATGTATAATTTGCTGGAAGAAGAAAATCCTGTGGTGATAAAAGTTGCGGCTACAGCAGGTTCCAGTAGTTCATCTGAGGCAACTCTCACAGAACTGTCTTGTTCATTTCTGCATAGGATAGCAGCGAGGCCAAGGATTCTCCCGTATACGGACATGGCGAAATGGGTGCTGGACAACACCGATATTTCAGATAGGCAATTTAGAACTCCATATCAAGAGCTAATCAGGTCATTTACCACGGAAGATTTGAGGCTGATGTATAAGTTGCCGGAGCCTCAGGCAACTTATAATAAGCAATTTATGGAAGATTTTGCCAGAGAGCATGAAAATTTGTCGAAATGCACACAAGAGTGGACCAAAAGAGATGAGCCGTTGAAGAAAAACAAACATGGTATGTACAGTACTGGTTCACTTACCTCTCCTTATTGTTTTGCTGCTGCCATGTTATGCAGGCTTTTTGGAAAGCCTGACATAAATATGATCTTGCCTGAATGGCTCCCTTTGTTACATGCTGCCATTAATTCTACAATTGTAGATTGGGCCAAAATCTTATCTGATAATTTGACCACTTCTATTTTCCATTATTAGTCCAAACGAAATGTTTCTCAGCGGATTTATCTGCCTTTTTATTTATCTACTTATGTCATGGACGCTATCTGTTTTGTCTCTAAATTCCCTGTGATGGGTTGGCAATGGACCATCCACGATCCCTTGCCTATTCATGTGTACCATAAGGAACTATGGGAGTCTAAGTTTGTCCCCCATTTTTACCAAATTTTCCATGGTGTAATGCTGCCATTGTACAGAACACTGCATAATAAGGATGCCCCAAGGTTATCCCCAGAAACAGAGGTCGACATTCTCCCCGTCACGAGATGGTTTGGAGAAGAATTGTTCACTTATGTTAGGGTTTTCGGAAGTTCTGCTTCCCCCCATGTTTTACCCCTGTATGTGCCTGATAGACTTGTTGCTCAGGAAATTGCTTATCAGACCTGTGGTCAGGGAGGGTTAACAAAGGAATTAAAAGAGAAGAAGAAAGGCATTTGGCCATAATTTCCTGTAAACTGTGGAACATTTTCACTGTTTGATGTTGGTCACGCATTCAAAGAAGTAAGCAACATTACATGCTTACAACTGTTTAAATTTCCGAGAAGGTTATTTGACCCAAATAATATTGTTAAGAATTTTACCAATGCAATCAGAGTAAGGGAATTTTCCGGGGAACAGGATATTTTTGATGATATGTTCCAAACAAGAAGTTCATTTAAAGAATTTTTGAGTTCATCTCAAATGCAGTTATCTCCAGAGGAATTCCAGGAATTCAAACTTTACAGAGAAAGAAGACTAACTACTATTCCTTTGGAAAATCTACGCTTGGAACCCGCAAGGGAGAAAACTCCTAGTGTTAGTCTTAATGGCAGTTCGAGTTCAGATAAATCCAAGTCAAAATCCGAAAGAGAGACTTCTGAACATTCCAATAAGTCTAATGAAAAGGAAGATAAAATTAAAGAATCAGTAAAATATTCTGCTCAATCAAAAGAACTTCCTAAACAGCAAATTTTGACTTCTCAACAGACAAATCCTCCTCCTACCAATGTACAGCAACAGCCAGTCACCATTGAATTAGACAAATAATGGGAAATCTTTAACCAATTGATTAATATATAAGGACAGAATGTACAGACCCCTGTACAAACAACGAAAGTTTTGAGCACAGGAATAAGAAGCACAACCACAGTAACTGAGCACATACCTATCACACCCTCCTCTGAAATTGTACTTAATGTAGAGGACATTCCTCCTCTAGATGTATTTTACAGCCCAAAATACAAAGCAGTAGTGAAGAAACAGAGAAAAAAGAGAAAGTTAGAAGGTACAATTTCCACTGAAGCAGAACAACTTGATGTTTTGTGGAAGGATCCTTCCATAGAGCCTACTGAGAATCTTGCTAAGTTATCTCAAATGATAGGGGCTTATGCTTCTGCAACGATTGACAAAGAATTTGAGATACAACTCTTGTTGAATGAAAAAGAAGAACAGATAAAAGTTCTACAACAGCAATTGCAACAGGTACAGGCCAATAATGAAGCACAATTGAAACTTGAAGAGTTACAGCAACAACTTCAAGAAATGAAAATTGGACATCAAAAAAGTCTGGCTGATAAAGAAAAGAAAATACAGATTATCCAAGACCAGCACAAAGATGATCCTAAGCTTCCATAATTTATTTCAGAAACTATCTCTTTAAACAATCAACTACTGCAACAAGAGGAAGTTTTATGCCAAAAAATATTGCAATGGAATTCTTTTTGCCAAGAGAGTGATAAAATAACAAATCGTGTTGTAGATTTACGAAATGATTATGATTTGATTAATGAAAATATCAATGATTATTTGGTATGGAAAAAAACAGAAGAAGGCAGAAAAGTTGGTACACCCATTATTAATGAAAACTATAAAGAAATAATTTTCAATAACTGGGATGCACAAATCCAAAGGGCAGAGAAGGCAGTAGAGGAGTCGGCTACAGCAACAAATAGTCTTACTGATTGTGTAAATGAAAATTTACACAAAGAAAATTTGATTTCAGAAACTGTTCCTGGATATCTCCCACAGGCACACCAACTACAAACAGAATGGAGGCAAAAGGCAGAAGAAAGAGCAAAATCAATCCAAGGGCTGACAAGATTAAACTGGGACTCTTACTGGACATACTTAGTGAAGCCACACAGTCAGCACAGCGCGCTTAATTGTATCATCAATTCTACGGAGAAGATTGCGCCCACACTTGCCGACTCTGTCTTTTCAGGACAGTTGAAATCTGAAGTCGGTCAACCACATCTTCTCAAAACAATGCTAGATGCCTGCAAGTTTAAAGATCAAGTTCATAAATAGTTAGTTAATAGTATTTATTTTTAGATTTAGTTTTAATTTTACTGTATTTTTGCCTAGGAAAAGGATGGTCATTAAACCGAATCCTTAATTTTTGTAATAGAATATTTTTATATTTAGCTAAGTAGTATTTAAACCCTTCTCATGCATTTAGAGAAGGGTCCTGATTTTAATATTTTTGACTTGGAGATTACATTTTTGTACTCCACTGACTTATATATTTTTTAAAAGGATCACATCTGTTGATTTTATGTGGAATTATCTTTAAAGTGTTGCATTTTTGTACCTTGGATTTGATTTTGCATCAGAATTACTGGATTAGGATATCAGATTTCATTTGAAAGCCTTCAAGATGAATAAGGTATTTCTATCTGTTCACTGTTGATTTCTTTTGTCTTATGATATTCGTTTTAAAATTGCTAGCATTTACATATATATTTGGTTTTCACAACGTTTCTTTATATATCATTTCTGAGTATAATTGAAATGTTATCTTTTATAAGTACATGTAGATTATATATTATGATGAATGCAATATGTTAATACAACTCTATTTAATTTCTTAAACAGAGTTATCTTTATTTGTTTCTGCACATTTCGATTTAAATGATAATACATTTTTATGGTTATTTTTCAAGCGGAATAATTTGAAGTTGTATTCACATATGATTGCCCGGGTTAGTGTTAGAATTTCTTTATCAGTATTTAGTTTAAATTAGATAGTTTTATTTCAGTCAATTTAGTCCCATTTTCACTCATCCAAATCAACCCATCACCAACCCATTAGTCATAAGGAAACTGGTCCTTTAAATCCAGTCGGAGCCAGCATACCAAACGGAAAAGGAGCTCTCTTAAGGTCCCGACCGGGTGGTTTTCCCCAATGCTTGAAGCAGAGATTTTCTAGGCTTCAACATTTTTGGCACTATAAGGAGGGAATGAGCTATCAATGGCAAGTAAATCTTTACCTACAAGCCATTCTGAGAGCAAGACACCCTCATCAACTTCTTCAATTTCTTCTGAAATACAAAATCCTATAGAAGTAATTGAGAAGAATATTCATACACCCACTACCAAAATCTCAAAATAATCAGACAAACAAAATCCCGAGTCTCCTGAAGTTCAAGATTTAATTCATAAATTGAAGGGATTCTCATTATCTCTAGATGAGTCTGAAATATCTGAAGGTAGTGTAACTTCAAAATTTGTTTCTTCAAAACCTCTTACTAGGCTTCAAAGTGAAAAACGTGGCATTTCTCTGAAAGAATTCCCTTTACCTATTAGAGTCAAGACAAGAAAAACTCACTCGGAATCAGTAAGTGATATAAGTTCTTCATCTCATATTCAATTACCTGTTTCCGAAATCCCAACTCAACAAAGCACAGTCGTTTCCACATCATCTGCTCAATCATCATCAATCTCAACATCATCTATTCCAACAACTTCTATTCAGACACCACTAGCCTCTACTACTCCTCCAATAGTTGTTACAATAATGGCTAGACCATGGGCTACTCCAGGGGCTGTCAATATGCCTGCACCTTTACATGATTTACCTGACAATCCTGGAAAATGGCTTCCAAAGTTTAGTCCAGATCTTAACATTGAAGCTGAAGAACACATCAATAACTTTATGCTGGCTATAAATTTGAATGGAGTCGTACATGAAGATGTTGTAGTCAGACTATTCCCTTATACTCTTCGAGGGGCAGCAGGATCCTGGTAATTTTCATTACCTTCAGGATCCATAACAAGTTGGGCCATTTTTGCAGACCATTTTTTAACCAAATTTGGAGATGACAGATCAATAGCTACTTTAATCAATGATCTCTCAAATTTGAAGGTAGAACCCAAGGAGCCCATTAAAGATTTCAACGCTAGATTCAACAAACTCTTGAACAAAATCCACACAGATTCAAGGCCTAGTGAACAAGTCAGAAGTGAATGGTACATAACTGCTTTACCCTCAAACATAGAAATTTTTGTAGATAGAGCTGCAAAACCTACGTTGGCTGAAAATATGAAAGAGGCTATTGCAGTAGAGAAACGGATTATTTCTCTAGAAAAGAAAAATGCTATTGAGGAAAGGAAATCCAAGAAAGTCAGCTTCAAAGATGATTCGAGGAAAAAGGCCAAAGACCCATACGACATGGAAGGTTTACATAAAGTTCTTAAAACCATGTCAAATGAAATGGTTGAAATTAAAAAACAAGTAGCTGAAACTTCTACCGAAAAACCATTCCGAAATTTCAAAAGAAACCAAGTTGAATCTAAACCTCCTAATTCAATCTCTAATGCAGAATCAGAAGAAGAGGAAGAAGAAGAAGATACATCTTTAGTATCAGATGAGGAAGATGAGAATGAAGAAATAGCTGAATTGCATGGAATGTGGGATTTTATTCTCCCTAATTCTGATAGTGTGGTTGAACAAGAAGCTATGCCTGTAAGTACTAGGAGTAAATCTATAGTAGAGCCTATGCAAACGGTTCCTAAAAAGAAAATTACAACTCCAAGTACCAAAGATAAATCCCCTGCTAAGAAAGCTTCTCCGTTACCTACTCAGAATCAGCCATCTTCTTCCAATCCTCCTTCATCGACAACAAAGACTTTAGTGGTGTCAGATCCTATGGAGTATAACATTGTTGAAGACATGAAAAAGATTAAAGCTAATATTTCCTTACATGAACTCAGCAAACTAAAACACCAGCAGAAGTTGCTATTAAAAGAATTAAATGCTACACCAATTGCTCCTTTACCAAGTGGTGTAGTTGCAAAAGCAGCTAAAGGAACTGGTAAGCCACCAGATAAGGTAGATGCTACTGATACTGTGCTCATTGGAGAAAAATCAAATTCTCAGACTCCTCCTTTTCTTTTGACTTATGAAATGTACAATAAAAATCTGCATAATTGTTTAATTGATTCTGGAGCTTCCTCTAATATAATGCCTACTTCTGTGTGTGCCAAATTGAATATCGAACCACAGAAATCAGCAGTACATATTGTTCAATTGGATCGCTCTAAAGTTCAAGTTATAGGAGAAATCAATTCAGTTACTATCAGATTAGCTTCCGATCCTAGGATTGTCCAAAGAATTGATATTTTGATTGTAGATATTCCTGAATTCTATGGATTAATCTTAAGCAGAGACTGGTCTGCGAAACTTAATGGTTATATCTCAATTGATTATTCACATATGTGGCTTCCCTACAAAGGGAAACCAAATCAAATCAAAGTTGAACGAGAAAAACATATGACGCATACTGTCACTGAATTTGAACAACCTAATGAGCCTATGGCATTCAACAACAATATCCTTGGAGGTTATTCTGCCGAATCATTTCTTGGAAACTTCAAAGCACCTCAATCACCTTTTTCTGTAAATACTTTTGTTTCTCAAATAGAAAATTTTTCACAATCCGATCCTTCAATAATTGTAAATATTTCTGATGTAATTGTAGATAAGCCAATAGATAAATCTTTATTTTGGTCGTTATATTTTCATGGATCAAAGTCTAGTGATGGAGCTGGAGCAGGATGCATCTTAATTGATCCACATGGAGAGAAAACCATGCTGTCATGTAGGTTAGAATTTGAGTGTACAAATAATACTGCAGAATATGAAGCCTTGATTCAAGGACTTTATAAAGCTATAGGGTTAGATGTTAAATACTTGAAAGTATTTGGTGATTCCGAAATTGTCATAAAACAAGTTAGGAATACTATTCATTGCCTTTCAGGACATCTTAAACACTATCAAACCCTAGTACAAGATCTCACCACTCATTTTTTAGCATTCAATATTTCTCCTATTCCTAGGACTCAAAATACATCAGCTGACTTGTTAGCTAATGTTGCATCCAAACTCCTTCCTGCTGAAGATTGCAGTCCTGATAGGTTTTCTGTAGAATTGATTTTTCTCCCATCTGTCCCAGATAATGTCACAAATTGGAGAGTATTCTATCATGATCAAGATATTTTAAATTTCATGACTTCAGGGAAATCATATGATGAGAAAATTATTGATGAGAATGATCATGATTTACAAATTGCTTCAAAAGCTAATGAAAATCCCATTCCAAAATATGTTGTTAAATTAGAGGATTTATATGACATTAAAGACAGATTCAAGAAAGTCACTAATGCTAAACTTCAAAGTTCCACTTTGAAGTTTGAATTAGTAAATCTTGGTTCTGATTATAAACCTCAAAACGTTAATTTAGGATTCAATTTAACACCAGAGGAAAGGAATGCTTTCATTAAACTCTTGAACATATACAAAAATGTTTTTTCTTGGAATTATGATGATTTAAAAACGTATGATACTTCGGTTATTCAACACACAATTCCAATGCTTCCTGATATTAAACCTGTTCAACAAAAGTTAAGGAAGGTTCATCCAAATCTCGAAGGACAAATCAAATCAGAACTTAATAAACTTTTAAAAGCCAAAATCATTTTTCCTGTCAGGCACTCCAATTGGGTTTCCAATATGGTACCTGTAAGGAAGAAAAATGGTGATATAAGAATCTGTATTGATTTTAGAAACTTAAACAAGGAATGTTTAAAAGACAATTTCCCATTGCCAACCATGGAACAGATACTTCAAAAGGTAGCTGGTTCTGAACTCGTGTCCTTTCTTGATGGATTTTCAGGCTATAATCAAGTTTTAGTTCACCCAGATGACAGATTGAAAACAACTTTCAGAACAAAATGGGGAACTTATGCTTATCATAAAATGCCTTTTGGTCTAATAAATGTAGGGGAAACTTTCCAAAGAGCCATGGATATAGCATTTAAAGGCCTGATCAATAAATCAGTTGTTGTTTATCTTGATGACATAACAGTATTTTCAAAAAAGAGAGCCAATCATCTACATGATTTAAAGCAAATATTTGAAAGATGTAGAAGGTTTGGTATTTCCTTAAATCCAAAGAAATCTTTCTTTGCTTTGGATGAAGGAAAAATCTTAGGATTTGTTGTGTCAAAAGATGGTATATATATTGATCCAGATAGACTGAAAGAAATTTCTGATATTTCTTTACCTCATAACAAAAAATCCATGCAATCATTTCTTGGGCAGATTAATTTTGTAAAAAGATTCATTCCTGATTTTTCTCAAATTGTTTTACCTATGCAAAATATGATCAAGAAAAATTCAGTATTCAAATGGGGGCATAAAGAGAAAGAAGCCTTTGAGGCAATCAAACAAGCAATTATTAATGCACCAACATTGAATACCCTGGATTTTTCTAAAGATTTTACTTTGTATAATTTGGCCACATAAACATCCTATGCAGCTTTTTTAACACAGCTCAATGATCAGAAAATCGAAGCACCAATTTCTTTCTTTAGCTCAAATCTGCAAGGAGCCGAGTTTAATTATTCTGATGTTGAAAAACAAGCCTTTGTCGTGTTTAAATCAATCAAACATTTCAGACCTTTTCTCTTGAAAACACATACAAAAATCATTGTCCCATTCTCTGCAGTGAGGCAATTATTAATTCAAAAAGAAGTAGGAGAAAAGAGAGCTAATTGGGTAACAGCCTTCCAAGAATATGATATTGATATTAAACCAGCTAAGATTGTTAGAGGACAATTTTTTTGCAGATTATTGGCAGGAACTTATAACATACCAGAAAATCAAGATTCTAATCAAGATATTCAAGTAATTCAGATAAGTGTCACAGATTCTGAATCTCAGTATGCTGATCTCATCTATTACTTGAAAAATGGGTATGCTCCTTCTAATCTCAGCTATAAGAGAAAACGTGCTTTAAGATTAAAGGCTATTAAATATGAGATCATTGATAATGTGTTATTCAGAAAAAATTATGATTCAATCTTATTAAGATGTCTTGAAAAGAATGAAGCTGAAAAGGTTTTGCAGGAATTGCACGATGGACCAGCAGGAGGTCATTTTGGAGGTGATACCACAGCTCACAAAATAATTTGTGCTGGTTATTACTGGCCTACCCTTTTTAAAGATACGCATGATTACGTAAGGAAGTGCATAATTTGTCAAACTGCAAGTGGAAGACAAAGGAAACTAGCTTTTCCTTTGCAACCAGTGAGTATTGAGCAACCATTCGAACAATGGGGGCTTGACATTATTGGTGAGATAGTTCCTCATTCTTCCAAACAGCACAATTACATCCTTACTACAATTGATTACTTTACAAAATGGGTAGAAGCAATGCCGTTGAAGGTAGCCAATTCTGACGCAATTATTGATTTCATAGATCAATTCATTATAACCAGGTTTGGTGTACCTAACGCTCTTGTCTTTGATAATGCATCTTATTTTTCTGGAAACAGTATAATGGAATTTGCAGTCAAAAGAGGTTTTAAACTAAAATATTCAGCAAATTATTATCCACAAGGTAATGGTTTGGCTGAATCCACTAACAAAAATCTTATCAAAATCATTAAAAGGACCATTGATCAAAATCAAAAGAATTGGCACAAGTATTTAATCTTTGCATTATGGGCTGATCGTATCACTGAAAAAGCTTCAATGGGAACTTCACCTTTCAATTTTGTTTATGGAAAAGAAGCTGTGATACCATCAAATTTAGCTCTTCCATCATTAGCCCTTGTGCAATTTATTGAAGAAAATCCTTCTGCATCCATTCAATTGAGATATGATCAAATCCTTAAACTAGAAGAAGATAGAGATAAAGCAAAAATTATTCATGAAAAACATCAACAACTTGTAAAATCTTCTTTTGATGCAAGTTCTACCGGCTCAAAATTTTTGTCAATTGGTGATCTTGTTCTGAAATGGGATAAAGCACACGAAGAAAAAGGTAAACATACCAAGTTTCAGAAAATGTGGCTTGGACCATTTCAGATTGTTGAAAATATAGGCTCAAATACATTCATACTTCAAGATCTAATAGGTAAGAGAGAATCTCTTCCTGTAAATGGGCTTATCTTGAAGAAATTATTTTCATAAGGAGGTAACCCCTTCTTAAATTGTACATATTCCTTTCTGCAAGGTTTTTGATTGTTTTTTAAAGTTGTTAATAAGTCTATAATTGACTGTTTACTATTTAGGAAAATTTCTTAGGAAAAATATTATAAATATTTATTTTGTGTAAATAAGAATTTTTAAAGAGATGATCACAGTTTTTGGATAGTTTAAAATAAGATGTTAAACTTTGAAAGATTATTTCAATCATTTGCATGATCTTTTGAAAACTTAAGGAGAATGTAAATCATTATAAGTTTATTGAGCAGAGAAAGGTTATCTATAAAAGTAAAGATTTTTCAAAGTCTTGGTACTCAAAAAACTCTAAAAATTGTCATCCATTGATTCTTAAGGATAAAACTATTTCACCCCATCCATTTAAGTTGTGATTTTTTAGAATATAATTCTAAGAAATTATATGAAAATTTAAGAGATAAGAGGTCTCATTATGAGCCAACTTACCATGTTCATAAGAAGTAATAAAACTGACATTACCAATACTGCATACCAAAACAGGGTAATGGCTTATAAATATAAGACAAGGGGTCTCATCACGAGCCAGCTTGTTCAGTTTAATTATAAATAGTGAATGGCATTGTTATTAACTGGCTACCAAACCAGAACAATGGCTCTTAAAAGAAAAAAATAAGTAAAAGACAAAAACATGAGATAATAAGTCTTATGAATTTATCTTTTAAAAAGTCATAATTTTAGTTGGATGGGACAATGAATGGTTAATGGTTTAAAGGTAACCCTGTCGAGACTATGAACGTTTGCTGGCAGCAGAGGTAATACCTATGGCAATAGAGTATATTATAAAACCAAAACTTGGAGAAATTCACTTACTTCATTATTAACACCAATCAAAGCTTGAGATAACCCAAAAATGTTTTTATTCTTAAGGAATTAGAAAGAAATTGTGAATGATTTTTATTTTCTTTTTCATAGTTAGATTTTATTTAAAATATCCTAAGATAGTTTTCATTATCTTTAAAAATCTTTATTTACTAGAAATATAGTGTTCATTTTATTATTTCAGAGATAACTATTTCTTTCAGTGAATCGCCAATTGTTGTGACCAACAACAACTCCCTTTTTTATTTAATATTAGTAATAATACTAAATAAATGGGGACCCTTAGTTAAAAAATCCAAAAAAATCAATTAGGATTTGTTTTCCTTTTCAAATAAAAATTTCTATCATAACTTAGGGAAATCCCTTAGAAGAAACCTTAAGAAACACTTAAGTTTATGATAGATTGCAATAAAAATTTTCTTTAAGCGAAATAGCGCATCCATCGCAAAATGGTATATATATTTTGTAAAACTGAAATTGCGATTTTTCGATTTTGCGATAACGCGATCCCAAAAAGCCTATACAATAACATGTTGGTCGCATAGCGCAGAAACAAGAAATGTTAAACGAATAATTTTTTGCACTATTTACAATTTTGCGCTTTTGCGCTATTTGCAATATTGCGATTTGCGCTTTTGTGCTATTTACAATTTTGCGCTTTTGCGCTATTTGTAAAATTGCGATGGTTATGTTTTGCGATATTGCGATATTGCGATATTGTGCAGCAAATCACAGATCGCAATGTCGCAGATTCATAAAAGCGCGTTGTTCAAAGAAAATCCTCCCATAAATCAATATCTGTTTTGCACTTTAATGATGGGATTAAATGAATTGATTGTCAGTTAATGGTAAATGAGATTTTGTTTTGATTGAAAGTCGTTTCATGTTATAATAATATATTTCATCCCCCTTTGCATTTAAAACAATCTCATCACCTTTCGTATGCCATTACTCTCATTTAACTCGTTAAACACAGGCACGAAGGAGTGAACGACTATACAAAGCATTCACAGAACATTATGGGTAAGAAAGAGAAGAGCTCGAATTCTGAAAACAGATAAATGGCTTCACTGTATGCAGAGACCGTTTGCAATAAGGATGCTGGTATAACCACATGGGAAGGAATGTATAATTTTCTGGAAGAAGAAAATCCTGTGGTGATAAAAGTTGCGGCTACAGCAGGTTCCAGTAGTTCATCTGAGGCAACTCTCAAAGAACTGTCTTGTTCATTTCTGCATAGGATAGCGGTGAGGCCAAGGATTCTCCCGTATACGGACATGGTGAAATGGGTGTTGGACAACACCGATATTTCATATAGGCAATTTAGAACTCCATCTCAAGAGCTAATCAGGTCATTTACCACAGAAGATTTGAGGCTAATGTATAAGTTGCCGGAGCCTCAGGCAACTTATAATAAGCAATTTATGGAAGAGTTTGCCAGAGAGCATGCAAATTTTTCAGAATTCACACAAGAGTGGACCGAAAGAGATGAGTCGTTGAAGAAAAACAAACACGGTATGTACAGTACTGGTTCACTTACCTCTCCTTATTGTTTTGCTGCTGCCATGTTATGTAGGGTTTTTGGAAAGCCTGACATAAATATGATCTTGCCTTAATGGCTCCCTTTTTTACATGCTGTCGTTAATTCTACAATTGTAGATTGGGCCAAAATATTATCTGATAATTTGACCACTGCTATTTTCCATTATCGGTCCAAATGAAATGTTTCTCAGCGGATTTATCCGCCTTTTTATTTATCTGCTTATGTCATGGACGCTATCTGTTTTGTCTCTAAATTCCCTGTGATGGGTTGGCAATGGACCATCCACGATCCCTTGCCTATTCATGTGTACCATAAGGAACTATGGGAGTTTAATTTTGTCCCCCATTTTTACCAAATTTGCCATGGTGTAATGCTGCCATTGTACAGAACACTGCATAATAAGGATGCCCCAAGGTTATCCCCAGAAACAGAGGTCGACATTCTCCCCGTCGCGAGATGGTTTGGAGAAGAATTGTTCACTTATGTTAGGGTTTTCGGAAGTTTTGCTTCCCCCCATCTTTTACCCCTGTATGTGCCTTATAGACTTGTTGCTCGGGAAATTGCTTATCAGACCTGTGGTCAGGGAGGGTTAACAAAGGAATTAAAAGAGAAGAAGAAAGGCATTTGGCCACAATTTCCCATAAACTGTGGAACATTTTCACTGTTTGATGTTGATCACACATTCAAAGAAGTAAGCAACATTACATGCTTACAGCTGTTTAAATTTCCGAGAAGGTTATTTGACCCAAATAATATTGTTAAGAATTTTACCAATGCAATCAGAGTAAGGGAATTTTCCGGGGAACAGGATCTTTTTGATGATATGTTCCAAACAAGAAGTTCATTTAAAGAAGTTTTGAGTTCATCTCAAATGCAGTTATCTCCAGAGGAATTCCAGGAATTCAAACTTTACAAAGAAAGAAGACTAACTACTATTCCTTTGGAAAATCTACGCTTGGAACCCGCAAGGGAGCAAACTCCTAGTGTTAGTCTTAACGGAAGTTCGAGTTCAGATAAATCCAAGTCAAAATCTGAAAGAGAGACTTATGAACATTCCAATAAGTCTAATGAAAAGGAAGATAAAATTGAAGAATCAGTAAAAGATTCTGCTAAATCAAAAGAACTTCCTAAACATCAAATTTTGACTTCTCAACAGACAAATCCTCCTCCTACCAATGTACAACAACAGCCAGTCACCATTGAATTAGACAAAGAATGGGAAAAATTTAACCAATTGATTAATATAGAAGGACAGAATGTACAGACCCCTGTACAAACAACCAAAGTTTTGAGCACAGGAATAAGTAGCACAACCACAGTAACTGAGCACATACCTATCACACCCTCCTCCGAAATTGTACTTAATGTAGAGGACATTCCTCCTCTAGATGTATTTTACAGCCCAAAATACAAAGCAGTAGTGAAGAAACAGAGAAAAAAGAGAAAGTTAGAAGGTGCAATTGCCACTGAAGCAGAACAACTTGATGTTTTGTGGAAGGATCCTTCCATAGAGCCTACTGAGAATCTTGCTAAGTTATCTCAAATGATAGGGGCTTATGCTTCTGCAACGATTGACAAAGCATTTGAGATACAACTCTTGTTGAATGAAAAAGAAGAACAGATAAAAGTTCTACAACAGCAATTGCAACAGGTACAGGCCAATAATGAAGCACAATTGAAACTTGAAGAGTTACAGCAGCAACTTCAAGAAATGCAAATTGGACATCAAAAAAGTCTGGATGATAAAGAAAAGCAAATACAAATTATCCAAGACCAGCACAAAGATGATCCTAAGCTTCCAGAATTTATTTCAGAAACTATCTCTTTAAACAATCAACTACTGCAACAAGAGGAAGTTTTATGCCAAAAAATCTTGCAATGGAATTCTTTTTGCCAAGAGAGTGATAAAATCACAAATCATGTAGTAGATTTACGAAATGATTATGATTTGATTAATGAAAAGATCAATGATTATTTGGTATGGAAAAAAACAGAAGAAGGCAGAAAAGCTGGTGCACCCATTATTAATGAAAACCATAAAGAAATAATTTTCAATAACTGGGATGCACAAATCAAAAGGGCAAAGAAGGCAGCAAAGGAGGCGGCTACAGTAGCAAACAGTCTTACTGATTGTGTAAATGAAAATTTACACAAAGAAAATTTGATTTCAGAAACTGTTCCTGGATATCTCCCACAGGCACACCAACTACAAACAGAATGGAGGCAAAAGGCAGAAGAAAGAGAAAAATCAATCCAAGGGCTGACAAGATTAAACTGGGACTCTTACTGGACATACTTAGTGAAGCCACATAGTCAGCACAGTGCGCTTAATTGTATCATCAATTCTACGGAGAAGATTGCGCCCACACTTGCCGACTCTGTCTTTTCAGGACAGTTGAAATCTGAAGTCGGTCAACCACATCTTCTCAAAACAATTCTAGATGCCTGCAAGTTTAAAGATCAACTTCATAAATAGTTAGTTAATAGTCTTTATTTTTAGATTTAGTTTTAATTTTACAGTATTTCTACCTAGGAAAAGGACGGTCATTAGACCGAATCCTTAATTTTTGTGATAGACTTATTTTAGATTTAGCTAAGTAGTATTTAAACCCTTCTCATGCATTTAGAGAAGGGTCCTGATTTTAATATTTTTGACTTGGAGATTACATTTTTGTACTCCACTGACTTATATATTTTTTAAAAGGATCACATCTGGTGATTTTATGCGGAATTATCTTTAAAGTGTTGCATTTCTGTACCTTGGATTTGATTTTGCATCAGAATTACCAGATTAGGATATCAGATTTCATTTCGAAGCCTTCAAGATGAATAAGGTATTTCTATCTATAAACTGTTGATTTCTTTTGTCTTATGATATTCGTTTTAAAATTGCTATCATTTACATATGTATTTGGTTTTCACAACGTTTCTTTATATATCATTTCTGAGTATAATTGAAATATTATCTTTTATAAGTACATGTAGATGATATATTATGATGAATGCAGTATGTTAATACAACTCTGTTTAATTTCTTAAACAGAGTTATCTTTATTTGTTTCTGCACATTTCGATTTAAATGATAATACATTTTTATGGTTATTGTTCAAACGGAATAATTTGAAGTTGTATTCACATATGATTGCCTGGGTTAGTGTTAGAATTTATTTATCAGTATTTAGTTTAAATTAGATAGTTTTATTTCAGTCAATTTAGTCCCATTTTCACTCATCCAAATCAACCCATCACCAACCCATTAGTCATAAGGAAACTGGTCCTTTAAATCCAGTCGGAGCCACCATAGCAAACGAAAAAGGCGATGTCTTAAGGTCCCGACCGGGTGGTTTTCCCCAATGTTTGAAGCAGAGTTTTTCTAGGCTTCAACACCACCCTAATAGAGCTTTGCAGCTTTCTAGGTCTTGATAATTTCTACCGCAGGTTTGTGTTGGGATTCTCTCATATCACTTGGCCCTTGAGTCAAGTCACCAAGGGAGGAGCAAAAGCAAAAAAAATTTGGTCGGAATCGCAACATAAGGCGTTTGTAGAATTGAAACATTGCCTCTGTTCTACCCCAGTGCTCACATTACCAGACTTGCAACAACCATTTGAGATCAAGACAGATGCCTCTGACTATGCTATTGGGGCAGTTCTTACTCAACAGGGGCATCCAGTGGCATATCACAGTGAGACATTGTCCGACACAGTTTGAAAGTATCCCACTTATGAAAAAGAAATGTATTCCATTGTGCACGCTTGTCGACAATGGAAGAATTACGTTTTGAGGAATGAGACAATCATCCACACAGACCACCAACCCCTATAGTTCATATAGACACAAGGGAATTTGCAGAACAATCACCATTAGAAGTGGTCCACATATCTGCAACAATTTCATTTGAACATCAAGTACAAGAAGGGTAGCACCAATAACGTTTCAGACTACCTCAGTCGACTATCGATCGTGGCAATAACCACCGTTCTCAACTCTTGTGGGCATGAGACTTCTAATTGGCCGATTCTCTACAAGAGTGATCCAGAATTCAGCCACACGTACAAGGAAGTCTTGGGGGGTACACAAGTTCCAAATTTTCACCTCCAAGATGCACTATTATGTCACCTAGGACACCTTTGTGTTCCTTCAAGCGAGCGTGCCAAGATGATATGGGAAGCGCACTACAGTCAATTTGCTGGTCATTTTGGAGTCGAGAAAAAAGTGGTAGTACTGCAAAAGTAATTCTATTGGCCGAACCTTCAATAGGATGTCGGGAAGTACATCAGATCCTGCACTTCTTGCACCATTTCCAAACCGACCATCAAGGAGCAAGGGTTGTATACTCCGCTACCTACCCCTATTCGACCTTGGGAATCCATATCCATGGATTACATGTCAGGAATTCCTTCTACTAAGCATGGAAATGACTTTGTTTTCGTGGTCGTTGATAGATTCTCAATGATGGCCATTATGGCAGCCTGCATGAAGAATATCATAGCAGAAGCCACTGCTAAAATCTTCTTTGAATGAGTGTGCATGCACTTTTGGATCCCACAGTCTATCATATCAAATCGTGATAGTAGGTTCCTCAGCACATTTTGGTCCAGCCTCTGGTCAATGTTGGACACCAAGCTCACCAAGTCCACAGCTTTCCATCCCCAAACTGATGGCCAGACATAGGTCGTCGACAGGATGATTGTACACACTCTGTGCATGTACAATTCAAAGCATCCATGCACATGGGATGAGAGACTCCCCTATGTACAACATAGTTATAACAGGGCTCTCCACAACTCAACCAGCCACAGCCCCTTTCAAGTGGGCTTGGGGTTCCAGCCACAATGTCCCATTGACATAGCCATGCCATTTGCAGCTACTCAGGTCGATTCGGCTTATTTCCAGTCTGAAGCTGACAAAGCAAACAAGTGCATCGAGCGCATTCAGCATATCTTCCAATAGGTTCATGGCATATTGGACAGAGCCAATGCTAAGTACAAGAAACGACATGATCAACATCGTGTGCCACACAACTTCCAGGTGGGCAAAAAAGTGTGGCTACATTTGGAGAAGGAGCACCTCACTAGACCCCACCACAAGCTTCGCCCACTCTGATATGGGTCGTACACCATCACCAAGGCTATAGGGAACAATCCCTTTGAGCTCATTATTCCACCACTCCTTGGTCTGCACCCAGTAATCAATGTAGACCGCCTTCGTCCTAACTTCCCACCTCTACTAGACACCTCTGACATTGCAGAAGAACTCACACCAAAAGAGTTAAACCCATACTACATGGAATAGGCCACCACAGAATATATTATGGACATGCAAATCAAGAACACTCACCAACATAAGATCCAACTGTATCAGGTTGTCAAAGTTGGCCAACTCCTGCACCAAGACAAGTGGTTCACCAGGGACCAAGTTTAGCAGAAGTTTCCTCATCTCATGGAGGAACTCAATGCAATGGGGAATATTTCTTCCTAAGGGGGGAGGGATGATCCAGGTGGATATTGGTGGCCACCCGCCTATTCCACTTGGGGCCCCACCATTGTCTCTTTCAGTTTTTCACAACTTACTATTTTTAGCATTTTTTCGGGTCCTAAACTTTCGGAGCTGTTTTGAGGCCCTAAACGACGTTTTTAGTGCATCGTTTGTCCAATGACTATGATTCCATTCTAGAATCAATATTTGTGGTGATAGTTGTATTCCTCGGATAGATATTTCTAACGATGTATCATGTGCATCAAATGGAGATAGTATGCCGAAGTTACGTCCCTGGGAAGTTGAAACACCAATTTACCCAAACGGGGCCCATAGTTTTGGCGCTTCATCTCCTAGGTTTAGGTTTTTGGACGTTTAGAGTTTTCCATTATTTCTCCAAAATAAATAGGCCCTTGAGCCTCATTGTAACAGAGTTCATAGGTCTGTATCTGCCACATCTCTTCTCAGAGATTTGCTACCAGCACCCTAGCTATTTTATTTACATTACGTTTGTAAGAATATTTCTGTTATTTGATATTAATGAAATGAAGCCTTAGTTCTGTTGTATCTCTATGTTTATGGTTATTTCTGTATTCTATTGCATTCTTGCATAAATCCGTATCATGTTTTCCCTACCTTAAGTTTCTTTTTCCTCAAGATATTGTACTTCATTTATTCTATTATCTATAGTAAAATGGCTCAATGATCAGCTCATGTTTTGATGTGTTGATATTTACAGCAATTTCTAGATTTAGGTTCAATATTCGTGTTTTCCCTATTTTGGAATAGTACACATAATAAACCCTCTAAAAATATTATCGACCCAATAATCAACAACTCTCATGATCTCATTATTAGCCTTCTTCAGCTACTTAATTAGATCTAGAGTCCACGTAGTAGGATTATTATTTAAATGGCTCATTGGTGCATCTAGTCTAGATATCCACTTGTACATCTCACTAAAAAATGACAAGAAAATGATCTCGTATAGATTTTTATAAATATACTTTTGTAACTAATGTTCAGTAGAGATGCATGGATTTCTATTTTCTTGGACAACAAACTTGCATTCTTTTAGATCTACCCAATATTCAATCTCTTTCTTAGATGGATGCCACATCCAACTATCCCTTAGTCACATATTGGTCCTGGAAATGGATTCATTTCTTGGCTTTATGGGGCCTAGACCCAGGTTCAAATGTGGCTACACGAACCAAAAAATCCCACTATTATCGACCCTTTCAGAAATGATCTACTTGTGCAGACCGAAGTCTCACCCTAGGCAATATAGGGGGATGTTAGAACCAATTTTTTATGCATCTAGAGGGACAATGGACTATGGATTTAGGGATTTTATTCCTTGGAAAAGCTTTGCAAAACATATATATTAAGTATACAAGTGTCGTTCAACACATCTATTGAACTTACTATCAGACTGCGTGATCTTACTTAATCATGGATAAAAAATGGTAAACAACCATAAACAGAACTACTCTATGAAATTAAATATTGAAACCCTTACTTAGCACATATATTCATAAACAAAAATTAAAGTAAAACACATCAAAGAAAACATAGATATGTCTCAATAAGTCTTTCATTAATGCTTAGATCTTTGTCATACATTCACTTCCACCCTGTGCACTCAATTGCAGGGGTCTGCACACTCAGCTGCAGACTTGCTAAGGTCTCTGTGCATCCAATTGCAAGAGGCTTTCCTCTAACCCAATACCACAAACTCTGACTCAAATCAGTATTACGTCCAAATGCATTTCATCAAGTCTATCAAAAATTCTATATCCAATCTTATCTTCGTGCCCTAGTCTAGACTCCTTATATAGATTTTTCATTTACAATACCATGGTCCAAAAATTATCGGAGGAATTCAACATTCAAAAAATAATCCCATCCCATTACATAATAAGGGGCTTTGACCCACCCCAAATCCCTTAAGACTCAAAAATGGACTCTGCACTGCATACTTCGCTCCTTGATCTACATAGTCTTTTCTCTAACTTATTTCATCGAGGGGTCCCATGTCCAACAGTGGTGCATGATTGGATAATGCGATACAAGGGGGCACCATTTACCTTGCTCAAGAATATGAAACCATGGGAAAAGCTAGAGAAAGCGAGAGTTTAGATGTTGATCCAAAACAACAATCAACTCGCCTATTTCATTGGAAATATCCAGGCCTCATATGCACGATATATAATAATTTGGATTTCAGGGTGAGAACCCATAGGATCCCATCAATTAGCACACTCATTGAGACTAAACACAAATGGAATTTCAGACAAGAGATCGATTAGTACTTAGAGCAGCTGAAGTAGATGGCCACCTAGGATGGCTTAGGTTTGAATAGACAAAACATGTAGACCTACATCAATAATCTCGTTCATATCATAACAAAGTTGCTCCTAATTGAGAAATAGGTTTAGACTGGTTCCAAGACATTGTGCCCAGATGCTATAGAGGCAAGAGTTCACTTCCAGCCTGACACTATCACGCAATATGGGGAGACCATCGAACAATACCAATCTTGGCATCAATATGTGATTGATAAGCATCAAGTTGAAGTTTCCCACCTTGAGTTCATCCAAATTCTAGCATCATAGTATTTTGTCTTGTTAGGTTGTGAAGTTGTCTCTACCCTATTTTTTCTTATATGGGTGCATGTGGAAAATGTAATGTTATTTGTAATTATTGTAAAATTTAAATTCCAAGTGTCCTTGTTGGAATGTGAAGAGTCATATGTAATGTAATGTGTTATTTTGGAAGAAGATGAAGAGTCATGAGGGGATTCTAAGAATCACAAAGCGGGCATGCCAAGAGTCACCCCCTTTGTTATAAATATATCCTCATAGCTGATGTAAGAGGATTTTGGGAGACAAGATTTTGGCTAGGCTTAGGCTTAGGAAGAGTTTTGGAGTTTTTTGTGAGCCTTGTCTTCTCTGTAGCGTAGAGGGATTATACTTCTTTGGAGGAGAAGGCATTGTAGACTTCACGTTCCACTATTGGGTCAAGTGGCTTGTCAAATGTTGTAGGTATACTTGGAACCATCACTTTTAATAAAAATCAGAGCCGGCACACTTTCATGCATATGTTGTGGATATATTAACACTATTCTTGTTGCATTTGCATATATGTTATTTAACTTACGCAAATGATTATGAACTATTTCATTTGCATTTGTATGTATCTTTTTGTATGTATGTTGATGTGTTAATATGTCACCTTAAATTCTGGACTATTCTGCTTGTTAGTTCATGTGATGTCATTTTTCTCGTGTGTTCCTTCTAAGCCGCATAATATTACAGGCTTCCAAGGGGCCCATTTTATTTTCCCTTCATGTGTTGGAACCATCATATGTTGCACTTGACTCTCCACATGGTCACACACGTTCTCACCAAAGACACTATGAACCACTCTATGCGTTTTGAGAACCAAGGCAAATCATTAACACCCCACTACTCGAATCCTACTCCAAATGGTGTGAGGTTTAATTGGGACTTCATATCAGGGAGATCCCCTGAATTTTGATGGGTCCAACACTGTCAAAATTTCTTGCACTAGTTATAGGGAGAGATGAAAATCTAAGCCCTTGAAGTCTGTTTTGAATTTCCATATTCATTTAATGACTTCTTCCACAATTAAACTCCTAACATGTTTTTCTAGAGACCTAAAATTACAAGTGTCGGCGAATATCATTGATGACGTGTCACCTCTTAAATTTGATGACAAGGGTGAAACAACCTTACTTGAGCATATTGATCGTTTTCTTCAATTTTGCACAGATCACAACATCCCCATTGAGGATGGTGATTTTTGGTTGTTCATTCTCATGTGCAAAGGGAGTGTAAGGCAATGGTGTCACACTTTGATCAAATCCTCCATTCACTCTTTTGAACATCTTGTCACTGATTTTTTTCGTGCTTTTCACAAGTATGATCATAAACGTATGTGCAAGAAAAATTTAGAATTGTGAAAATCATCTGATGAATCACTACATCACTTACACAATCATTTTATGCATTTTTGTTTTGAATTTCCAGAAGATGAAGTTGATTGGTATTTCTTATCCAAAATATTTCTATATCTTGTTCGCATTTTTCTAAATTTGCATGAGTTAGAATATTTTTAACCACTCCCAATATACCTCTTTGTTAGAGCTTCTAAATATGCGACATATAAGGTTGTTATTCCAAGTGGCCCTCCATCTGCTTCTCATCAAATAGCTCTAGTTTTGGAGGTTGAGGTGGGAGAAATTGAGAACTCATACGTTGATCTACCACCGTCTTCTCCCACCCCACATGCTCATAATTTCAGGGTAGGTTTGGGTTGTGAGTCTGATGGTTGTGATGAAGTGCTATCTCCTCGTCCTCCGTCATTTGGTCCCTCTGATCCTCCAGATTGTGATTTTTTGCGTTCACCTATTTCATATATTTATTTTTATGTTCATGAGGATTGAGTGTTGGATGGAGTTGGTGTTGAGCAACCAACTTGCGATATCATTTATGGCGAGTATGCGTGCACGCCCATTGTTGAACAAGAATTTGCGATGGAAGATAACTTTCTTCCTTCCTCACCTCTCTCGCATCATCCTGACAATTTCCATGGTTCTGTGACTTCTGTTGAGTCTTGTGAGAATTTAGTTTCTAATGATGTTACCAATTCCAATAATTCACAAAACATATGGGATGTTATTTTTTCATCCAGATGTGGAGAGGGCCAATATTCTACTCTTGATCTTCCCAATCTCTCATCTTACCTTTCTGAAAACACAGAGGGTGAAATTTCTTGTTTCTCATCTCTCCATATGTACAATTCATCATATCATGAGGATGCCTCTGTTTGTGATCTTGAAATTTCTAATCATGGATATCATGACCTTTTCATTCATTTAATTTGTCATGATTATCATTTTCCCGTTGTTAATTTTTTGAAGCCACCAATCTTGGAAGATATACCTTCTGATGAGTTGGAACTTCCTTAAACTGTCGAGAGACTTTAGCTCGAGTTGATAGTTATCTCGGATTATCATAGCCTTGAGGTTAGTTCCACTTTTGATCAGAAGAGTTTTGAATCTTTTTAGGCTCCTCATCATTCTATTGCACATAATGAAGATGTGTTTGTTTTACAATTTTCGCATCCTCCATATATATTACATGATCCTATTGCTAAGTCATTGGAGGAGTCACACATAGCGAGCACTGTGGAAAAATGAAAAAAAAAAATCTTTCTTTATGTTTGCCCACCTTCATTATTTGAAAGTTTGTGCTTGCAAGTACTCGACTTGCAGTGTATCACAACATCGTTACACAACCGTAGAATGTTTTTCATTCTTTTTTCATCTTTAATTTTATGCGTGTTCATTCAAACTTTGACTATTAATATTTTCATTTTCCTATATTTCTTATTTATTTTTATGCTTGTGTATACTTCTTGACTTGGATTCCCTCACCTTCATAGGCCAAAAATTGCGTTGATGGTTGTATAAGAAGTATCACTTTACGTGACTTTGGCCTATTCTCTGCTTAGGTTAGGAGTAGGAGTCATGTTTTGATTTTATTTGCATTCATTTGTTTTCATTCCAGTTCTTTCCTTTTCTTTGTTTTCAGATATAGGTTAGTTACCGCATGAGACCATGTTTGGCATCTGCAACTAGCATGGTGAAATCCAAGAGGAAGTTGTTCTAATATCAACACATGGTTTTATTTTTATTCCCTCTCTTTGCATGAATATTGAATTCTTTTAAGTTGATGATACTATGAGGAAAATGCGTTCCTTATTGGAGAAAATTGTAGTGACATCACGATGTTTGGATTTTATCTGGTATTTCCTACTCTAATCGGTTTTATATTTTCAGTTAATCCTTATCAACCTATTCGAGTAGAGTAAGGAGGGGAGGAAAATCTTAACAAGTATGTTATATGTGTATATAAAATATCCTTGTCTGAAGTGACAACATATTATTCTCTCAATAAGTCGGGATCCCTCTTCCGCCCTATGAAATAAATAAGTTCCTATGCATAATTATTTGAAAAAAAAAATGATAAAATGAAAATAAATAAATAAATGAAGGGAAAAAGTAGAGAAAGGATTCCTAAGTAGAGAGGTGAAGCAAGAAACTCCATAGCGGTATTTTCCAGACTCGTTGGCAACGGAGAAATGTTTGTGTTCCTGAAGTGACTCTGTTAGGGTACTGTCCAGGCCAGCTGATAGTCGAGAAACACCGGAGATGAAAATAAGACTCTACAAATTACTTTTACTTATTCACTTATATACTCCTCATCCCCAATATAAACAACTTAATTTGACTTGGCTTGGTTTTTGTGTCACCAATGAAGAGGATGGATGCCAGACCATGTCTTTAACTCAGACTAAGTGAGGAAGTTGTGGTAATCAATGAATTGAACAATAGTTCTAGAAGGGTGAGACTGGTTTTGCACGAGACAAGATTCATTTAGAGAGATGGATTTCTACCACTACATCGCAAGTGTTGTAGCGGTTACAACCAACCTCCAAATTTTTTTCCTTTGCTTATATTTTGGAGCCTAACCATCTTTTCACAAGAGCTTATATTACACTGCTATCAAGTATTCATGTTTTGATTGATGCTTATCCTTTATCCGCTCTTGTGTTCACTCACGTTTCACTTAACTAATATTTCTAAGTCACAAGCAAGTCTCTTGACTTAGTCTTGCACAATAGTTCTAGGCTTATCTATAGAAACTGCACAATCCATGAAGGCAAGAAACCTTCATGATTGGAATTGTGCAGTCATGACTAGAAGCAAAACTTAAGCACATATACTACATAATCATGGAAGGAAGCCCAACACTAAGCCCAAAAACTTTGCAATCCCTCACTCAGCTCAGAAACTACGGAGTGTATTGAACCAGAAAATTTTCAAGTTCCTAAATTTGTGCAATATTTCCCTGTGATGTGCATGATAAGTTTTTCCTCAAAAAGTAGAAAAGATAAAAAATAAAAAATCATCCCTAAAGTAGGGATCTATTTTTACTAACCCGAAGGAGACACATATGTTATTTTTGGAAGCTTTTGACATGTGTCAGTTTTTCCTTAATTTTAGGCATGCACATCATAAACCCTAATTTTCTCAAATGTATTTAATCGACACCCCTAGAGCTCATTTTCACACTTGATATTGTATCTCTAGAATTCTTGAGGAGATAAAGGAACCTTCAGTGCGATCATTGTGGCTTTTTTGGGTGAGTTTCACATTTATTGTTTTTTGTCTGTTTTTCTGTAGCTTTTCGTCGATGGATGTGGGAGTCCTATTTTGCTTATTTATTTGAATTCATGTTGGAATTTCAACTTGATTTATATTTTATATGTGTTGTTTCAAGTTATCGTTTTCCTTTCACAAGTGTTTCATCATTTTCTTCATTTTTTTCACCGATTGTCGTTGTTGCAGTGACTCTCCCAACTGATTTGGTTTTCTTCCTGTTTATTCATTTTATTCACTTGATTTTTCTTGATTAATTCATGATTAGTAATATATACAATCAATCTATCACTATCTCTCATATTTGCTCATTTCTCACACTTCCCTTGGGAAAATCTTCCATTCCCTTGGCTAGTTTTCACTTTTCCCAGCTAGGCACTGTGCAATCTTAAGGCTCGGGCTAAGAGATTGGCCTCTAGAACTGTGCAGTGTGCAGTACAAGATGGCCCAACTGCACATTTCACATTACAAGTTTCAGTCTGTATCCCTGGCCAATGAGACTGCGCAATGTGCAGTCTCTCCCAGAAAACTGCTTAAGATGAAATGAACATTGCACAATCTCAGACCTCAAGCTTTGACCCTGACTATTACGATTACGTAGTGAACAATTACCTTAGGAAAAAAGCCCCTATTTCCAGTGAAAATTGTGCAATCCTTCCCATCAGATTCCCATTTTGTTGCTTAAACATGCCTTGAAAGTGTTTTTTCTTAATATTGGTGTTTGCTTGCCATGAGTGTATTTTCTGAACCACGGGTACAACAGTTGTTGAGAACCTCTCCAGCAGTCACTATTACCATGGAACCTAAGAGAGATGATTCAAAATAAACCACCGAAATTAGTACTGAGAAAGCAGCTGATCAAGTGCCATTTAACTTGCCAATATATGCAGATACTCTGTGTTTTGTAGAAAATGAATCAAAACTGAAATGGAAACAAATTAAAGATTCTTTTGCAAATGAATTTGGGGAATATTTAGAGGATCAATGGCTTTATCTCAGCATCCAACATTCAGGATTTTACAAGGTTGCATGCAGGTATCCAACCTTCACGTGTTCTGATGTGATCAACTGGGTTGTATCACACACTAAGGAGAAAAATATGACACTGAGGAACACCAATAGATGGAAGTTTGCTACATTTATGGAAGAATATTCTCAGCAAATGTATCATCTTCCCGAGCCAGTAAAGAGCATGGAATAATTATTTTATGCCACCCACAATTATGCGAACTTGAAGCATATTTTCAAAATTTGGGTGCAGGAGACATCAAAATTTAGACATACACCCACCCACACATACAAGACAAAGTCACTCAAGAAGGCATACCAACTCTTGGTCATCTTAGCTTGCAAAATATATGGCCAACTAAGCACAAATACCTTTCCTAAAGGGTGGGCTATATTATTTAACCAGTTGGTGAATTAGGGAAAGCTATTCAACTGGACTTATATTTCAGATCATCAGCTAAGACACCATGTAGCACAATCCTGGGCTCCTCCCAAGGGTGAGCAAGCAAGGTTATATATGTCTACATACTTACCAGATGCAATCAATGAACAAAATAAGTTTCCTGACATGAACTAGATGTGGAAACCAAGAGAAAATTTCATGCATATTTATTGCAACTTTCTTTCATATTGCAACCATAGAGGATTTATGGAGCAATTTATTGTTCACTTCATCATCCTGCTATACATGCTTATCTTTCAAGAGGACCCACCTTTCATGTCATGAGGAGCAATGGAGGTGATATTGGAGATTGCATATTTGTTCGCCTTACCGGATGGCACATTTATCAGATTGTTCGGTGAGTAGAAGCCATGACATTTTTTGCCAAGATATGCCATCGAAAAAAATTTCATGCAAGAAGTATCTTACCATCTCACCACAGGATTTTCAGCAACACTGCACAGGAAGAAGAAAGCACCATGGCCCACACTTCCTTTGTAGATTTGATTATACAAGATTAAGAATCTAAAAGTTGTAGATATTAAAGAAAAAGCCATAGCGAAGTTTTATTTCGGTACAAAAGATTTCAATATATACTATATGAGGGAAATTTTCAAGGACCACTGTGTGAGAATCTACTACAATTGGGTCTGCGGGGAATTTCATTGTTCAAAGGAGGAACCATGGAAGAATTGCTACAACTCTTCTAGACCCACAAACCGATAAATATAGCTAGGACCTCATTGGATACTCCATAGAAGAAAACAGTTCCAGAAGAAACAATAAAAAAATACAACTTGGTACAAGATAAGGGAAAGAGGAAGTTCAATGACAGTGCAGAGGAGGAGAAAATATGGAAGATGGAAGAAAATCCTATTATTTCAAAAATAGCTTTGGTAATAGAGGAAAAGAGGAGGCAAAGGCTACAAAGGGAAGATCAGAGGAATAGAGAGAAGCAACGCTTGGAGGAAGGAGAGTTGAGAGTGAAGAAAGAAGAACAAGATCTAAGGGAAGAATGAGAGCTAAGGAGAAGAGAACAAGAGGAGAATTAGAAGCAGGAAGAAGAAGGAAGGCAAGGTGTCATAGAGGAAGAAACATAACCCATATAGGTTAAAGAGTAGGAACATGATTAGTCGACAACAGATGGAGTGAGCGAATAGACGCAGGATCAAGAGCTTTCTCCGCATATTGAGGAGTTGATTGAAGTTGTAGATATGGATTTGGGGCTAGATCCATAGGATGAATATTTAGAGTTGATTCCTAGTGCACCATAGGCCACTGTTCAGACTCCCCCCCTTCTGCCGTAGAGACAGCCCTGAGTGAGAAAGGAGATATATTTCCCCTTAATGATGATCTGATGATGGATGTGTACAATTTGTCATTTGATGAACTCCTAAGAATATTGTATATGTGTAGAGAAATAACTTCCCAGATGATCATGCATCACCTTCAATTATAAGAGAAAGGGTGATAATGGCAGACACCAGCAAGAATCCAAACTCTATTGCCAAAGCCAACTTGTCCTTTGTAGGTGTTGTGAATAACATTCAGTATTTGATGGCTGAGAATAAATTTGGTACATAATCTACATGCTTTCTGAAAAGAGATTTAAAAACTCGGCGCAACAGCGTATAAGGTACCTTCTTCATAGGTCTACCCAGAGGAGATGAGAGCAAAGATACTTGCTAAAGTATCCACACTTGGAGACACTATGCGAGACCTCTATGAGGAGCTCGTGACCATACATAAAGTAGTCGTCCACTTACATGAATTGCAATGATAGAATAGAAAGTTTGTCAAGATCCTTAGGAATGTGCAAGCTATTATCACTGTCATGCACGATTGGACACTGCGATACAAAGGGGAACTGCTTACCTTGTTCAATAATATGAAGCCACAAGAAGAGTTCGAGAAAACGAGACTTCAGACGTTGATCTAGAAAAATAAGCAACTCACCTATTTCATTGGAAATATCCAATCCTCATTTGTATGGATATATAAAAATTTGGATTTCATGGTGAGAACCCATAGTATCCCATCAGTTGGCACACTCACTAAGACTAAGCAAAAACAAAAAGTCAAGCAGGAGATCGACTAGTACTTGGAGCAGCAAAAGTAGATGGACACCCAAGAGGAATTATATTTGAATAGACAAAACATGTAGACCTACATCTACGGTCTCGTTCAGATCAGAACAATGTTTCTTCTAATTGAGAGGGAGGTTCAACCCAGTTCCAAGAAATTGTACTTGGATGCTATGGAGGAAAAAGTTTTCTTCTAGCCTAACACTATCACACAGTTTGGGGAGACCATCATACAATACCGAGCTTGGCATAAATATGTGACCGAGAAACATCAATTCGAAGTTTCCCAGCTTGAGTTCACCCAAACTCCGACATCATAGTGTTTTGTCTTGTTATGTTGTTAAGTTGCCTCTACCCTATTTTGTCTTATATTGGTACGAGTGGAAAATTTAATATTATTTGTAATTATTGTAAAAGTTAAATTCCAAGTGTCCTTGTTGGAATGTGAAGATTCATATTTAATTTAATGAGTTATTTTGTAAGAAGTTGAAGAGTCATGAGGGGATTCTAAGAGTCACAATGGGGGCATGCAAAGTGTCACGCCTCTTTGTTATAAATATATCCTCATAAATCATGTAAGAGGATTTTGGGGGCCAAGATTTTGGCTAGGCTTATGCTTGGGAAGAGCTTGCAATTTTTTTTTTAGCCTTGGTTTCTCTGTAGCGTATAGGGAGTATACTTATTTAGAGGAGCAGGTGTTTTATACTTCACGTTCAACTATTGGGGCAAGTGCCTTGTCAAATGTTGTATGTATAATTGGAACCATCACTTTTAATAAAACTTAGAGCTGACACAATTTCATGCATATGTTGTGGATATAGTAGGATTATTCTTTTTTGTTATCACTGGAAAATCGTACAAGAAAAAAACATTAGGAAATGAAAGTAGAAGGTATAAATAAAGATTTATAGGGAAGGAAGAAATTACAAGATCTCCCAAATTTAACTTTTCCTAAGGTCAAGTAGAAAAATTTACCAAATAGCGCATAGAAGGCACTGACCCTAAGCAATCCATGCGGAATTTTCTTTGATAGTAGAAAATATCATCATGGCTATCCCTCAGATAGCCGTGTGGTCCTGTGTATGCATAAAATCACCATATAAGACCACTTGGCACACTTGAAGAAGAAAATTCCTAGTCAAGCCTGCCAAGTACAGCTGCCTTGGAGCCATTGTGAGTCCTTAAGTGCAGAACACAATGGAATCAACCTCCTACTCTTATGTCAACATCCATCTTGTACTGGGAGAGGGAGGGAAAATTTGAAATTTTCCTATAAAAGACCACCTGGGAAGAAGAATGGGAGAACACATTTTTATGCTGGCAAAATTTCTTGATAGCAAACCAGCATTGTGTTTTCCAAGCAGCAAGGAGTGGAAGGATTCAGTGGTTGGCCATCCAACAACTCAATCCAAGAGAATAAGTTCACCAAGTTTTCGTTATTCTACCATTCGTCGAGGAGATAGAGAGGCTTGTAAGAATATTAAAGGGAAGAGACCCCCCTTGCCTTGAATATTAGAGCTCCATAGCTCTAAGGATTCATTGCAAGTGATTTAGCATACTATTCTCTTATACCATTAGCAACTAGTAAAAGGGTAAGAGTTCTCCATTTAGATTATTAGTTTTTTTTACTCGATTGAGCTTGTTATTACACATGAGTATTTTTTTTCGTGTTTCTTCTTTATGGTAGCATGCTATGTTCTTTACTTACATTACTACATGTTATGTTGTTCCACTAACAATCTAACAAGCCAATTGACCTGTTACTTTCTTGTAGGAAAGCAACATCCCCTACCAAGCACAGTGTATTTCATCTGCCCATGCGTCAAATGTACTACAACAAGAATGGTGACTCCACTTCTTTATTTATTTTAAGCTAGTGGTTGTTGATTGCATGTCCTCTCTCCTGCCCAGACTTGTTGCAAGATCATTCTTGCTTCCCCTCAACACTTTTCAGTCACCCTCAGTGATAAATTTGGCTCAAATAATGTAGAATTTTAGGACACTATAGATTTGTGTGCGTTCAACCCAGACAGATGCCAAAACCGCGCGCCTGTGCGAAAATAAGTCGTGCGGAAGACAATGAGCACATTTTTCACTACTTTTTCCCATTTTTAGCAATTTTAAAGTGATTGGAAAACCATAATAAATTTTCCATCACTGTGTGCTAGTGTTTCATGACTGGTTAGGACACTTTTTTGCTAAATTTTAGCTTAGAAAATAGTTTGTTTTAATTTTAGTTTTTTATCATCGCAAATCACACATAGTTTAAGTAGGGGTGAGTAAGTGGCCTTCAATCCACAAATGCTATATGAACAAACTAGTTGCTAGTAAAAGACACGAAACACATAGGATAATTAGCGGAAAGTAAGTGGCTCTTACATCCACACATCTTTAGCTAGTTTTTGTTTTTTTTTTAAATTTTGCATTAGTTTAGTTCAATTTTGCATTAGGATTCAGGATAAGGACCAAAATATTGAAAAGAAGGAAAGTAATCTTTTCCACCCTAGCACCTCTTCGTGAGCCTGGGTATGCATATGAAATCTTTATTAAGATAATTTTCCATCTCCCTATAGTGCAAAACTTAGTCTAACTAGGAAAAGTCTAAATGGCCCATTGTACACACATTAATTATTTTCTGCAAGGAACAATCACACATAGTGTAATTAGAGAAGGATTGTAAAGGATCACTGCATATCAATATCTTATAACATTTGTGATTGTACACTCCAAAGCACACACAAATAATCGGTAAGCACCAGACAAAAAGGCACCCAGGGTGTCGGGACCTTTGTGCTCTTCTTATGGTTGCTTCACCAAGGCACACCTTAAGCAAATTAAGACTCTCTAAAACTAACCACTAAATGAACTCACTAAATTCTCCCCCAGGGGCAACAAAATATATTTTAGTTCAGGTTAGGACCATTGGGGGTAGGCATCCAATAAGCTGTCATGTTCATTCTACATTTTGAAACATATATGTTGAATTTTTAGGGAGCTTAAAATCCGTCTATCCGCCCACGAAATAGAATTCCCGAGCGCTACAGAGATCCATTTTAGAGAGGGTTAAGCTTAGGCACAGTGCCTGCGGTACTCTTTAGGGATACCTAACCCATCTAGTGCTCGGTACTGGTAGTCAAATACCAATAATCTCAAGACTCGAACGCTCACGTGGGACGACGGTACTTTAGTGGCCAAATCTATGGCATCCTCCCCTACAGGTGATGGTGCAGGCAGCACTAAATCCTCATACCTTTACCTTGGTTGATTCTTTGGCTGCTGGAAGGCGTTGCAAGTTCTTTCAGAACATTAGCTCAAGTACCCATTAGAAGATATCTTCGTAAGGCCCAGTTACATTTGAGAGTGTGAGGACGACTAGGTATTTTAGGATTTTTTAGTATCATATGTGAAACAACCAAAACCAAATTTTTGCTTGCTTGATCACATAGCATTAATCTAAAGGAAAAACTTACATTTTATTTTTTGCTTTGTTTTATGTATATGATCATATTTTCTTTGGTAATAATCTCCCTCCTCTCAGAAAACTAAAAAATATTTCCAAAATTAACCGATTTGACACCATAACGGACCCAACAGGACCTCGTCAATCTAGACGTTTCTTGGACCTTCCACCATTAGAGGGAGGAGTTCTAGGTCTTTCGCCATTTAAGAATTAAATAAAACACATTGGCACCCTTATTGGATCATCCTTTATTGAGGCATATTTAGTTTGAAACCCCTAAGAGTCACCCAACACCACACTCGTGGAAACCCCAACATGGTCACCACACACAACTCCTCCCACAACCTCGAGAGGGCAGAGGAGAACTACCCCTTCGGGGAGTCAGAAGAACAAATACCAGCGTACATCATAGGGTTATATTCCCCAGAAACCCCCCATTCATCATCACACTCGGATCCCTGTGTTTCCATAGTACACAATGGCACTCAATACTTAGTTACATTTTTTAGCATCATTAAACCTCCCAGACCTATCAAAGCTAACTAATGACACCATTGCGCACAACCCCAATTGGCCCCCCCTACCCATGATGCTCCCCTTAGACATTCAAAAATTCAAAGGGAAGCAAGTGGAAGACCCTGGAAATCATATAATGACTTTCCACCTATGGTGTTCATCTAATAGTATTATTGACGATACTATTCGAATGAGACTGTTTCAACGCACCCTAACCGGACCTGCCGCGAAATGGTATGTGGAGTAGCCTTCTGCTTCACATGCAACCTTTAGCACCCTCGCTACTCTGTTCCTCACATATTTTTAGTTACCCATCCACCATGATTCGGGGATGGAGTTACTAACTCATTTCAGGAAAACACCAACTGTGCATATCTCAGACCATCTCCACGAATTACGACGACGTCGAATTTTGTACAAAGTCAAACTCAATGATAGATTTTTACTGGACCTATTTTGAAAACTATCACAACATAGATTTTAAAATATGTGTTGACCGAAGGACCTATCTCCAAGGAGGACACCATTTTTAAAACCCAACAAGTCAAACTTATATACACCCAATCAGGATACATTTACAATGTCCTGCCTAATGCCTCGCGCCTACAAACTTACAGAGAATTTCCAGGCGCGTCGAATATTATAGATGGCTTGATTGGGTCATTGACCCAAGGTCAGCTCAGTAATAGTATCTAGTACCCAGGTTACTTGTATGATTCTAACTATAACATCACACAACCTGGCTACCAACAGAGTCACTCTGCACCTCTCCATAATATGACAAATAGGTTGTCATCATACCACCTTCAGCAGGGAGGATCGTAACCACCATCAACAGGGAGGATCGTACCCTCTTTCGCAGGGGACCCAGTATGTAGCTATGAATACTGATGGAAGAGAACCCCCCTAGCAACCATATACCAACCAGGGACATGGAAACCAATATTCCCCTTCCCTCGCACAAAACCCACCACCGTAAAACAACACGTTGATGAACTTCGTGCAACCTTCTCAGGATCAGCCGTACGAGTCTTATGACCATGAGAATCATAGTAATCCTCTTAACGCTGCAAGAAAAAATCCTAAAAATAAACAAAATGGAGACACGGGACAAGGGGGTAGTGTCCAGAAACACCCCCCCACGATCTCAGGTTGGGGGAAACCCCAACCGAAATCAAGACTAGGAACTAAACAACTCCCAAGGGAAGAACAAGAGAGCCAGTCTACGGAAAAACCATTCTTGTGCTATATGTGGTGAGCACGTCCATTACACTCATCACGATCCTGAGCTCCCTAAGCTGAAAAAACTTCAGGTCAACCGTGGACAAGGGGGACCTACACAATAAACCGTTGTAATTTAGGAGCCCTTCCCCCACCAAGGACATCAAAAACCACCCCCAAATGATTCCTGGAACATCAGCCATGAAATTTACATGACTTGCAAAGAAATGTTCTTCCAGAAGAGGAATCGAAACTATGAATCCACCCTAGACACCAATGAATATATCTAAAATACCTATTAAACCCCTGCCAAAGATGGATAAGGGTCCAAATAGTCAAGTAGGACACCACTCAAAAGTATCTCATAACTACAACATTGTGGACGATTTAGCACAATCTCTCACTGCCATTTCAGCTTTAGAGGTCCTACAATCTTTCCCAAAACAACAAAAAGCCTTACTTTCCGCATTAGGCACCATCGACCCTTCCGATTCATGCCTAATGGATTTTGACTTAGAAAAATCCACCGCTAGGCTTCCTTCATTGGTCGCCTTTTAGATACCAATGTCAATCCAAAATATCACTATACATTGATGTATGATCGACGAAGGTGCATCTACATGCATCATGTCCAAGTCTGTTTTCCAGAAGTTGGGATCACCTGAAATGAAGCCATCCGACATCATTCTCAGAGCATACGATGGGCGCCCTTTTGCTCTCGTCGGTATGTATCAAAATTTCTCTGTTAACTTGGGTGGAAAAATGATACTCATAGACATTGAAGTCTTGGATGCTCGGCTTAACTAAAATGTAATCCTTGGGAGGAGTTATATGTATGCCATGACTGCCATAGCCTCCTCTGTTTTCTGGGTGATGATGTTACCCCATGAGGATCAAATCATCACCATTGACCAACTAATATACTATGATTAGAAACCCATGATGGCTATTGATGCCATTCTACCTTATGGAGACACAACTATAGAGTCACTCATGCGGTACCAAGAATATGGCCTCGATCAATTCAAACAATTATCAATCCTAGGAGCATTCTTTGGAGATCCCCTTGTCATACCAAAAGCAATCTCAGATATCACAGGGGAACTGGTGTGCATGATAATATCATCAAACACCAAAACCTTCCAGGAGACAGAGACTAGGAGTATGAAAACTGAGGCCACTAGAATGGATTTTCTACCCTACGACATCTCCCAAACCCCATTCTTATATCCTCCACCTGGTTTTGCATCACAACTAGTCTTGGAAATTTTAACATTTCCAAACATGTCTTTCACAATACATGTCTGGTATTTTGTCCCACTAGCCATGATGGGAAGCCCTGGCATCACGTCTACAGGGATAACCCCCTATCACTCCTCAGGAGGTGACACCGGCTAACGAGCATCCTGTAGCAGCGCCAACTAGAGCAACCAAGAAAACCAACAAAAAAGGGAAGAAAATAGAAAACTCCAGCATACCTAGGGCATTGCAACCTTGTGCATTATACGATATCATAGGCCACCCTACCAATATTTTCCCATAATTATATGAATTGAAACCTTTTCCAAGCTCCGAAAGAAATGTTGCAACCCCAAGTTCCCATAAAAAGGAACACGCCATGAAAAATCAAGGGAAATTATTATGCACAAACCACGTGTGTGCCATCTGTGACCATTATGGGCATTACACTCATGATTTCCCAGAGATGCCACGATATAGGGATGCCTTGCACACCCTAGAGAAATCATACCAAGAGGACCCCTCGAATCCCCCCATACAGACGAATGAGGAAGAACTTCATGTCATACTATACCTACAAAAGGTGAGGTAGTCACCTAAGCAACCGCATCCCCCTTGGTATCGCCCTCCACCTCCTATTGATCTCTATGTAGTAAGTGATGAATGTGATCATTTCATTGCTATCTGCGTAGCCCTAGAGCTATTTCAGAGATGGTATCTTTTTGACCCCATATATAAACTACGACGACCTATGCGTAGTCCAATATTCATGTTGGGTGTGTTCTGGCGACCACCAAGTTCGTCATTGCCATTATCTACCTCGATTCCATTTGACATTAAATATTTTACGCGTGGCCATAGTAGATCTCTCCCGAGTAGATAGATGAGATATAGAATCCATGGAAAGCTCAACAATGCAAGAATATGTGACAAACAGGTCCATTGTCTTCGTGTCAGCAGAAAAGCAACTAGCTAAGGGGCACATTGTCACCCCTAACCAACCTCCACGGATAAAACCAGCCTGTAAATTGTGCAACGCACGTAACCATCTAGTCGCCCAATGCCCGGACCTATAATCACTCTGCAAATGGTATCCAATCACTTCAGCAACCCAGAGGGAAGCGAATACCGAAGAAAGACAATCTTGTCTAGCCTGTCAAGGAAACCATCAGACTCGACACTATACTTACATCTTGATGGGGGTAAAACCCACAGTCCCAGTTTTTTTTCAAAATTTCATCAAAGCTGTGTGTACAAATGCATTAAAATTTTATTTCCCATCCAGGCCCAAAATCTGGGCAACTCAACCTGGTTACTTTCTTTTTAACTGGCAAACTAAATCTATCTGTGTGTGAAAATGAACCCCAAGTTTTGCTTTCCAACACAATCTCATCTGAGAATTTAAATGAGGCGGAAGCCCTTCTCTTACTACCTTCCTTCACCAAGGGAGTCTACTTTAATTCTCTTGTTCCAATTCATTTATCAAATTCCTAGAATTTGATTAATGAATGTAATGAAAGTCTTTATATAAATTCACATAAGAGGTAACCCTTACATATCTCAAACAACAAGTCCTTTGGAATTTCAAATAATGCGCTCAACTATAATTGAAATCCTCCTCTCATATGTATTAATTCGAAAGATAATTTACCCAACGCACTAAACCTCTCCGCTCAACCAATAAGAACTTGGATTATAGAAGGACAATTAAAATCCCAACCATAACATTTAATATATGGTTGAATCCTTTGAATGTGACTATAGAGCTAAACTCCTTAGTGCATTGCGTTCCACCGGTCTTTGACTTATAACATCAACCCATTTTCATTAAACCCACACGACTTTGACAACACATGTATTACAGCCCCACACACCTTCCAACTTATTAATGAAATGATTTCAACAGTCGACCATACCTTTGTTAAATCAACACACCCATGCGACGGTTGAGACGGCGTCGGATCGATTCGGATGATTTGACGGACGATATCAAATATCACGTTTTATTTGCTCTCGAATGTTAACGCACCCAACTCACACGATAAAATTGGTTTTACCAAACCGCCTGGGGCCACGCGTCGATCGATGGCTATATCGTATCTCTTTTTCACTTACCGCTTACCGCTTCAAAAAAATGTGAATACCACTTGATTCCAACTCCGGTCTTTCTCATGAATCAAAGTTCCACGCTGACCCTTGGTTCAGGGTTCCACCTTTCCATTCAAGGTTCCTGTCTGACTATTGACTACGGCTCATTCAATCCACCTTTGCAGTTTAAACCACTACATTCACAGCACCAAGGGTTCATTATAGAACCACATCGACGCTTCCCTCATTGTTCTGTTCTGCCTTACTTTCATGCCTTCTTCATAGCAACTCCCTTCTAACACTACAGGACTTCTACCACAACGGCGTTCTGGCCCACAGGGGTTAACGCTTGGGTAGGATCTCACTCATTCCTTGGATAACCAAATTATGGTAACAGTTCCCCTATTCTAACAGGACTTACTACTAACCCTTATACAGCATACGTACTCATATGTGCATCGATTGTTTGAAGAGAATATAGATTCCAATATAGACAGAGAGAATTCAAGGGATCGCACCCATAGGGTGGGGTTCACACACATTCTCTATCAAATTCTTAGCACAGATTCGACCCCACAAGTTCCTCATGTGCTCATATCACTGAACACACAACAGACTTTATAATAATCATAGAGTCTTGTCACGCAAGCTCTCACCACAGAATGCACAGCCAGATTCTCAACCACATTCAGAATCCTGCTCATGTATATTACTTAAGGCATTTGTACACAGAAACAATTCAACGAATGCACAGATAACGCTCGAACAATTTATTCATTTACACAGTGAAGTTACTTACAAAATTCTGGCCAAATCTTTGATCACTTGGCCCTTCTACATCCCTACTCTGCCTCCTCGGCCTTCTAACCCTATGCAGTTCTACACAATCCTTGCAGGCCTCTTTTTGCAGGTCTCTTATTATGCCTGGCAGGCTTATTTTTATAAAAGAGCCCTGAATCGACTCAACTCCTCTAACGTTCGAAAACTCTTCAAATCTCTAACTCTTAGACTAACCTTCTGACAGACAGAGACAGACTATCTCTTCCTATGCCCACTAGTCTTCCAGGCAGTTACAATTTTCTCCACAATTAACTAAAAATAACTCAAATATGAATAATTTTATAGGGAAACAAAAACTTGAGACCCCCCTTATGTTTATTTATGTACAAAGATTGTCTTGAGCCTAATGCCCCTACATCAGACTCCCGAGGTTAAATTAATTCATGAACTCCTGATCATGTGCCTTCATATTTCTCTGCCTAGATCCCACGCTTTATTCTGCAACTGGTCATCTGTTGCAGTGTTCTTCTTTTTCATTTCTCCTGGCTTCCATATCCTGGTCTGCATCTTTGCACTTGCTATGCCCTCACAGTCTGTAATTGTCTTCATCTTGCTGCTACTGTTTCTCTGCTTCCTTGCTGCTATCTTTTTCTGAGGCATCTTCAACATCAATTTTCTTATAAATTCAATTTCTCTGTCTAATCTTTCCTCTGACTGTTGGACACTTACTTCTGTTTGCTACATTCTCATTTCTTTAATTCTTACTGCTGCCCTATTCACCACCCAATCATCCATACCCTCTTGCTCTCTGCAACAGTAAAACTTCTCTTGATTGTCACTCATGACAACTTCTATACTCTCTGTCTTCAGCAAATCCTTAGACTGGTATTTGAATTGCCAGTCATCATCCTCTTCTGGAAATACTTCAGCTTGTTACTTCAACATTTTCTCCAGCAACACTCGAAGTTGTTGTTCTAGAATTTCACACTCTTTTCTGGATGTTCTCTGCAACCAATTCAGCCACTCATTTTGTTCTTGCCTCTAATTGTCAGCATGCTGTAATTTGAACTCAGCATGTTCTTCTTCTTCTTCCTGGGAAATCCTCAGCAATTGCCTTCTTTCTTATTGAATGATTCTGCTGATCACCTCAAGTCTTTCAAACACTGAGATTTCATCTTCTATCAGAGTAAAACCCTGATTTCCAACTACTATAGCAGCCCCAAAATTCTACCGTACAGCCTTTCCTCCAATCTTCTCTTGGCTATTCGAACAAGCGATTTATTATCTACTACTAATAGCAAAATTTTTTTGCATATGAGACATGACTGTCTCATCTCCTTTCGGCTACTCATCTTCATTCTGTAACAGCTCTTTTTCTTTTTCATCGGCAAAAATAATAAGTTCAATTACAGGAGTCAAGATAGCCTCACCTTCCTCCTTCTGCAACAACCCATCACCCTTCAAAACAACTCCAAAAGATGGATTGTTTTCTGCCATGCCTGTCAACACAACCAATTTGTCAACTTCCAAATCAGAAGACCTAGTGGTCTTAATTGATGACTCAATCACCAATTTCTCTTTCTGCAATTTTGAGTCTTTCCCAAGACTCAAAAAATATTTCCTGGCTTTATTCCTTTGTATCTTCTCATGCTGCAATCCCCAATCTTGAGATTGAGGTTTCCTCTCTTGCACAGGATCTTGCTGATCCAGCATATTCTCTCATAGCTCAATTTCTCCATTCCATGGTTTAAAATCTCCCATAGAATTCTTCTTCTCCTTCAATCGACTGCTCAATGTTGCCAACCTATCTTCAACATCAACAAGATCTGTATTCATCAAACAATTGTCAAAACAAATTTCATAAGGCCTCAGAGCCCTTCCTTCTTCTGTCAGCATCTCAGTATGTTGTCCCAACATTATTTTCTTCTTCATCAGCACATCAGTATGCTGATTCCAATTCTTCAAGAAATTCTTGATACTGTCAGTTAGTCTCTCCTCTGCACCATCCTCTTCAAGAATGCCTCTCTGCTCTAGTTCATAGGAATGAACTCTCTCATCTTCAATCATCTATGTCCTTACAATTTGAACTCCTTATTTGTGTACTTTCATCGTCTGCTCATGCCACACTCCTGGCCTCTCTTTTGGGGAAACATTTTCACAATCTTTAATATCTTCTGCTATCACTAGCTCCTTAGCCTTAATCAGAATGGAATTTTGATTTCCCATCTCTGCAAAAACTTTAGCTATTTTCCCATCACTCTTCACTTGGCCATTTAACAAAAGCAAATTGTCATTATCAGCATTAATGACAGACTCATTATCACCAACCTCGTTGGAGCAATCTCTTCTATAAAATAAGGAATTAATGAATTCCTTCTGCTGCACTAACACAATCTGATCTTCATCTGAAAGATACTCATCATATCTGGCCTAGAAATAGTCAGCTTCATTTGTCACAGTTCCATCATATGAACTGCCTTCATCAACACCTGCGTTCATACACAAATTTTTAGTTTTAAAAACATAAGACCTCATGGTCTCATTTGATGAATCAATCATCAACTCTTCCTACTGTTCCAAGTCTTGTATGTTCTTCAGAGATTCTTCAACGGTTTTTCCTTCAAATTCTTGAAGCTGTTCAACTTCCAGCTTATGGCCAATATCACAAACTAAAGCTCTTCTGCTTCCAATATGTTGGAAAGCAGAACCTTTCTCCAACTGTGCATGGGCATCTTCAAAACATCTGGTTGTTCCATTTTCCTTCTCAGTGACAACACCATCAGTTTGTTCTCTCTCACTTGTTGTTCCTGTAACCATACAAAATATGTCAAATGTAAGGCTCTTGGACCCCTTGGTCCCACTTGAAGCTTCAGTCTTCAAGTCCTTCTCCAAATACTCAATCATTCTGAGCATTTCTTCCTCCTGTTGAGCAATTATCATCTGCTCCTTCTTCTTTTGTGGCCTCTACCACTTTACCTTCTTCTTCGTGAGCTAACCACTTCTCTGGTTTTCCTCTATCATCCTCTCTAGTTCATCAAGCTGCTTATTTCTCTCATCTATTTCTTCCCAATACTCTTCATCAGTGAGTCTCTTCCTTATGCCATTTGCTTTGGCATCTTCCCTCACTCTTCTGTTGTGGCTGACAGTAGCCATCCTCTCTTCCAGGAGTTCTTTACTCACAAGTTGCACTAAGCCTCTGCAATAGCAAGCTCTCTTGCTGCAACTTAGCTCACCAATCCCTTCCTCTGGATCCGGCTTTTGGCAAGTACTAGTCCCCTATCTGTTGGAACCTTCTGGGCACTCTCTTCTACTCCCAGGCTTCACTCTGCAACTTTCTCTTAAGAACACCTCTATTCTTCTGTCATCCAACCTCAGTTGGGAATATTATAGGTTCTTCCACACTCTTTATTCTCTCAGAATCCCTTTCTGGACTCTTCTTATCACTGCTCTCAAAGCTGTGATCTGTGGCTGCTGAGATTTCTTCCTTAGTTGCTTGCATTCTGAAATATGCAAACAATACCTTCCAACCAGAGTTCAAATAAGGCTCATCATCTTACCTTTCAAGATCCCTGAATGATCTTGCTTCTTTTCACCTGCACTGCATCTCTACCTGCTGCAATCTTCAATACTCTGTGTCTTCAACTCCATATTTTGCGCATCCAAAGACCTTCACTGCACACTAAATCAAATCTGCAATTCCATTAAACAGATTTAAACCCAACCTTCTCACTGTTCAATACATGTGCATTTCAAAATAAACTTTTCAAGGAGCTATTTCAATTCAGGCTCTGATACCACTATGATGGGGGTAAAACCCAGAATCCCGGTTTTTTTTTCAAAATTTCATCAAAGCTATGTGTACAAATGCATTAAAATTTTATTTCCCAGCCAAGCCCAAAATCTGGGCAACTCAACCTAGTTACTTTCTTTTTAACTGACAAACTAAATCTATCTGTGTGTGAAAATGAACGCCAAGTTTTTCTTTCCAACACAATCTCATCTGAGAATTTAAATGAGGCAGAAGCTCTTCTCTTACTACCTTCCTTCACCAAGGGAGTCTACTTTAATTCTCTTGTTCCGATTCATTTATCAAATTCCTATAATTTTATTAATGAATGCAATAACAGTCTTTATATAAATTCACATAAGAGGTAACCCTTACATATCTCAAACAAAAAGTCCTTTGGCATTTCAAATAACGTGCTCAACTATAATTGAAATCCTCCTCTCATATGTATTGATTTGAAAGATAATTTACCCAACGCACTAAACCTCTCCGCTCAACCAATAAGAACTTGGCTTATAGAAGGACAATTAAAATTCCAACCATAACATTTAATATATGGTCAAATCCTTCGAATGCAACTATAGAGCTAAACTCCTTAGTGCATTGCGTTCAACCAGTCTTTGACTTATAACATCAACCCATTTTCATTAAACCCACGCGACTTTGACAACACATGTATTACAGCCCCACACACCTTCCAACTTATTAATGAAATGATTTCAATAGTGGACCATACCTTTGTTAAATCAACACACCCATCCGACGGTTGAGACGGCATCAGATCGATCCGGATGATCTGATGGATGATATCAAATATCATGTTTTATTTTCTCTCGAATGTTAACGTGCCCAACTTGAACGATAAAACTGGTTTTACCAAACCGCCTGGGGCCACGCGTCGATCGATGGGCTCTATCGCATCTCTTTTTCACTTACCGCTTACTGCTTCAAAAAAAATGAAAATACCACTTGATTCCAACACTGGTTTTCTCATGAGTCAAGGTTCCACACTGACCCCTGGCTCAGGGTTCCACCTTTCCATTCAAGGTTCCTATTCGACTATTGACTGCGGCTCATTCAATCCGCCTTTGTAGTTTAAACCACTACATTCACAGCGCCAAGGGTTCATTATAGAACCACGTCGCCGCTTCCCTCATTTTTCTATTCTACCTTACTTTCACGCCTTCTTCCTAGCAACTCCCTTCTAACCCTACAAGACTTCTACCATGATGGCATTCTGGCCCATAGGGGTTAACGCTTGGTTGGGATCTCGCTCATTCCTTGGATAACCAAAGTATGGTAACAATTCCCCTATTCGAACAGGACTTACTACTGACCCTTATACAGCATACATACTCATAAGTGCATCAATTTTTCAAAGAGAATATAGATTCCAATATAGACAGATAGAATTCAAGGGATCGCACCCATAGGGTGTGGTTCACACACATTATCTATCAAATCCTTAGCATGGATTCGACCCCACAGGTTCCTCATGTGCTCGCATCACTGAACACACAACAAACTTTATAATAATCATAGAGTCTTGTCACACAAGCTCTCACCATAGAATGCATAGCCAGATTCTCAACCACATTCAGAATCCTATTCATGTATATTACTTCAGGCATTTGTACACAGAAATAATTCAACGAATGCACAGATAATGATGGAACAGTTTCTTCATTTACACAGTGAGGTTACTTACAAAATTCTGGCCAGATCTTCGATCACTTGGCCCTTCTGCATCCCTACTCTACCTCCTCGGCCTTCTAACCCTATGCATTTCTACACATTCCTTGCAGGTCTCTTTTTGCAGGTATCTTATTATGCCTGTCAGGCTTATTTTTATACAAGAGCCCTGAATCGACTCAACTCCTCTAACGCTCGAAAACTCTTCAAATCTCTAACTCTTAGACTAACCTTCTGACATACAGAGATGGACTGTCTCTTCCTATGCCCACTAGTCATCTGGGCAGTTACAATTTTCTCCACAATTAACTAAAAATAATTCAAATATGAATAATTTCATAGGGAAACAAAAACATGAGACCCCTCTTATGTTTATTTATGTACAACTATTTTCTTGAGCCTAATGCCCCTGCATCACATCTCCCAAGTGCGCCCGCTAATAGACATCATACACTCGTTGGAGGCGAACCTACGAGATATAGTTGATCTAGAGCCAAGACAACCTAATGCAAGGCAACTTTCCCCCAGGGAGCCTACCCCCCATCAATACCAAAATTTTAGTAGAGATAAATCAACACACTGTCCTAGCAGAGCCTAGGACTAGCCAAGGACGGCATGTGGTCTATGCGAAAAAATTGACCGCTGAGTCAATCGATGTAAGGAACTAAAGAACCTTAAGAAAAACCTTCACATGGTTAACCCCATCCCACAGATCAATCTCTCTAATTAAGAGAGGATCACACACTGCTATTATAGGATTTTCTCACAATTCCACCATATGATGAATTGTGAGTTCCTCCCAAGGCTATGAGCTACAAGAGTAACGTTAAGTCTAAACTCCCCAAAGGATATAGACCTTACAAAACCAAAAAATCAAAGATGGAAAAAGTAGAAACATACCCCAACACCTAATACTTTACGAGCGTCCAATTTAGGGACAAAGAGTAGCATTGGTTCTCATACCATCTAATCAATAAGCACAGTGATACTGTGCACCATTTTCACTGGCCATAATCACAAAACAGAGTTGTGCCCCTTAATGGAAACATTTAGGCACCTCTGCACTTAGCACAACTTCCAAATCCAGGAAAGTGTAAGTACCCTTAGTATGCCATGTAAAAAACCTAAGATTGCTCTCATGCAAGCCACCACAATGGAAATTTTCCACCATCCAACGTTGATGACACACAACACCACATCTGATTCATCTTGTCATGCATAGGAACCATGACTCGTGTTGTATGCTCATCTGTCATTGGTGTCAAGAATGCTACAAATATGAAAGTAGTTGTACCATCGATGGTGCAATCTCAATCCTTCTGCACCCTGCCAACCTCGTCTCGTTCCACAACATTGACTATGGAATCCTATTCATGTCTGTCGATGAGCTCCGTTAGGACCGAACCACCTCCTCGAGGCCTCACACAGACTCAATCCCCCTTAGATACCTTGTTCCATTCAGACGAGGATATTTTGAAGGCCATGACAGAACCATATTTTTCGTGGGATGCAATGCATCCCCACTCATTTTTTCTTCCCGAAAAGACATTCGGCCCAAAAAACCCAGAAAACCAAGAGATATACGCGATCAAATCAAAATAGTTCATTCCATCTAGGAAAGTTGACTAGTTCAAAAATCCCATCCTAGTGCCTGACGCGTTCGAAGAGGGGAACATGTCTAATATTTCCCAGAAAAAATCGAAGAAATCTCACTGGGGGCAACATGCTCCGTAGACAAAGTAATCTCTTACACAAACTTGTTACAAGAATATAGAGACATCTTTGCATGGGATTATTCAGAAATGCCAAGGCTTAGTCCCACTATCGTAGAGCACCATATTGACACCTAGCTCGACATACCACTGGTACGCCAGAAAAACGCCAATTTCACCCATCTAAGGTACAAGAAATTAAGCGAGAAATCAACAAGCTTCACAAAGCCAAGTTTATTTACCCCATAGCTTATACATCATGGGTTTCCAACCTTGTTCCCGTCATGAAAAAATAGGGAACCATTCGCGTCTGTACTAATTTTCGAGATTTGAACAATGCTTGTCCAAAGGAAAACTACCCTACCCTGTTCATCGACGAAGTCATCGACGCTTGCACTAGACACGAATCCCTCTCCTTCATGTATGGCTTCTCTGGGTATAACCAAATTCAAATTCGGCATACTGATCAATGCAAGACTGCATTCACCACCCCGTGGGGCACTTTCTCATACCAAGTTATGCCATTTGATCTTAAAAATGCTGGAGCCACTTTCCAGCGAGCCATGAACTATATCTTCCATGACCTAGCCCACATTATCCTCTCTTACTAGGACGACCTCACTGTTTGATCCAAGAAGTGAAGTGATCATCTAGAATATTTACAGTTAGTGTTCCAAAGATGTCAATAGTACAACTGACGTTTGAACCCTCTCAAATGGGTCTTCTACATCAACGCAGGTCGACTTTTAGGTTTTATAGTGTCCCAACAAGGGATCAGAGTGGACCTCTTCAAATTCCAAGCTATCAAAGAGGTCCCACCACCGATAACCCTCAAGCAACTCCAAAGCTTGCAAGGGAAAGCCAATTTGCTAAGACACTTTGTCTCAAATTATGCCACTTGCGCGCAATGATTCCTATGCCTTCTCCATCATGATATCCCATTCAAGTGGGACGATCAAGCCTAAAAAAATTTTGAGGCCCTGAAAGATGCATTATCTTTATCCCCATTGATCAATCCACAAAATTACGACAAATATTACACCCTATATCTATCAACGTCAGAAACCACCTTAGCCGAGGTGCTAATCCAAGATGGACCCGATGGTAAAGAACACATAATTTATTACGTCAGTAAAAACTTATCAGGACCCACATTAAGGTATGCACCCGAAGAAAAAAAATGCCCTAGCCCTTATACACGCATTCCAAAAGCTTCGACACTACATTATCTTGTGGACTACAATAGTCGTCGCAGCTATCAACCCCATGAGATACTTGCTAACCCGTCATTTGATGAACCACAAATACACTCGCTAGGTAGTCATACTGTAAGAGTTTTACTTACAGTTCAGCTCCCCCAAGGGCAAGAAATATTTGATCTTATCTCAATTTGTTACTAACCTCTAAAGTCTGACCAAAGGATCCCTAGTCAATGACTCACTACCGGACAAACATCTCTTTCTAGTGATGACTGATGATCCTTGGTACAGAGATATCCTCTTATTTCTACAAACCCAAAAGTTAAACCCAAAGTGCACACATGACAACTGAAGGCACATACACCACCAGGCCCCCAAATACCTCCTCATGGAAGACGTCCTTTATTGGCAAGGCATCGATACAATCCTATGTTGATGCCTCACGCACGACCAAGTTGAGCAAGCCCTCAATGAGTATCATAGTGGAGCTTGTAGCGACCACCTTTCTGGAATGGCTGTCACCTAAAAAGTTCTGTGGGCAGGATACTTTTGGCCAACCTATTTTGTGATTGCATCACAACAATAAAAATATGCGAGTGATTCCAACGCTTCACTCACAAGGCAAGAGCACCTCCGGCTCCTCTGCACTAGGTCATTGTAGTCGATCTCTTCTATAAATGGGGGATTTACTTAATGCTTGCAACCTTTTGTCATTTGGAAACCACAAATACATCATCGTCGTTGTTGACTACTTCACCAAATGGGCAGAAGCCATGCCCACAAATGACAACACAACAGAAATTGTGGATGGTTTATGTTCAACCATGTCATCGCACAGTTTGGTGTGGGGAAAGAGTTAGTCTCTGATCACAAAAATCATTTTGAAAATGAAATATTCCAGGAGTTGTCTCATGTCTTAGGATTCACACAGGAATTCGCATCATCATACTATCCTCAATCCAATGGACAGGTAGAAGTTGTCAACAAAGTTCTCAAAACAATTTTACAGTGTATGGTGAATAACCATAAGAAAAAATAGCACCATATGGTTTTCTCCTCCATGTGGGCATACCACACGATAGTTAAAAACTCAATAGGATTCACACCCTTTCAACAAGTGTACGGAATCGAAATCGTAATTCCCATCGAACATGAAATCCCCAACTTGTATGCCACCATCGAACTCCCCAATGATACCCAGCCTTTAGAACAATGATTGGTACAGCTAGAACTCATTGAAAAAAATCTACGGAAATCACTCCAACATAACGAGGCCCATAAAAAACGGGTAAAATAATCATTCGATCACAACATCACCCATCGCTCATTTACCGAGGGAGAGTTAGTCCTCTGCTACGATGTCCCGAAAGAGGCCCTAGGACCTGGGAAGTTCAAAACATTATGGAAAGGTGTATACGTCATAAAAACATTCCTCCTCAAGGGGGCATACATCCTGTCAGAGCCCGACGGTACATGCATAGTTAACCCCATCAATGGGCTCTACCTCAAAAAAGTTAACCCATAAGGGGTAGGAGGCCTTAGCCCTAGAGATAAGATACATATAGAAAAATATGTTTTTCTTGATTACAACCATTATAGACTTGTTCTAAGAACATTCTCTGGTGTCACATATGGATTGTTCTTTTTGTAGCTCCTAGAGATAGATTTGAGTTGCAAAAGACCAGTGCTTAGGACATCTTAAAATCAGAGGTTAAAAGTGGACAATTGTATAAATACCTCTGACAGAATATGGGTCATGAGAATAATGGATTTGGTGGTTCGAGAATGGATAATACCATTTGAGCATGCTTCATGTGAATTCCCCAAACGATGAGAGAGCTCAGGAGGTTGTGAGTCTAATGGATTTTAGATGGGCCAAGTATAAAACAATGAGTAGAAGCTTTAAAATGTGCAGAGGCATTGAGGAAGAACGGAGAAGGAACTCACAAGAGATAGGCTTAAGAGATTTAAGAATATGTCCCCCGAGACTTTAGAGGAAGTGGATATGAATGAGATATGGGAAGCAACAAAGGTTTGTGGGGGCATGAATTAAGAGAGTGCAGCAAGCTTAATACATGAGCGTTAACACCTAAGCGTTATGCAAACACGAATTCTTGAATAAAATTGTAGACTACCAACGGCTACATTACACGAACCATCAAAGTAGCATAGCATGACAGATAAATATACATAAAAAGGAGATTAATGATAACAAAAGGAAACAGATACATACTACTCCTTACTCCATCTGGAATCCAAATAAAAGCTTTGTATCATATTAAGTTTAGATAGCTCTCCCAAATATGTATCTCAAAGCACAGGGAGCACAATCATACAAAACTACAACAAAGTTCTTCCAAATTCCAAAACCATAATTTCATCTTAGAATTCCCTACATATAGAGTTCTCCTGGAGGGTCTATGGTACTTTACGATCAATCCATATCTATGAAATAAAAACATCATACCTAACTTGCAGATCGTACATTGAGAAATTACTTCTGTAGTGAGAGAATTAAAACAGGAATGGGGTGAAATTGAGATTTCACCACCAAAATCATCAAAATTAAACTAGAAACAGAAAGGACATGGTCACCCATTGAGGCCAATAATGGGAGCCTTCAAGACGATCTGCGAGGAGCTGTCGTAGGTGGACAAGTTGACTATCATTTTACGATTCCATCTATTTCCTGCAAACCACCACTCCCTCAGTTTGATGATTTCCACTTAATCCCTTATGAAGAGGCCTATCATACTGAGCACACCTGGTTCTTTAGTGGAGATTTCTTGGGAAGAACACATAAACCACAACTGCATGTTCCGCCTCAAAACCCCATGCGGTGTTTTGAATTACAAAACGAGAACCGGATTTTGAAGGTGGTCTCAAGTGGTAAGCGGTATCAGAGAGCGAGGGGGGTACGAAATGATGAGAGGATGACACGTGGAGGGGCAAGAGATAATGGATACCACCCATTTCGGACCCACCCCCCCCCCCCCCCCATGGTTAAAGTTCAAAAGCTGCGAGGAGTGCGAAATGAAACAAGGACTGTCAGATGATGAGGGAGTGATTGGAGATGGAGGAAAGGTGGAGGATGGTGAGGAGAGTTATTATGGTGGGGCCAAACCACATTGCAGTCGAAAATATTTACCGTGAAGCCATGGAGGTAAACTCTAATATGTGTGATGTGCGAAGCACAGGGAGAAGGTAAGTGACGTGGAGGGAAGGTGGGACCTGACTACATTGCAAGTTGAACAAAATAAGTTGTGGGAACTTCAAAGGTAAATTAAAACAAATGCAATGTGATATATCACAAATTGGCAATCGTGAGTTTTAAGTTTTAGTTGCGATGTGAAAGGTTATAATATGTGGTCTGCAAAGGAGGGTGGGGAGAAAAGGGTGACGTGGAGGAAGGTGGGACTTGACCACTGCCCGCAGATCACAAATATTTACACTAAACAATAGAGGTAAAATTTAAAAGATGCGAAGTGCAAAGCGCAGGGAGGAGGTAAGCAACATAATAGGGGAAAGTGGGGACAATTGCATGGCACATCGTAGGTCTTAGCTTCTTGTTATAAGCGGCGGGGCTTGAAATCCAAAACTTGCGAAGTGCAGGGAGAGGGACCCACCTACATTACGATCGCAAGTTGGAAAGCCTATGACGTAAGGTTATAATGTCTTATATGATATGTGATCTAAAAATGGGTTGGATAAATTTTTATGCTTTTAAGAACCTCCCACTCAGTTAAACAAATAAAATACCTAGCTTATACTTGACTTTTGCAAAATTCTATAATTGAAACAAGTGTAATTTTTTTTATTGTTTAAGTGCTTTAATACCATTTGTTTTTTCTGATATTAAAAATGTGCAAAAACCATCTAATGCAGCAAATAAACATCAAAACATAACAGCAAATTTAATATAGGATTTCATGCTAATATTATGGTCTATGTCTCCTTGAGCTCTTGTCATCTTGACTTGGCTCTTTGGGATTATGGAAAAATTCTTTTAAAATTTACAAAATCAACTCCAACGGTTATTTGGGTTGTAACATTGGGTTTAGAATACCATTTATATCCCTGTCATGGCTATCATCACTCTGAAAACAGAACTAGGTTCCCTTAGACTTGATTCCCATGAGTCAGTGCCTTGAGCTACCCTGAGTTTATCTGTGGCACTAACTCCCTCAGAAATCCTTTTTTATCCCTGAAACCTCACCTACTATCTCTATTACATATCAGACTTCCAAAATGGACTAATCAATTTCTCAAAATGACCACTGGCTTCTTAATCTAGGCCTCTATCTACTAATGGCCCTAGGCTGCCCAAAACTTACAGGTGGATCTTAGACCTTAATAATTCTTCAAATGGGTCTAAAAATACTTTAATTGGATTCAAAATAGTCAGAATATACTATTCACTTGCAGAAATTGGCCTATGGCTACTTCAATTCCACCTCCAACACCTGGTGGAACCCCTTGGCTCTAGGGTCAAAGAAAACTTCTCTGAAGAATATCGAATTTTAGAAATCCTCAAAAGATTTTGAAAATCCCTCCATTGGATTTAAAATTCTCATTACAGTCAGAAACGACTATTGGTTTGCTGAGAATGGATACTGGTTGCTCTGGATAGGCCTCATTCTCCTGCTAGCACTTGCTAGCCCTAGTGGCCCCTAGAACTTCTCTGAAGAAAATCGGCCTTCAAAAGTCCTATAAAGGCTCTAAAAACCACTTCATTAGTTCCAAAATGTCTGAAACATCCAGAATTTACTATTGTATTACTGATAAAGTCCTCTAGTTTCCCTGGCTAGGCCTCTTTCTGCTACTGGCCCTGGTGGCCCCTGGAACTTATCTAAAGCTAAATCACACTCAAAATTCCTTTGATGACTCTGCAATCCTTACCAATGACTCTGGAATGTCCAAGAAAGTCCAAATTTACTATTCACACTCCCAAAATGGACGAATCTAGCTCAATATAGAGCCTAAACTGATTTTTCCCAGTGACCCCTAGAAATCCTCCACCAAAAATGGTGAAACTGCAGTTAACTGCAAATAAAATATGGACTCCGCTATTTTTGGTGTGCGCTCCAACTCTTCCACCAAGCACTAACCGTGGAATTAAATTCTAACTGTTAGTTGATGGGCACATGCCATAAACTCTGCAGTCAAGTTAAATTTTGGAGCGAAATAGTTGGGACTTAACCCGCGCCTAAAACCCGCCATGTGACAAGTTATGGGGGTCATGTTTAATGTTGTGAAGACAACAGAATTAACTATGACCATTTGGCAGAAACCATCACATGTGAACTGGATAGCACAACCATTTAGCTGGCAGTCTAGGGTTAGCACTCGATCATTGGTGCTTGGCCGCAAGGGGAGGGGTTGGCCCCTCCAGACCCCCAAATGCAAATTCAATACAGTTTAAATAAAAATTGCTCACCATATGGTTAAAAAATACCTTGTAGAGAAGTTGGTGGTGGTCTATGCGCACAGGCCGGAGGTCATGCAATCGATCCTCCCGTTTCCGAACTAAATTTTAGAAATTAGTCCCGAGGACATGTGGCGGCCTCAGGGCTGGCCATGTGTCACCCTTTCATTGGCTGAAAATTCCAACGTACAACCCCTTTTCCAATGATCATATGCCACTTGGCATGAATTTACTAGCCTGAAAGGAATATTTTGTGGAATATTTCAAGGAATATTCTCTTTTTTTTTAATTTCCAAAAACAAGTCAAACTTGGTCAAAAGCGAGAAATTGTAGTTTACTGGACTTTTCAAAACACGATAACTTCTTCATACGGTGTCAGTTTTTCGAACCGTTCATGGTGTCAGAATCAAGAAGACGAGATCTATCTAATTTCTCAAGTTCGGCACACTTCTGAACACTTTGAATTGTGAGCTATCACTTAGGTCCTTGATCCAAATCTAATCACACCTCCCCGTTGGGAATCTTTGGGACCACAAAAGACTGATTACCTGATCTTTTCAGTAGATGAGAGTACAAAACCCTCACTTTTCAGCCTCCATACACTTTGTGTTGCATTTCTTAGTGCCTTTGAACCACAACTCGAAGGTAGTCAACACTTTCCTTCTTGATGCTCTTGTCCTCCTGTAAAGAACTGTCTTCCTTGCTCATCCAGAAATTTCTGGCGAGAAATTTACAGAAGGCAGTTGAACATCATGTCCTTGATCATCGACCCAAGGTGGCCCAAAAAAACATGAGATTACAACAGAAAACATGCATACATAATTGAAATTTGCATCTACAATGAATGTATGTCTTACTATGTTAATAAGTCAAACCACTTCTTACCAAGCCACTTCCACGATGACTTTTGCTGCTGAAAATCTTCTTCATGTGAAACATTTGTTCTCACATTAATGATAGAATCATTGGTTCCACTTTTGCAAGTCTTTCTATCCTCTTGCATCATGTGCTTGGGATGATTAGTTGGATGCAATGTCCAACATTTGGAAACAAAATGTCCCTTCTTCTGGCAATGTGTGCAAGTCTTATGCACCTTATTTTCAAGTTGCCTTCGCTTCAATTATTTCCTATATGCCTTCATCCTCTTCCATCATTTTGAAACATCACGGTTACAGAGACTAAAATATGCACAACAACTCTTTCTTCCATTCAAGCATGCAAATTTTTCACGCTTATCAGAAACATAATCAACTTGACTATGGGAAGAATTATACCTCAAATGTTTCTTTGCATGTCCATCTATTTTGCCTTCTTGAGGAGATGGACTTGAAGAGGTTCTAGCTTTGCCATAAGCTGCATGTGTACAAACACCTTGCTACAACATAGGCTTCAAACAATGGAAATACACTTTAAAACAAACTTGACATGTTTTTGGTTTAGAACTTGTGAAAAAAGTTCTTCTTGAAGTTGTCTCACATGCCTTCATGGCTTTGGATTTTTCTCCATTAGATTGAAGATATCCTAGAACAAAATTCTTAGGTCATTCCTCAACCAAAATAGGATCAATCATGCCTTGTGCATGCTTTCCTAAACCCTTGCCTTCATAGCCCATTTTTAACATCAACTTAGACCCTATACCTCTAGTGTGCTTTTCAAATGAACCTACACATCTTTCTGAAGAGGAAATTGAAGATAGATTAGAGTGTATTACCTCTACTTCAAGCATGTTCTTGGTTAAGGCCTCTTGGGCTTTATGGAGCTGCATCTCCATCTCATGCATTCTTTGAAGAATTTCTTCTTTCTCTTGCTTCATGAAAACCAATTTCTCACGAAGTCTAGTGCTTTCCTTTCAATCTTCAAATAGAATTTTCACCATATCCTTTAGGATGTAGAAGTATCGCTTCATATATTCATCGAAGAATCTTGTGAAGGAGGATGATTTTGAAACCTCACTAGAAGAAGTTGTCATCTTATGAAAATGAACTAAATAACTTCAACAAAAATTCACAAAGCTTTCAAAATAATTGACAAAGCTTCTGAACAAAATGATTGTAGAGTCAAGCTCTTCTTCAAGCAGCATTTTGCAACTAAAACCTCTTGTGCTTCAAGGGTTTCCTTGAGTTCCTTTGGGTAAGTAAGATGCCTTCAACCCTTCTTCATTCTTGTCCTCTCCTGGACTTAGCTAACAGTAGATTTCCCTTCACCTCTAGCAAACTCAAATCAGTCAATTTGCAGAGTAAAATTCTTTGCACTGTTAAACACCTTTCAAGTCAAACAAGAAACCTAGTGCTCTCTCAAGAAAGTAAATATACTCCGATACCAACCTAATCTGAAAATGGGTTTGATAAATTTTTATGCTTTTCAAGAACCTCCCACTCACTTAAACAAATAAAAGATCTAGCTTATACTTGACTTTTGCGGAATTTTATACTTGAAACAGGTGTAATTTTTTTTATTGTTTAAGTGCTTTAAGACCATTTATTTTTGCTGATATTAAACATGTGCAACATCCATATAATTCATCAAATAAACATCAACACATAACAACAAATTTAATATAGGAGTTCACCCGAATATCGTGGGCTACGTCTCTTTGAGCTCTTTTCATCTTGACTTGGCTCTTTGGGATTATGGAAAATTTATTTTACAAGTTACAAACTCAACTCCAATGGTTATTTGGGTTGTAAAATTGGGTTTATAACACCATTTGTATCCCTGTCATGGCTGTCATCACTCTGAAAACATAACTAGGTTGCCTTAGACTTGATTCCCTTGAGTTGGTGCCTTGAGCTTCCCTAAGCTTCTCTGTGGCACTAACTTCCTCATAAATCCTTTTCTATCCCTGAAACCTCACCTGCTATTTCCATTACATATCATACTTCCAAAATGGACTAATAAATTTCTCAAAATGAGCATTGGCTTCTCAATCTAGGCCTTCATCTATTGATGGCCCTAGGCTGCCCAAAACTTCCCTGTGGCTCTTCAACATTCAGAAGTCTTAAAGTGGCTCTAAAAATCCTTTCATTGGACTCAAAATGTCCAAAATAGTCAGAATAGACTATTCACTTGTAGAAATTGACCTCTGGCTGCTCCGGTTTCACCTCCACCACCTAGTGGCACCCCCTGGATCTTGGGTCACTAAAAACGTCTCTAAAGCATATTGACTTTCAAAAGTCCTCAAAAGATTTTAAAAATCCCTCCATTGGATTCAAAATTCTCATTATAGTTAGAAATGACTATTTTTTTGCTGAGAATGGATACTGGCTGCTATGGATAGGCCTCATTCTCCTGTTGGCACTTAATGACCCTAGTGGCCCCTATAACTTCTCCGAAGAAACTCGGACTTCAAAATGATTCTATAGGCTCTAAAAACCACTCCAATAGTTCCATAATTTCTGAAAAATCCAAAATTGACTATTGTATTACTGAGAAAGGCCTCTAGCTTCCTTGGCTAGGCCTCTTTCTACTGCTGGCCCCTCGTGGCCCTAATGGTCCCTAAAACTTCTCTGAAGATAAATCTGTTGGGAAAAATACTGAGAGGGGGGGGGGGGTGAATCAGTATTTACTGCATATTCAAAAAATTTTACTTTTTCATTCCTTAAATACCCATACGCTACTTTCCTTCTACAGACTAGCGTATATACGCGGATACCCTTTACTAAACTAGTGTATGCACAGAGATCTTAATATGCACTTAGTTCTTTACTTAGATCCTTGCATTTATTCATTCCTCAGATGTTTATATAGCAGCAGACATGTGTAGTAAATAGTATAAACCATCAAACAGAATAAACCATTACACATAAGCATCACACAAGAACACCAGGATTTAAGGTGGAAACCCAAGTCGGGAGAAAACCACCGCTGCCGTTGCTCAGCCTTCAATATTTTATTATAGAGAAAACATCTTACAACATATGTGCTAGTGCAGACTCCTACCAGCACGTAGGCACCCACCTGCGTTGCCATCACCTCTCCTGGAAGGGAGCACCAACCCCCTGCTCTTGTTTACCAGCCTCTCCTGGAAGGGAGCACCAACCCCCTGCTCTCGTTTACCAGCCTCTCCTAGAAGGGAGCTACAACCCCCTGACTGAAGGCTACAACCCTCAGCACCTCTATGGACCACGTTTCATCAATTTTCACACTGGATCCAACAACTTCAGTAGAGCACAACTTGTAGGCCACTTTTCATCATATTTTTAGACTGGACCTACCCAAACTATTTAACATCATCTCACATCAAAATCGATACTTATCAATTCAGACAACCAAGAACCCAGAGAATACAAGATAGCAGTGAATACGAAACATAACGTATCGTACATTTCACCCTTCACATATCAAAGAAACCCTAGTTTTTCATACGCGTTTTCTTTCACCGATCTCGTATATACGTGTCTTCTACCATACAAACTCGTAATAACTCAGATATATTACGTAGCCATAAATCAGAAAATACACGCTCAGCTAAGTCGCATATATACGCTTCTCCTCGCGGCGAACCAGCTTATTATTTTTAGACATTTAGGTCATTGCAATTCTTCGTACCGTATACATCACACAACATTTAACCCTTACTTTCCTTACGTATCAAAGTCACTTACTTCGTATCTAATCATTCTACAAACAGATCTAGAAGATACGAATACATTTCAGATCTAGATTCTCTTCTTCATCATTTTCTTCAATGGTGCATCACAAATTCAGATCTATCATCAAACTGTAACCCTTTCCATTCAGATATGCTTCAGAGAGAAGTATTCATTCAAGCTCAGACATCTTGCAACCACACTCATAATTTGCACAATGAATTTCGTCTCTTTATATAGGTTTACCCTTTTCAATACCATGAGCCAAAAACCACATTACTTACGATGGTATTCCTGGACGGAGTCATTTAGACGAATCATTACTCAATACAATGGGTCAATACCATGGTGGTTACCCCTGGTTTTGCACTTTATGAGCGCTTTTTCCCATACGCGACTTGGCACGTTATTTCGCGGGTGCATACGCGACTTCTCCTAGAAAAATCCGCGTATGCCTTGAGACATACTCTTTTCATCATGCTTTGACACATACTGACAATTCTTCCATCATTACATTCTGTACTCACTGTAGATACATCAGATTTACATCATTTAACAAGTTCATCAAGACATATTCTATCAAGCACAACTTCATCAGGTAGGTTGCCATCATCTTCATCAAGTGGGTTTCCATTCAAGAACAACACTCTATCAAATGGGTTGTCATCAAGGACAACACTCAGCATCATATTGCCAACAAACATCATATCACATCAGATTTACATCATTTACCGAGTCCATCAAGTCAAGAATAACTTCATCAGGTGGATTGCCATCAAGGACAACACATGCCAACAATCTCATGTCTTCATCTTCATTAAGTGGGTTGCCATCAAGGACAACACTCTGTATCATATTGCCAACAATCTCCCCCTTTGGACTTGATGGCAACCACGATGGTGTTTGATCACCACAACAGATAGGTACATTAAGAATACAATGACACCATGTCACTCTCCCCATTCTTTGACACCATTATCTTCATTCAAACACCATGTCACTCTCCCCCTTTGACATCAAGGGCAAAGGGCGGATCAAAACTAACACACTCTCCCCCTTTTCTCTTCATGTAGAAGAAGGGCGCTATAGATCTGATGTGCTCTGAAATTACCATGCTACTCTTGAGTTCATGCTGAAAGTTCATCCATATGTTTCAATGAAGTACATGACTCTATGACCTTCCTATCACCAAGGACTCATACTTACATCAAAGATCCAACCAAGTGGATTTACATAAGAGACTCAAATACCAAACCAAGTGGGTTTACACATTTCAATTCAACTACCCAACCAAGTGGGTTTACAAATTTGAATTCAACTACCCAACCAAGTGGGTTTACAAAATTGACTAGTCCTTACATGACTGAATATTACAATTTTACATCATGGGTCTCAACAAGACCTTTTCATCAAAATACAAATATGACTTTTTATGACCAATACCAGAAAGACTTCAAGAAAAAGAACATATTTTAGAACCATCATAATGCCAACAATGCATTATACTCAGCAAGGCTAATGCTCCCCCTGAATCTGTGCATCCAAGCATCCTTTCCATATGACTAAGGCTCCCCCTTAGTTTATGCATCCTGAACACTTTCAACCAATCATCAAGGAATCTTTATCAAAACATCAGAGATTGAAATAGTATTATAAGAATTGGAACACCACCAGAGATACCAGAGATACCAAACAGCACTGCAGCTGTGCTGAAGAATGCTGACCCCAAACCGAAATTTGTCAGCAACCAGACATACGCGGTTTTATGTGCATGAACCCGCATACATACGCTACTGTGTTTCATGAAATCCGCGTATCCAATACCATCTTCTATATTTTAACCAGATCTGATCCTTTGTGAGGCAGAGACAGTGTTCAGCTTCTTTCTAAGATATTTGAATGCTTCCCTGGAATACAGATAAATATAACAGTGTAGTTGTGTCTTCAAGCATCATCCAATGGTTGTAGCATAAGCACATTAGTAACCAAGCCTTCAGATTCTTTGCAGCATCAATACATTCTTTCCAAGAGAAATTATCATATCAGAACAACATCTTCAAATATGTGTCAAGCAATCATTCATGTGGTCCAATATCATCAAGTTCTTCAAGATTTGACATGATGTAACATATGTAAGGAAAAGGTCTCAACCATCAAACTCTGCATGATTTATTCTTATTTCTGAATCAAACGACTTCCATATCGTCCATGTGAGAGCACAAAAGATACTTTTCAGCAAACAGGGCTCAAAATATCATCATAATAAACCATGTACCAAGTCATTATCATGAGAATAACTAGAATAATGCTAATATTGCAATCATTAGCAGTCAGACTGATGCTCCCCCTGAACCTCTGCTCCTGATCTTCAGCTGTCATCCCAATTCTCTTATCATAAATGCATACGCGACTGTGTCTACTGTAACTCACGTGTATACGTGACTTTTGTTCATCGAAACCGCGTATGGAAAGTGAAGCATAGAAATTTTTGACATTCCTTCATTTCCCCCTGAACTTGTACCTCCTGTACCTATCTTCTCCATATCAGATGTGCTGTCATAAATAAACATAACCAGAATAATCAAATCAACCATGAGGGTCATCATACATTGCTCCCCCTGTGACGATACATTACTAAATCTCATAATGTATCCCACATCATTCCTGCAGTCAATAAGAGAAGTAAGCTTCAGAAGCGGATGACTGCAGTAGGGTCAATATTCCCTACATTTTTGACTGGTCCTCCTTCTTTTTCCAAATTTTCTTGAACTTCCTATCTGTGTGCTGAAAATTGTCCACTTTCTCAGATCTGTTCAACCTGCATTCCTTTTCTACATGTCCATACTTGTTACAATAATAACATCTCATGTGTCCAGAGAAATAAGCATAAGAATCTTAATGAGTATTTCTAATCTTCCTCCTTTTACAATCAGCTGCTTTATGTCCATACTTGTTACATGAAAAACAATATCCCTTGAAGAAACCAGAGTACCTTTCTATGTAGGATCTGTTAGTTTGTGGCTAAAATATTTTGCTTCTGCAATTTGCTGCAACATGCCCATAATTATGACATTTAAAACATTCAACATTCTTGAATGATTTCCTTTGGGAATTCATGATCGTTGGTTGACCTTTTGTTTCTTTCAACTCTTCAGGTTTTGTATTGACTTCCTTTGAATCTTTAGCACTTCCTTGTGAACTAGATTCTCCTTTAATAGTTTCATGAAAACCAAGACCAAGTTTGATAGCAGGAGACCTTTGATTACTCAGACTATTGTCCAAAATATTAGTACTATCTTGAAACCTCAAAAGTTTAACCTTTTATTCTAATTTACCTTTGAGAATGTTTACCTCAACCTCCAAGGCTTGACATTGCTTCGTCATGCTTTCTTCTTTCCTTCTTCTGTCTTCTACTTGGTTATTCAGGTTTAGAATCTCTTCTTTCAACCCATTTTCTCGCTCTTCAAAAGTTTGTAAGAGTTCTTCATTCTTCTTCTTCGACGCTTCGAGATTTACTTTCAGAGATATATTTTCTGCTTCAAGTCCTGCATTCTTCTTATTTGATTTATCCAGATCTTCTTTGAGGGAGATGATTTCTGCTTCAAGACCTTCCTTTTCAAATGATTGTAGAGGTTCCTCATTCCTCTTATTTGATGTTTCGAGATCTTCTTTCAGAGAGATGATTTTTGCTTCAAGTTTTTCACCTTGATTGGTTGCATAAGCGTACAACCCTTGATACTTGTCTATCTGTCCATTTAGTGTTTCTATCTTTTCATTCATCCTAGAGATCACATCTTTATAGATAGATTCCTTCCTTTCAAATTGATACCAATCATTACTTTCATTATTTTCTTCTAGACTTTCACTCTCTTTAGATGATTTTTGCTGATCTTCAACTTTAATCTTTACAGCTTCTTCTAGATCCATACTGTTACTTTCACTATTTTTGCCTTTGCATATACAGGTAAGTGAAATACAAGAACAACGATCAATACCTGTTTTATCTTCTTCAATTTCTGCTATACATGATTTCTGAGGTATCTCCTTTCCTTGAGAAACCTTCTTCTTTTGCTTCTTTGCCATGAGCACTTGTAGAGCTTGGTTAGAATCTTCTTCATCTTCACTAGACACTTCATCATCATCTTCATTTGCATAATAAATCTTCCTCCTTTCAAATTTTTTCCCTTTACCATGTTTTTCTCTATAAGGAAATTTAGCAGCATAGTGACCAACTCTTCCACAATAAAAACATTTGAAGGGAAGCTTACCTTTGAATCTTCCAGTACCTAGTTGGAGTTTTCTCACAAAATTTTCTTCTTCTTCTTCGGATATATAGCCGGATTCTTTGACAAATTCCTTTTCTTTTCCCTTTGCAGACGCCTTAAAAGCATCTTCTTTGATTTGAGAAGGACCTCCTTGTCTCATTTCAAAAGCAGTCAGAATACCATGTAATTGAACAATAGTAAGAGTTTGCAGATCTTGCCTTTCTTCAATAGCTGAAACTTTAGAGTCAAATTTTGAAGTCAGGGATCTTAAGACTTTTTCCACCAGAGTAGTATCAGTTATGGTTTCACCCAAATTTCTCATTCGATTTACAATATCATCTAGACGAAGAAAGAAACTGGCAATACTTTCATCACTATGCATCCTTAAATTTTCATATTCAATTTTGAGAGTTTGGAGTTTTGCACTTTTTACCTTTGTATCTCCTTCATAGCTCAGAATGATTTTGTCCCATATTTCTTTTGCTGAATTTAGCTGCATCACCTTAGCAAATTCTGGTTCAGACATGCTTCCTAATAAGACATTCACTGCTTTGGCATTGATTTCATACTTCTTCCTTTCAGCCGCATCAGTAGGAATACTTGTCGGATATTGATAGCCTTCTTCCACGATTGCCCATACTTTTGCACCAAGACTTTGCAGATATGCTTTCGTTCATACCTTCCAGAATATCAGATTGCTTCCATTGAATAGAGGTGGCTTTAGAGACATTACTCCTTCACAACTTCCCATTGCGACGGATCTCCTTCGAGTGATCAAGCTTCTGCAGAAGGACCTGCTCCAATACCAATTGTTGGGAAAAATACTGAGAGGGGGGGTGAATCAGTATTTGCTGCATATTCAAAAAATTTTACTTTTTTCATTCCTTAAATACCCATATGCTACTTTCCTTCTACAGACTAGCGTATATACACGGATACCCTTTACTAAACTAGCGTATGCACAGAGATCTTAATATGCACTTAGTTCTTTACTTAGATCCTTGCATTTATTCATTCATCAGATGTTTATATAGCAGCAGACATGTGCATTAAATAGTATAAACCATCAAACAGAATAAAAAATCACACATAAGCATCACACAAGAACACCAGGATTTAAGGTGGAAACCCAAGTCGGGAGAAAACCACCGTTGCTGTTGCTCAGCCTTCAATATTTTATTATAGAGAAAACATCTTACAACATATGTGTTGGTGCAGACTCCTACCATCACGCAGGCACCCACCTGCGCTCGTTTACCAGCCTCTCCTGGAAGGGAGCACCAACCCCCTGCTCTCGTTTACCATCCTCTCCTGGAAGGGAGCACCAACCCCCTGACTCATTTACTAGCCTCTCCTGGAAGGGAGATACAACCCCATGACTGAAGGCTACAACCCTCAGCACCACCATGGACCACGTTTCATCAATTTTCACATTGGATCCAACAACTTCAGTAGAGCACAACTTGTAGGCCACTTTTCATCATATTTTCAGACTGGACCCACTCCAACCATTTAAGCTCAATCATACATCAAAACTGATACTTATCAATTCAGACAACCCAGAACTGTAGAGTACAGATAGTAGTAACACAGCAGAACAGATCAGACATTTCACCCTTCATACTTCAGCAAAACCCTAGTTTTTCATACACTCTTTCCTTTCACTGATCCCGCGTATATACACGTCTTCTACCATACAAACCCGCGTATACTTATGTACATATTACAGAGCCAATTTCACTGCGCATACGCGCTTTCTCTTCAGTTAAGCTGCGTATATACGCGCTTCCTCTGCGGCGAACTAGCGTATGGTTATTTAGACATTTAGGTCATTGCAATTCTTCAAAACAGATACATCACACAGATTTAACCCTTTACTTTAGACAGACGTTCGCCTCATTTCAGATCTAGTCATTCTACAAATAGATCTAGAAGATACGAATACATTTCAGATCTAGATTCCCTTCTTTATCATTTTCTTCATTGGTGCATCACAAATTCAGATCTATCATCAAACTGTAACCCTTTCCATTCAGATATGCTTCAGAGAGAAGTATTCATTCAAGCTCAGACATCTTGCAACCACACTCATAATTTGCACAATGAATTTCTTCTCTTTATATAGGTTTACCCTTTTCAATACCATGAGCCAAAAACCACATTACTTCCGATGGTATTCTTGGACGGAGTCATTTAGACGAATCATTACTCAATACAATGGGTCAATACCATGGTGGTTACCCCTAGTTTTGCACTTTATGAGCGCTTTTGCCCATACGCGACTTGGCACGTTATTTCCCACGTGCATACGCGACTTCTCCTAGACAAATCTGGGTATGCCTTGAGACATACTCTTTTCATCATGCTTTGACACATACTGACAATTCTTCCATCATTACATTCTGTACCACCTGTGAGATACACGATTTACATCATTTAACAAGTTCATCAAGACATATTCTATCACAACTTCATCAGAAGTTGCCACTATCTTCATCAAGTGGGTTGCTATTCAAGAAAAACACTTATCAAGGGTTGTCATCAAGGACAACACTCAGCATCATATTGCCAACAAACATCATATCACATCAGATTTACATCATTTACCAAGTCCATCAAGTCAAGAATAACTTCATCAGGTGGATTTCCATCAAGGACAACACATGCAAACAATCTCATGTCTTCATCTTCATTAAGTGGGTTTCCATCAAGGACAACACTCCGCATCATATTGCCAAAAAAATCGTGCTCAAAATTCCTCTGATGGCTCTACAACCCTCACCAATTATTTTGGAATGTCCAATAAAGTTGAAATTTACTATTCACACTCCCAGAATGGACGAATCTAGCTCAAGATATATCCTAAACTGATTTTGCCCAGTGACCGCTAGAAATCCTCCACAAAAAATGGTGAAACTGCAGTTAACTGCAGATAAAATGTGGACTCCGCCATTTTTGGTGCACGCTCCAAATATTACACCAAGAACTAACCATGGCATTAAATTCTAACCGTCACTGGATGGGCACATTCCATAAAATCCGTGGTCAAGTTAAATTTTGGAGCGAAACCATTGGCACTTAACCCGTGCCTGAAACCCACCATGTGACAAGTTATGGGGGTCATGTTTAATGTTGCATAGATAGCGGAATTAACCGTGACCCTTTGGAGGAAACCGTCGCATGTGAACCAAATAGCACAACCATTTAGCTGCGGATCTAGGTTTAGCACTCGATCATTGATGCTTGGCTGCATGGGGAGGCGCTGACCCTCAGGGTTGGCCCCTCCAGACCCCCAAATGCGAATTGAATACAGTTTAAATAAAATTTTCCCACCATATGGTTAAGAACTACCTCGTAGAGTAGTTGGTGGCAGTCTATGTGTGCAGGTTGGAGATCATGCAATCGATCTGCCAGAGTCCCAACCAAAATTTACAACGTAGTCCTGAGGACATGTGGCAGCCTCAGGGCTGGCCATGTGTCACCCTCTCATTGGTCAAAATTCCAACGTACAGCCCCTTCTCCAATGATCATCCACCACTTGGCATGACTTGACTGGCCCAGAAGGAATATTCCAAGGAATACGCCAAGAATATTCCAAGAATATTCCTTGGAATATTCTCTTTTTTTGAATTTCCAAAAACCAGTCAAACTTGGTCAAAAGCGAGAAATTGTAGCTTACTAGACTTTTCAAAATGCAATAACTTCTTCATACGGTGTCGGTTTTTTGAGCTTTTCATGGCACCAGAATCAGGAATGGGAGATCTATCCAATCACTCAGGCTCGGTACACTTCCAAACACTTTAAATTTTGAGCTATCACTTAGGTCCTTGATACAAATCTGATCAATATGTGTTATATATTGCAAACGGCTAAGAAGTGGGGGGGTGAAGCTGCTGTGGTGGCGAAAAATGCCACATCGTAAATTAAAATAAATACATTGTACGCACCTAAATAGTAGTTTTTAAAGTTTGCGAAGTGCGATGGATGGCAGGGGAGAAAGAGATGACATGTTAGGGGGATTGGCCCACTTTAATCTTAATCGGGGAGTTGGGAAAAGAGGAGGAGAAATAATGATATAGCGATGAAAAAGGTAAAGTAGAGAAATGAAGCGGAAAGGCATAAGAGGTAAGGTTTTAGTGATTTTTAAGAGAAATGGAATGAAAGGGAGTGTGGCAGGTGGCTGGGTCCCCCCACCATCACACATCGCGCTTCGGCATCTTTAACTTTTACCCTTTACGCCTATCTTGCCACACTTTGCGCTGCGCGACTGCGATTTTAATCTTCGCCATTGACCAATGCTCAGATCAATAGTCCTCGCTACTCCCTTGCTGTGGTTTATCGACCTTGTCTCTTTGGTTGTGCCTAGTCATTTCTTATTTGTTCATGGAATACTTGCCCCATGTTTACGACTTGACTTGCTTTAGCATTCACGACTCAACCTGAACGCGTGCACGAATTGACCCAATCTCGTTCAGGACTTTTCCCTTGTTTTTTTTCTTTCTTAACTGTTTCTCTGTTGCCTTTGTATTCGCTAATGGTAACTATTTCTTTGTCTCTGCCCTGTGATTTCCTTATAGGGACCACTTCTCCATGTTATCTGTGATCACATGCAAACAGTTCCCCCTTCCCTTATTTTGGGTTTGCTGATGGAGCATCGTGATGGTCTCAAAATCTAGCACCAGCCGCCTAGGCCATTTACTATCTTAACCAAACGTCATTCTTCACGAATGGAGTATGCATCAGATCAGCCACCAACAATTAGGTAGAATATGATGCAGTCAGCAGGCTGATGAGCGATGCCTTCAACCAAGGCATTCACCATCTTCATATCTACCTTGATTCCCAGCTAGTGGTTTCACAGTTAAACCAAGAATTTCAAGTATGAGATTCTCAACTATTTAGAAATTATTTTCATGCAAGAAGATTAATTCGTCAATTTGATCATATTAAATTCACACATATACAAAGAAATCAAAACCAGACAGCTAATCACATAGCTAATCACATTCTAGATTGGAATGCATCTCGTATAAACCATCATCCATAGAAAAGAAAAAATCATAACAAATAGATTTCCATCTAAGGTACACAAAATCCATCAAACAAAATAACCATAGACACATCATCAAGAGCCACAAAAATACATATCTCACATATATATCAAAAAATATGTGTGATTCAAAATACACAAGTCATGTCATCAAAAATATATATATACATGTCATCAAAAAATCAAGGAAGCATCCTCATAATGGGTGCTTTCTCTGAATATATAACATTTGTAAGGTTGAGCCCTGCCAGGTGGATCCTCTAGACCCACAGCATCACCCAGTGCCAGTACAAGTGCATCAACCAAAACATAGAGTGCCACATGGCGTAATGTAGGATGATACGCCCTCTCTTGAGCCATCATCACCTCCAGCCATGCGTCATCCAGGTCACCCAAAAACCCCTGGGTTAGCATACCCCAGGTCAACCTCTCCACCCAACCCCAAGCATCGACTAAGTCTATTGACCGAGCCTTAGAAGCAGCTAGCTACTCCTTGACCGCCACCACTCGCACCTTAGTCGCCTTAGCGCGAGCAAGAAGGGAAGTGTCCCCGGCAGTGGCCACACTACTACCCTCCCCTAAGGGTCCAACGCCATCACCATGCCCCACAATCTAGAGTTGAGCAGCTCCACTTGGAACCCTCCTCGATGGCTGATGCCCCCACCAAGCAAGAAATAGGACGTCCAATCGCTCCCACATCTGCAAGAGAAACAGGGATAGTTTCAGTGTCACCACAATAGACATATAAATAGACACATCATAAAATAATCTAAATTTTTTAAAAACATCAAAACATCATACCTTCAGGGCCCCACACATATCCAACAGGAAGACCCATATCTAGATCCCCTCGAAAACCCATCCCAGCATATGGATAGTCCATAAACATCTACAGGCTTTCCCGGAACCACACCTCTGTGGTTTCATCCCGATAGCGACCCACTTCTCCGCCTCCGCCACGAGGCATCATGGGCGCCCACCACCGCATCTGCGATCCTGATGAGGACCAATAGGCACTAGCACGATTGGTTACAACATTACCACTCTCTCAAACATGATACTGCAGAGGATGCTGCCATATGTAAACAATTTGGAATATCCTCCTCAGACCTTCCCCAATTGTGTCACCATGCCATCGTATACATGGCGCGCCCAATCATAAAATGATCGGCCTAGAGCTGGCGCAAGACACCAATCTGTGGTCTTGACACCATGTTAGGCGACGATGACCCTATCAAGTGAACTATCATCGCTAGGGTGCACCGCTTAGCTAGGTCAATCACTGATGTAATAAGGATGCACCCATGGGAAAGAGGCACACCGCCACAGTGTTGCTTCGCTTAGTGTCAGATACTCACCCTCCCAGGTGGGAGTGAGTGTGTTAGCACCTCACCCTGAAGCAGTAAGCCGATCAAAAAGTATACATCCATCTCTGGATGGATGAAAACATCTCTACCCCGTACGACCATCACCTTTTGTCTCATGTTCCAGTAGCGAACTAGGAAACGAAGCAAGCTATCCTGTGATTTCAGGATATCGTTCTCCAAGAACTTGAGAAAGCCCCAATGTGTTAGGAGCCTTTGTGCATTGGTATCTTGTGCCATAAAAATACACAAATCAGGCCAATCGCACTCATGCCAAAACATATTGTCACCAAACACAATCAAATCAGTGACCCAAAAACCAAAAAGTAAAAAAATTTAAGTAATTTTTTTCTTGGCTCATCATCATGCCTTTTTTCTACACAACCACGATGTTCACATGTTTTTATCAAGAACAGACGTGCGATACTTTGTGTAAATACTTAACCATGCACTAAAACCTCGCGAGAAAGTTTATTTCCCCACGTGGTCCGCGCGGCTATGCCTTAATTTCCCACGTGATCAAAGTAAAAATGAATCAGGTATCTGTACAAACCTAATTTGTACGGACTCCTCCCAAAAAAAAACTGAAAAATTCAATTACAGGATGTGCAGGCCCCTACCTGGCACTGATGGTGTGAATCTGAGGTACACAAGCTGACCGTAACAGCAAGAAAGGCTTGATAGTAGGGGCTTAGCTCTGACCTCAAAGCTCTCAAACAACACAAATGAACTGAAATGAGCCATATTTACCCATATATCATACTTTTCATATTATTCAACAGACCATAACATGAGCTCAGAATTCCCAATGGCAAAACCGAAAGCAACACAGTGCTCAACACCTCATCACGTCTGAAATAGGCTTCACACATCCATGCCTCAGAAAAAATCATTTTTCAGTTACGACAGGTATGCCCTCTCTTATCACTTTCCATTCAATGTTATTTTCAATAATGTTTTAATCAAAATATGCTTTCACTTGGGGTATTGGTTGCAAGTTTTACAAGCACAAAAAATCACCTGTCGCTCCAGCCTTTGAAGGTACAAGAGTAGGCATCATTCTACCCCTAGCATGATAGGCTCCCCAAAGAAGATTTACATATCCTGACATCATTTCTCCACAAGAATCAACCATAGGGTCGAGTCACCTGACAATGTTTATCATCACCCGACCTTGCACATGATAAATATTCTTGTTGGTCGATAGAGCCTCACCCTCCATGGCGTCCATCACTCAAGAAGACCATACATCAAGAACATGGCGCCATGGCCATAACATCCATTTCTGGGAAGCACTTCATCTTCATTTCATCCATCATACATAAATTCAAGTTTTACCATGTCACAATAAAACCCCTTTCCTAGACTTCCATTCTCATAAGCAGATCAAATACGCACCACCACGTCTCGCACTTGGCCTACCGCACCCCCATCAGTATAGCCCATCTGTGACTCTTTTCATCCGATTCACCACCCTCGCACCGAGACTACCCAATGGGGCTGGCACCGTTAGCGAAAAACATTCTCCTCACACCATAAGTGAGTGATCATTTTAATGATTATTGGGGCACGTGTCTCTGTGCTTGTACATCCAAACCCATTCTATATTCTTTTGGAAAGTGTACAAATATTTTTTAGGAGAACAATCCCACCCATCGATCCACATTTCTCACCTGGTAGCAGTCCCTAACCACCCTTGGTAGGAGCTTTTCATTCTCTACCCAACCCCACCATGACACTCATAACAACGACATACCCACCTTGGACATCCTACCGACACCAAGGATTTTCTCACCAAAATTTTTTTATGAATACCACCGCTTGCATTTATAAGCTCCAACTTTGGGCCGTTGAACTTCCATCATCATTTACAACCATTTCTCGTCATCATTCCTACGTTAACCTATCACACCCCACCTACTACATCAGAGACCCTGGTCCCTTGCATGAGTACTTCTCTCGGTCGGTTGAGGCTTCCTTCTTGCCGACTTCAAAAACCATCTTCCAAGAAGGAGGCAATACCTTGGATGGCTCCTCACCTCAATAGGGGCATTCTCGAATAGCACTCTGGGAGTCATCATTGCCCATTGATGTCATCGATCCTCTTGACATCTGACTACAACATAAGCTTTCATGTCAAGATGGTATCGTACTTCACAAATGTTGCACTTTGTCAAAAAAATTCGAAGACTCGTGCCATCATAAGCATCTCTTTTAGCAATGCTTACACGAGAAGGTCCCCAGTCATAAACCCATGCATACAATGAGAACTTATTCTAAAATCATGTCATACCAATATTATGCATGTGGGAACTACCATCAACCTACTATCAAATAAAAAATTCCCCTGAGGGCGTCAACAACCGTCATCATCAACCAAACAGCAAGTCACTACCACACAAGTGACACAGACAAAACCTCTATTTGTCAGATACGCTTTTACTAGCCAAAGCATCATGACCATGGGTCATGCTTGCCTCGTAGATATATTGTATTTATTTCATCTCTTGCAGGTTTCCAACATAGCATGGTTCCTCTTTTACTCGTGATAAGGGGTTTCCAACATCAGGTTTCACACAAGTTACTCTCTCTCTCTCTCTCTCTCTCTCTCTCTCTCTCTCAAATGGATTATACTGAAAAGAAGCTATAATGTATTTTGGCTATACAGTTCTTCCTAGACATCATACATTATGGGGAAACTATTATCACTAGAAAATTGTACAAGAAAAATACATTATGAAATGTCAAGCAAAAGGTACAAGTAAAGATTTATAGGGAAGGAAGACATTACAGGATCTAAAAATTTAACTTTTCCTAAGGTCAAGCAGACAAATTTACCAAAGAGCGCACATAAAGCATTGACCCTAAGTGATCTACGTGGCCTTTCTTAGATAGTAGCGAATATCATCGTGGCTATCCCTGAGATAGCCACACGGTCCTCGGTATGCGGAAATTCACCATCTAGGACCACTTGGCACACTTGAAGAAGAAGATTCCCATTCAAGCCAGCCAAGTACAACCACCTTGGAGCCATCTTGAGGCCTTAAGTGCAGCACACAATGGAATCATCCTCCTACTTTTGTGTCAACATCCATATTGTACCAAGAGAGAGAGGGAAAATTTGAATTTTTCCTATAAAATACCACCATAGGAAGAAGAATGGGAGAACACACACTAGTACATTTGAAGGAAATTTCGACACTTTAGTTCTGACACTTTTTTCGTATTGTCAGAAATTTTCCCAATTTCTATCAATTTTTCAAATCCCGCCACAAACCATCGCTATACCGACATTTAGGGACATCGTCGCTTTTGAGACATTTATGTTTGTTGTCGGAAGTGCGACGTTTTAAAATTTTTGTCGATCGTACGACGTTTATGGGACGAAATGTTAGAATTGCGACGTCTATTACACATTTGTCGGTATTACGACAATTTGGAGAACACGTCGAAAAAGCGTCGTTTCTAAAATAAATGTCAGTCTTGCGATGTTTTGAATCCCAACGTCGCAAGACCGATGTTTATTTGAAAAACGTCGCTTTTCTGACGTGTTTTCAAAAGCGTCGCATTACCAAAATAAAAAGTGCCTTAAATTATTTACCATATAATTCACTTTTGTTATCGATTATCATAACCTTTACCTTTCTATCTATCTGGTTCTCCATAAGGGATTTGAACTCTTGAAATTTATTGAAAACCTTAGACCTCTTCCTTAGGAAATATATCCATGTCATCTTGGAGAAATTATCAATGAAAAAACATAATATATGGATAGAGTTAGTCATTGCATTGATACTATCCCAAATACATTACTATTAATTAACTCCATAATTCTCTTTTCCCTTGTAGTACCAAATGGGAATTTAACACGATTTTGTTTCCCATAAATACAATATTCACATAAAGAAACTTTTAGAGAGTTACTATACAAAACTTTAATCATACCTTTGCTTTGCATAACTCAAATTATTTTCTCTCCATTGTGTCACATCTTTTAATGCTACAACCTGGTCTTTTTGACTAAACAAAAGGGTTGACCCATAAGTTTTATAAACATTTGCACTATTGCAACCACTTTGGTCAATATGCCCTTACAACTTGTATAATATGCCAATCTGAACACCTCTTATCAACACCATCACACCACGAATCATCTTACATGAATCCTTCTTAAATATGATATGCATGATTGCATCACCCATTTGACTTATAAATATTAGATTCCTAGCTACCTCGAAAATATGTTGTACCGATGACAATTTTCTACTCCAACAATCCTTTAGTATGACTAGTCAAATTTACCTTGACTAATTATCCTAGTGGTAGAGTCATCTTCTAGATAGTCATCTCCTATGTCATATTCTTGATATTTTCAATACCACTCCTTATAGGGTGTCATACATGATATAATGAGGCTTGAGTGTCAGTATTGCGACATTTGGAGATAAGTGTCAGTATTGCACCACAGGAAACTCGTTCGGGTCAAATCGTGTGAGGGAGGTCAATCCGTATAAAAAATGCTAAGTTGTGACCACCCGTGTACCTTGTGCACATTCATGTGACCCATTTGTCATTTTCTCCCTCGTGCCTTCGATGTTCAGGCGGGTCGGGTCAAGTTGGGTTGTGTGATGTCACCTAAGGAAATCATTTGAGTAGGGTATGGTTGGGTTGTGTTGTACCGTGGGGGTGCCCAAGGAAACATGTTCGAGAGGGTTGGTTCAGGTCAAGTCATGTGAGGGCACCTAAGGAACATGTCCGATTGGGTCGGGTCATGTCGGGCCGTGTCATGAGGGAGCCTAGGAAAATTCGTTCCGGTGGGTCAGATCAAGTCATGTGATGCGGCCCAAGGAAACAAGTTCGGGTCGGGTTAGGTCGGGTCATGCCATATTGTGAGGGCGCCCAAGGAAACACGTTCAGGCGGGTCAGGTCAGGTCGAGTTGGGTTGGGTCATGTGAGGGTGGTCGTATAAAAAATGCTAAGTTGTGACCACTAATGTTTCGTGTGCATGTTTATGCGATCCTTTTTCCGTTTTCTCCCTCGTGTGCCCTTCGTTCAGGCAGGTCGGGTCATGTCGTGTGAGGGCGCCGCAGGAAACGTGTTCGAGTTGGATCATCTAAGGGAGGTTTTATAAAATATGCTAAGTTTTCACTGCCTGTGTGCCTTGTGCACGTTCGTGCAACCCATTTATTGAGGTCACCCAACCGGGCGCATTCGAGTTGGGCCATTTCGTTAGAGGGTGCCCATATCAGTTTTGCTAAGTTGTGATCACCTAGGTGCCTTGTTCACGTTCGGGCGGCCCGTTTTCCATTTGCTCCCTTGTGGCATCATTCGTTCGGGTGCATTGTGTAGCGCCGTGTGAGCTCACCCGACCGAGCGCATTCGGGTTGGGCCGTTTCATTCAAGGGTGCCTGTATCAATTTTGCTAAGTTGTGACCACCCGGGTACCTTATGCACGTTCGGGTGGCCTGTTTTCCATTTTTTTCCTTGTGGCATCGTTTGTTCAAGCGTGCTGTGTCGCATCGTGTGAGGGCACCTGACCAAGCGCGTTCGGGTCGGGCCGTTTCGTTAGAGGGCGACCATATTAGTTTTGCTAAGTTGTGACCGCCCAGGTGCCTTGTGCACATTCAGGTGGCCCATTTTCTGTTTGCTCCCTTGTGGCATCATTCGTTCGGGCGCGTCATGTTGCGCCATGTGAGGTCGCCCGACCGGGCACGTTCGGGTTGGGCTGTTTCATTCGAGGGCGCTCATATCAATTTTGCTAAGTTATGACCGTCTGGGTGCCTTGTGCACGCTCGAGTAGCCCGTTGGCCGCTTCCTCCCTTGTGGCATCATTTGGTCAGGCGCGCCGTGTCGCACTATGTGAGGTCGCCCGACCGGGCATGTTTAGGTCGGGTTGTTTCGTTTAAGGGCGCCCGTATCAGTTTTGCTAAGTTGTGACTGCCCGGGTGCCTTCTGCACATTCGGGCAGCCCATTTTCCGTTTGCTCCCTAGTTGTGGCATCGTTTGTTTGGGCGCACTGTGTTGCACCGTGTGAGGTCGCCTGACCGGGCGCGTTCGGGCTGGGCTGTTTCGTTCGAGGGCGCCCGTATCAGTTTTGCTAAGTTGTGACCACCCGGGTGCCTTGTGCATGTTCGGGTGGCCGGTTTTCCATTTGCTCCCTTGTGGCATCATTCGGTTAGGCATGCCGTGTGAGGTCACCCGACCAGGCACGTTCAGATCGGGTCGTTTCGTTCAAAGGTGCCCGTATCAGTTTTGCTAAGTTGTGACCGCTCGGGTGCCTTATGCATGTTCAGGTGGCCCATTTTCCACTTTTTCGCTTATGGCATCATTCATTCAGGCGTGTCGTGTCACACCGTGTGAGGTCGCCCAACTGGACATGTTTGGGTCGGACAGTTTTGTTTGAGGGCGCCCGTATTAGTTTTGCTAAGTTGTGACTGCCAAGGTGCCTTGTGCACATTCGGGCGGCCCGTTTTCCATTTGCTCCCTTGTGGCATCATTCGTTCGGGTGCGCTGTGTTGCGCCGTGTGAGGTTGCCCGACCGGGTGCGTTCAGGTCGGGTCGTTTCGTTCGAGTGCGCCCATATCAGTTTTGCTAAGTTGTGACAGCCCAGGTGCCTTGTACATGTTCGGGCAGCCGTTTACCATTTTCTCCCTTCTGGCATCGTTCAGTCGGGCGCACTGTGTCGCACTGTGTGAGGTCGCCCAACCAGTCAAATTCGGGTTGGGTCATTTCGTTAGAGGGCGCCCGTATCAGTTTTGTTAAGTTGTGACCGCTCGGGTGCCTTGTGCACGTTCGGGCGGCTCGTTTGTCGTTTGCTCCCTTGTGGCATCGTTCGGTCAGGCGCGCCATGTGAGGTCACCCAATCGAGTGTGTTCAGGTTGGTCCATTTTGTTCAAGGGCACCCGTATCAGTTTTGCTAAGTTGTGACTACCCGAGTGCCTTGTGCATGTTCGTGCGGCCCGTTTTCTGTTTGCTCCCTTGTGGCATTATTCAGTCTAGCGCGCTGTGTGAGGTCGCTCGACCGAGCACGTTCAGGTCGGGCCATTTCGTTAGAGGGCTCTCGTATAAGTTTTACTAAGTTGTGACCGCCCGAGTGCCTTGTGCATGTTCGAGCAGCCTCTTTGCCATTTTTTCCCTTGTGGCATAGTTCGATCAGGAGCGCCGTGTCCCGCCCTGTGAGGGCACCCGACCAAGCGCGCTCGGGTCGAGCCGTTTCATTCGAGGGCACTCATATCATTTTTGTTGAGTTGTGACTGCCCGGGTGGCTTGTGCACGTTCGAGTGGCCTGTTTTCCATTCGCTCCCTTGTGGCATCGTTCGGTCGGGCACGCCGTGTCATGCCATGTGAGGGCGCCTGACCAAGCAAATTCGAGCCGGGTCATTTCGTTCGAGGGTGCCCATATCAGTTTTTCTAAGTTGTGACCACCCAAGTGCCTTGTGCTCATTCGGGCGATCCGTTTTCCATTTTCTCCCTTGTGGCATCATTCGGTCGGGCGCACCGTGTGAGGTCGCCCGACCGAGTGTGTTCTGGTCTGGCCATTTCGTTCGAGGGCGCCCGTATCATTTTTGCTAAGTTGTGAGCGCCTGGGTGCCTTGTGCATGTTTGGGTGGATCGTTTGTTGTTTTCTCCCTTGTGGCATCATTCGGTCGGGCGCACCATGTGAGGTCGCCCGATTGGGCGCATTTGGGTTGGACCATTTTATTCAAGGTCGCCCGTATCAGTTTTGCTAAGTTGTGATCTCCCAAGTGCCTTGTGCACATTCGGGCGGCCTGTTTTCCGTTTTCTCCCTTGTGGCATCATTCGGTCTGGCGCGCCATGTGAGGTCACCCGATCGAGCACATTTAGGTCGGGTCATTTCGTTAGAGGGCTCCTGTATCAGTTTTGCTAAGTTGTGACCGCCCGAGTGCCTTTTGCATGTTCGGGAGGCCCATTTTCTGTTTGTTCCCTTGTGGCATCGTTCGGTCAGGCACGCCGTGTCAGGTCATCCGACCGAGTGCGTTCAAGTCGGGCCATTTCGTTAGAGGGCTCCTGTATTAGTTTTACTAATTTGTGACCACCCAGGTGCCTTGTGCACGTTCGGGCAGCCTGTTTTCCATTTGTTCCCTTGTGGAATTTTTCGGTCGGGCACGCCATGTTGCGCTGTGTGAGGTCGCCCGACCAAGCATGTTCGGGTCGGGCTATTTCTTTCGAGGGTGCCCGTATCAATTTTTCTAAGTTGTGACCACCAGGGTGCCTTGTGCACATTCGGGTGGCTCGTTTGCCATTTTCTCCCTTATGGCATCGTTCGGTCGGGTGTGCTGTGTCGTACTGTGTGAGGTCGCCTGACCGGGTGCATTGGGGTTGGGTCGTTTCGTTCGAGGGCACTCGTATCAGTTTTGCTAAGTTGTGACCGCCCGGGTGCCTCGTGCACATTTGGGTGGCCCGTTTTCCGTTTTCTCCCTTGTGGCATCGTTTGGTCGGGCGCACCATGTCGTGCCGTGTGAGGTTGCCTGACCGGGCGCGTTCAGGTCGGGTCGTTTCGTTTGAGGGCATCCATATCAGTTTTGCTAAGTTGTGACTACCTGGGTGCCTTGTGCATGTTCGGGCAGCCCGTTTTCCGTTTGTGACCAACCATGTTGCTTGTGCACATTTGTGCGATCCCTTTTCTATTTCCTCCCTCGTGCACCCTTTGTTCGGGCCGGTCAGGTCGTGCCGTGTGAGGGGCGTGCCACAGGATACTCGTTCAAGTCAAATCATGTGAGGGAGGTCATATAAAAAATGCTAAGTTGTGACTACCCATGTACCTTGTGCACGTTCATGCGACCCATTTGTCATTTTCTCCCTCATGCCTTTGACGTTCAGGTGGGTCCAGTCGGGTTAAGTCGTGTGAGGGCACCCAAGGAACGTCATGTCTGACCGGGTCGCGTTGTGTCGGGCTGTGTCATGAGGGAAGCTAGGTAAATTATGCGTTCGGGTGGGTTGGGTTGAGTCGTGTGATGCCGTCCAAGGAAACGCGTTCAGGTCGGGTCAGGTCGGGTCGTGCCATATTGTGAGGGCACCAAAGGAAACATGTTCCGGCGGGTTGGGTCAGGTCTGGTCTGGTCAGGTCATGTCATGTCATGAGGCCACCCAAGGAAACACGTTCGGGCGGGTCGGTTCGGGCTGGGTTGGGTTGTTTGAGGGTGGTGATCGTATCAAAAATGTTAAATTTTGACCGCCTTAAAATCCAGTGCCTCCTCATAAAATCATCTCCTCGTATAATCGACCACCATTACAAATGTTTACACCACATTTGGTTTAGACATTTAGTTGGTAGGTAGGGTGCCCCTATCTCCCATCTCCATATAGAGTAATTTGGTCACATATTCTTTCTTCTATGATACTACATGGGTTCCTCTCTCTTAAGTCCTATCTCTTGTCCTTCTTCTCTCTCCCTTTCTCTCCTTATGCCTCCCTCTCTCTTCCCCAATCTCCCTCTCTCTCTCTCTCTCTCTCTCTCTCTCTCTACCCTCCAATCCTCTCACTATGTCCCTCCCTCTATCCTTATTTCTACCCCCCTTCCTCTTTTCTTGGCCTCTTCTCATTTCTCATGATTGTGGGACACTCGAACTTAAGATTTTCTAGAGTAGTCATGAGGTGCAGTCTAGTTATTAAGACTTCATCAGATGGCCATTCTCTGGACTTAAATTGTGTGACAACACTATGGATGAGTTTGAAACTAGAGATTGAACATACATTTGGTTTGATTGCAATAGAAATTTTCATCAATAAATGTAAAGCAATGGCTAACAAATACTATAAATTAATAAATAAAGAAGACATGGCAACAAGAAACAATACTTACAAAATTGTTACATTTAGACACAAAGAATAAGCAACTAATGTGCACAAATAGAGACCAATGAAACTATCATCTTAACCCCTAACCCGTTAAACACTAATTCCCAACCCCTAACCCATTTAACCCCCTAAACCCTTAACCCCTAACCCCTTAAACCATAAACCATTAAACCCTTAACCCTAACCCCTTAAACCCTAATTCCTGACCCCTAACCCATCTAACCCCCTAAAACCTAACCCCATTAACCCCTAAAATCCTTAACTGCTAAATCCCCTAACCCCCTAAACCCCTAACCCATTTAACCCCCTAAACCCTAAACCTATAACCCCTTAACCCCTAACCCATTAAACCCTAATTCCCAACCCCTAACCCATTTAACCCCCTAAACCATAAACCTCTAAACCCCTAACCCATTTAACCCCTAAACCCTAAACCTCTAAACCCTTAACCATTAACCCTTAAACCCTTAACCATGTCGCGCTGTGTGAGGGCACCCGCCCAAACTCGTTCGAGTTGGGTCATTTCGTTTGAGGGTGGTCGTATCAAATTTGCTAAGTTGTGACCGCATGGGTGCCTTGTGCATGTCCATGTGGCCCGTTTTTCGTTTTCTCCCTTATTCCTTCATTCGATCGGGCGCACCGTGTCATTTTGTTTAAGGGCGCCTACCCAAACCCGTTCGAGTCGGGTGATTTCGGTTGAGTGTGCCCGCCCAAACACGTTCGGGTCGGGCCCCCTAGGCCCAAAATCCCTAATCCCTTAACTACTAACTCATTATTCGACCCCTAACCCCTAAATGAACCTAAATCCCCTAACCCCTAACCCCCAATCCCCTAAGCCCTCCAAATTCGATGAATTAGCTTTGAAGAAGTAATTTTTTTCTGCAATATGGTTTGTAAGTTATTTAAATAGAGGTATATTCTCTAGAGTTCTTTTTTAGATCCATAGTTTCATTTACTAATTTTTGAACAAGGCATATGACACTCTTCATGTATATGGGATTTTTATCTTGAAGCTCATTATCTATACGAGTATTTGCTACTTCAAGGTTTTCCTCAACCTCTAAACCCCTAACCCTTTTAACCCCTAAACCATAAACCTCTAAACCCTTAACCCCTAACCCCTAACCCATTTAACCCCCTAAACCCTAAACCTATAACCCCTTAACCCCTAACCCATTAACCCCTAATTCCCAACCCCTAACCCATTTAACTGCCTAAACCATAAACCTCTAAACCCCTAACCTCTTTAAGAGCCCCCTTTGTAGCCTCCACAGTCTTGAAAGTCACAAATGCAAATCCCCTAGATTTTTTGATATTCTTATCATATGCAACCGAACCTTCTTTTATCTCTCCATATTTGGAAAAAACTTCTAAAAGCTTATCATTGGTCGTGTCATATGAAAGACCAGCAATGTAAAGTTTCCTTTGAGCCTAATCTATACTTTGACCAGGACCTGTGCTTGCCACTGCCAGATTGCTTATAGTAATCCTCCCATCAATAGTCTTTCTAGGCTCTTTCAGTGCCCTTTGAGCAGAATCCATATGCTTAAATGTGACAAAGACAAATCCTCGTGACTTTGCTGATGTCTTATTCATAATAACAACGCCTTCTTCAATCTCCCCATACTGTTCAAATGCATCACATAGGGTCTGTGAAGAAGTCTCCCAAGCCAATCCATGCACAAACAACTTCCGATGAGCAGGGTGCTTGCCTGTAACATCTTTAATTTCTTCTGCAATTATAGGGTATGAAGAACCTGCATTGACATCAAAGAGATCAATTGCTCTTTGCTCAGTGGCTCCAACAACGAGTAGAGATAGTCCTTCGAGAGTTGCAGAGTGGCGACATTAGCTTCCTCATCCAGCTTTCTCTTCTTACCATCACCCTTGACCTCCATGATTTTTTCTTCGGTTTGAGAAGAGGGGGGTTCATACTAGCTTCAATTCCAAAAATTGACTCATGCCAAGTCTTTTAAAGATTGAATGATTACAAAACCTTCCCTATTAGACATGTAGTTTGGTCAGTCACCTATAGGAGGATAATTTAAATTTTAAACCACATTTTGATATCTAGATTCCAAATCTCAGGTATAAGCCTGAACTGTAGCAAGGGTTAATGCCATTATTCATGGGGTACATTAACTGTGACATACAAGTTGCCATAATTTCCATTCTGTGAACTATAAAACGAGCCAATTTTGGAATCATATCAGTCTTTAAATCCCAAGAATTTTAGTGTAACTACCAAACAGGCTTGTAGCTCTATTACCAATAGGGATGCCCCTCTTTTGGAGTGTATGGAGCAGAATCAATTTGGATTTTTTCCTTGAATTTTAAGGAGCGCAACTAGGCTCCTCATAGAACAAAATCAAAGGAATTGGCATTACTAAGGACTATGCGTAGAATCCATACAATGGCCCTATTAAGTGATCCCTGTCTGTCATCGCAATTTCCTAACCTAATCTGGAGTCATGAAACATGATAAAAAAATTAAAATAGTATTCATAATTACAATGGAAGCTACCAAATCTGAATTACTATTTGCATTCAATTATAGGTAAATATCCAAGGCAAAACCACTTAGCCCATGTGAGGTCACCCGACCAGGCACGTTCAGGTCGGGCCGTTTCGTTCGAGGGCGCCCGTATCAATTTTGCTAAGTTGTGACCATCCGGGTGCCTTGTGCACGTTCGTGTGGCCTGTTTTTCATTTTCTCCGTTGTGCCTCTGTTTATTTAGGTGCGCTGTGACATTTCTTTTGAGGGCACCAGCCCAAACCCATTCGGGTTGGGTCGTTTCGGTTGAGTGCACCCACCCAAACGCGTTCGGGTCAAGCCCCCTAAGCCCCCAATCCATAACCCCTTAACTATTAACTCATTATTCAACCCCTAACCCCTAAATGCACCTAAATCCCCTAACCCCTAACCCCTCAAAATTTGACGAAATAGCTTTGAAGAAGTAATTGTTTTCTGCAATATGGTTTGTAAGTTATTTAAATAGAGGTATCTTCTCTAGAGTTCTTTTTTAGATCCACATTTTAAAAAAGAGATTAAAACTCCAAATATTTAAAATACAACATAATTTGATAGTGTAAAGTTTAAAACTCCTTTTAATAAAGCATGATGATTTAGTAGGATAGAAGGATTACTATATGCAAAAATCAGTCCATTATTTACTCATATAATTTTAATTGCTTCTCGAAAAGATATGTTTTATTTTGTTTATTGTAAATATTTTTAAACAATCAAAATAAACAAACATTTAATTATTTAGAAATTATTTTAATTATTTTAAAATTATTATAATTATTAAAAATATATATATATATATATATTTAAATTAATTTGAGCGGCATTAAAAAAACACACGTGTTTCATTTCAAAATTTCAAAAAATTTCAAATATCAAAAGTTTTAATTTCCCTCATTCATTTCCCTCCGGTTGCATGGTTTGTCTAGGGAAAGAGGGAGGATGCAGCCATACTGTCGCCAGTTTTGAGGAAGGATGTATCCATATTATTGCAGGTTTGGAGGAAGTATGCGGGAGATTTGTGCCTCGAGCCGTGCTCAGGGATCTGAGCCTTGCACCATGGACAGTGTGAGGATATCTGCATTGCTCTCAACTCCACAACTCCAAAAACAAGTACTCTTATTCTTCAATACAACAAGAATTTTGGTTGGCGTTGTAGCTTCTTTTTTAGGATCTTGTCTCATGGGTCTGCTTGTAATTTGTTCTATTAAGACTGCAACCCATTACCAACCCCATCTGATGAAACAAATTCACAGTGGCCTCTGTGGGAGCTTATAAGCCTGATCCAGGTGTCTTTTCCTTGGATCTGCCTCTCCAGGGAAACAATACCCAACTGCGATCTCGATCCATTTTCCTAGACAGTGTATTTTATATCTTAGGTGTGAACAGAACTAAGGCATGCCTTTGGATGATGATATGGTGCAGTACTATGCATATCTTGACCCTGTAGGAAAATGATGTGCCCTTGTCCTCTGATTGCTCCATCTGGTTGCATGAGGGAAGATCGAGTCTTTAGAGTCAGATCTTATGGCCTCTGCACCATCATATTACCAGGGCGGGGAGAGAGAGAAACTCTAGGTCACATAATTTTCTTCTTTTTTATTGTTCTTTTCAGTGCACCATCAGATTACTAGGGCAATGAGAGAGAGAAATATCTTATAATTTTTCTCTCTGAAAAAAGGCCGCATTAAGATCCTCAGCGAAGGGAGAGGCTTGAAGTCATCCCTAATGGGTTGTTTTCTTCTAGCAAGAGGCCGAGGCAGTTAGGAATATTTTGTTTGGGTTTTCTATTCTATCATGGGAATCCAGATACTTATGAAGGAAAGCCACAGGAGTTGAAGTTTTTTCTAGGTAGTATGTATGAGCCTTCTAATCATTTCAGAACCGGATTCTTGAACAACAAATAAAACCGAGTTTGGGTGCGGCCTGATCTTATTTTATTGTACTTGTTGAAGAATTTGAGGATGAATATTAATGATTTTTTTCCCATAACCATCTTCATTTGATTCTGCTTGTTGTGCTTGTAAATTTCCATTGCTCGCAGCATATCATTCTCTGATAAACATGGGAAAAATGCTCATTGCAAATCGAGTCTTGAAAGGAGAGCCTCAGTATCTGTATCCACCTCTAATTGGTGGTCTTCATAAGCCTTATCTATAGTGAAATTGGCCTCATCAGGGTTCATAGTATGTCCTGTGCCATGTTTGTTGATATATAGACTGTATAGATCTGGACCTGCCAATTCTGCTGATATGTCTAGTTTTGACAGATAATACCTTTGTCCTGAGATATATTATGTATGAAAGTATATTTATGGACAGGGGAAACAAATACCTCATATAAAAACTTGATCATAAATTTCTAATTTTCTCTGATATGGATTCATTCAATGGTAGCTCCAAAAACTCTGATGCATTTTCATCATAGACTGATTTCATTTGATCTGCATGATTAACGCCTTCCGAAGCGGTTTTAGGAACTTCTTGACCTTTCTTAACATCATTATGAACTGCAACAATTAGAAAACATGGAAGCCCAATCTTTGAAATTAAAGAATCATGTGGGATAGAAGTACTTTTTGTCCTGAGATCTATTATGTATGAAGGTATATTTATGGGAAGGTATACCTTGTGTCCTCACTTTCATGCTTATACTTATTTGTTTCTAAATAGAATACACACGAGGAATTTTCTAGAGCAACATTTTGAGAAACCTGATCACACATTTAGAGGCAATAAATTGCAAGCAACCATCAAATACCCACTCCTTATTACTTAAGGAGCAATGGTGCTGGTTTGAGATAAGCATTGAATTTTGCCTACAATGAAACATAGAAAACTAGGCCAAGGTAGATCTAGAAAGAGAAATATCGTAACAGAGGTTTTCTTGTTGGATTTGGAATTTCCCATGCACCATAATGAAGCCTTGCACTATAAAGCAACAAAGAAAATTATAGTGCTTTAGAGGACTGACTCCATGGAAAATTAGTGTCCGTAGCAGAGACACTAGAACAACTGAAAGAACAGAAGCACAGACTCAGCAAAAGATACAAATCTCATCTTTTAATATGATCAGAATGTACCTAGCTTTCTACATGCACAGTGTAACTACTCATACTTGGCAGACCATAGAAGATTTATTGAGACCTGGCTCCACTAGGTCGATTGCCTGCTTTTTCCAGTCTATCTTAGTGACTGGAGCTGCTAAGTTCTGTGAGGAATTTACAGCCTTGGACATAGATGATAGTAGATACCAGATTCATGAAACAACATACATCCTCCCATTCTATGGCCGAAAAACTCAGTTTCAGAAGGGCAGAGTTGTGCCTTCTCTTAGTGTTGTTCTGTTATCCAGCTCAGGTCAGAGAGCTAGACGCCTATAAATAAATTTTTCTCTCGGGCTTCAAATGTTAGGATATCTTGAATGGAATGCCTCTAAGTCCTTCCTAGGATCCCCCAGCCTGGCTATCTCAGCCCTAGATAGTCCCCATATGACATTATTAGGAATTGCATTGGTAACTTCATAGTGATGATGCAGATGTAGATGTTTATGTTCCCATGTATTCTATATCTATACCTAATGCTAAATGGTGTATCTCTCTTTTCGAGGGTTCACCCTCTGGCCTATTTTCACTTGTATCTATTATTTATCCCATAATTTTCAATAATATTTTTGGCACTCCCACCTTTTTATGTAATGCGCTAAACTTTTATAATCCATTTGACCTATTCTTTTGCACTTGTTATTAATAAAATTACCTTATCTTTTACTAAACCATATGGTTTTATGAGCTAACCACAAGCCTTGGAAATTAGAAGAAAATCTGCTGGCCTTAGAGCTGAACATGCACATGAAATTTCTGAGTAAATTAAAGAATCTGCATGATCAATAATGCAGCCCAAACTCCCAAGCCATGGGCCTGAAAAGGCTGAACTGTAGCATTGGAATTTTCTTAGTTTTTCTATCTTTCCTAATGTACTGCCAACATTATAGATGTACATTGTAAACTCTAGATGCTAATTAAGAATAAACTGTGAGGATTTGAAATAAAAGATATATTTGACCATCTGACCAGGCAGCTGCACTAGCTGGAATAAAGTGGCAACAGATTCTCAGAGTTATTGATCACAATCATGCTTTTGGTCACCTTCCTACCTCTGAAATTAAATTTTGTTAAGGGAGTGCTATTTTGTATAAACAATATATTGATTTCCTTGAAGCCAGTACTCCTCTCTTCACAATTTTATTATGTTAAGGCAATAAAGGCATCGTTCTTCTCCAAGATGATTTGTGAGTAGCAGGAGAAGACATGTATGAAGGTAAAACTGGTTTGCCTATGAATTGCACGGTTGTATCTACAACCCTCTTCAGATATAAAATATTCAAGATTTAAGTACACATCCCTCAATTGAAGTTCATAGAGGATGGCAGAAGAGAAACTTCCCTATATTTTTGAAGCAATCATGCACACCCAATTTTAAGAGGATAATATATAAAAAATAAAAAGCCTCACATTATTAATCTCAGGACACAAAATCTTTCAAGCTAGATGAAACATCTTATTCAAGGAAATATATTGTACATAATGTTTTATGATTGGCAGGGGTGACATTAGGTAAGGCTTGGTTTCTCCGAGACATCTTGATATGTGCTTCTCTATAGAGGCTAGACTATTTTCTCTAAAAGAAGAAACAAGACCTCATGGTTGCAGAGGAAATTTTAGTGGACGATGTTCTCGCAAGTATGCATGTAGATTAACTAAAGTGATCAACACAATCTGTTGGCCATGAGAGATTCTTAGGGTTTAATCAATTATGTCATTACTTATTGTCAATAATTATGTTATTAATGAGTACCATTTTTTTTAAATAAGGAATTTTATATTAGGAAGCTAAGTCTATTTAAGGATTCTAGAGTGAGCTTTATCCTGAGGTTTATCTTTAGGGTAATGTTTCTAGCAATTCAGTTTTTATTCACTCGTTATAATTTTTTTACAAATTTAAATATAAGTAAAGTACTCATAGGAAAATATGAAAAAAACCACAGTTTTGAAGAACATATTCTCTATCGTTACGCTGTGGGCTCGTATCCCACAATTAGGTAAATGGGTTGTTGGGAAAATTTCTTGTGCTTGGGTACGGGGTGGAAATGTTAGATGGATTGTAGTAGAACTGTTGTTGAGACTCAGAATGTGTCATCATTTAATTTTTTTTGCACAGAATTTTCACGTGATGAAATATTTTCATTCATTGAAAGCATATATTGTTGGAGTGATAAATCTGTGGATAGAAATTGTGAGGTAGGGGAATGCATCTTGGTGGGAATTATTTGCTTGTAGGTATATTACAGGCAGCTCAATACATTTCTTTGAAGTTGTATAGAAAGGATGTATCATGCATAGATGGCAACTTGAGAGTGATAGTCATCTCACACATGGAGTACATTGAAAGAGTTGATTTTCTTCCAAACTTTTATGCTCATTTGTATCCCTATATATGTCATGTAGAAAGAATGTGATCCTAACAGAAAGTTACTTTTCTAATTTATTATCTTGATGTGATAAAATATTTGAGACTGCAATAGATAGGTTGTTATTCTGTCACTATATTTCACATACTATTAAGTTATGAAATGACGTTTCTCTGGAGTTCATTTGCTAATGTTTGCAGGAAAATTGTCCTTGACATTCTGACATTTTCATTGCTCATATACTATTTCATTCTATTGTAGTTTGTATTTTAGGGAATGTTACAGCTGTGTGTTAGTATTTACTATTGTGCACCCTAATAGGTCGGGTAAATCTTTCTGTAGGTAATGGTTTTAGATGATGAGAAAGATGCATTGTCAACAAATCCAGATGAGCTTATTAATTCTAATGACAGTGAAGGAATCAGTGGGGATGAATAAGATATTTTCAGAAGCCTTCTTGCCAGGGCAGGTTTTCATCTTACATATGGTGATAATCCAAGTATTTTATTAGACCCATCGCAGTTGCAAGTTACATTAAGAGAAAAGTTGTTGATGGATGCTGGTGCAATTGTAGCCTTTTTGACTGGTCTTTGGGTTTATTTAGACGATCCAGCCAAAGTGAAGCGGCTTTGCTTCCAACAAAGGTTTCATCTACTTCTGGTGGGAGTAAAAGTGGTAGTAAAGGAGAAAACTCATCTCCTAGTCTTATGAACTTGTTAATGGGTGTGAAGGTATTGCAACAGGCTATTGTTGATCTACTTTTAGATATAATGGTAGAATGCTATCAGCCATCTGAAGGAAAGAAGAACAATGATACTTCTGACCAAGGGTCAAAAGATATTTTGGATGCCAATGGAAATTCTATTTGTAGAACTAACATGGAATTACAAGGAACAACTGGAAAAACTTGCATTGCACATAATCCAATTGGTCAATGCTTAGATGTCAGTCTTGATGGGAAATTGCAAATGCAGGTAGTACAAAGCAATGATTCATTGGAATCTCTATTGGTAGGGAAAGCTTTCGTTCCACCTACTTCTTTGGTGCGAGAAGCAGAGCTACAATACCCTTCACTAGTAAAAAATGCCAACCAATTGCTAAAGGTGTGCAATTTTCAATTGTACTGCATAAATATTGTTGCCTTTTATAAGAGAGTTCTTTCATGAATGATAGATTCAGTCGTATATGGTATTTAATGCAACCTGATTTTAGTTATTGAACCAATATACTTTGCTACTTGATATTTTAATTTTCCACTGTAATATGCTTACACATTTGCATGTTCTATAGCCTAAATGTCCAGAGCAGTCTGATCAGCTTCTAAGACTAATTGTCAATTCTCTGAGGGCACTAGATGGTGCTGTGCCACAAGGTTATTTAGAACCTCGGCCGCAACCAGAATCAGCAGAAAAGATTGCTTTTGTCTTGGAGAGGTCTCCTAAACATTTGCAGCCGGATTTTATTTCACTAGTGTCAAAGCTTGTGGATGCATCTAAGTATTCGCTGGCTGCATATGCATTGTAGATCCAACTCCACAAAACTGATACAGAACCAGCTTTATGGCTACTTGTATGATTGATCTATGAAATTGTACTTTTCTATTTGAGAATTAGAGAATATATTAATTTTTTTTAAATATTTTTATCAACGCGTTGGAAGAGCGATGCCTCCCAAGCATCGAAAGACCGATGCCTCCAAAGCGTCGTAAGAGCGATGCCTCCAAATCGTCAGAAGAGCGACATTTAGTTTTTAATATTTTTACTTATTCATCGGAAGACATTTCGTTGGAATTGCAACAGTCATGTGAGCATCGAAAGAGCGATGCTTTATAACGTCGGATGATATATCGACGAATTGCGACGGTTGAAAAATGTCGGAAGAGCGACAATTTCAAAAAAGCCAGAAGAGCGACGACTTGTAAAACATCGAAAGAGCAACGGTTTGGGATAAGTTGGAAGAGCGATGGTTTGGAAACGTCGAAAGAGAGACGATTTGGAAAACGTCAGAAGAGCAACAGTTGTTTGGAAACATCGGAAAAAGTGTCGTTCTTCGAATAGTTTATTGAAGTGTCGGAATTGCGACGTAATGGCTAACCACATTTTTCCTGGCCTCAAACTGTCGCTCTTGCGACGCCTATGTGTCGGAATAGTGAAAAATTGGCCGTCGTAAATTGGGCCAAATATACTAGTGACATTGTTATGCTAGCCAAATTGCTTGAGAGAAAACCAGAATTGTGTTGTCCAAGCAGCAAGGAGTGGAAGGATTCAGTTTTTGCCCATCCAACACCTAAATCCAAGAGAAGAAGTTCACCAACTATCTGTTATTCTACCATCTATTGAGGAGAGATAAAGTCTTGTAAGAAGCTTAAAGGGAAGAGACCCCCTTGCCTTGAATGTTAGAGCCCCATAGCTCTAAGGATTCTATTAGCACTCTTTAAATCTGAGGCTGAAAAAAAAATCCTGAAGGCAACATCAAAACCACTTCAGGCCTAGGATCTATCCCTCCTAGACCTAGAGAGGGATCTCTCTATCAGTTATAGCTTTGTTTGATTTGGAATTTTAGTCTAGTTAATAGAAGAAGACTTGGGCTTTGAATTTGGTTTGGTGGGAAAAATAAGGGAAAAGGGCCATTGGGCAATGGAGTCAAAGGGCTTGGGTGACCAATTTGCAAAAGTAATCAAGCATGAGTGAAACTGGGCAAGCTAGGAGGAATACTTTGGATCTCTGAGAATAAAATGGAATGGGAAGATACACAAAAGTGGAAATCAGTAGGAAATTAAGGAGAAATTAAGAATTTCTCAACTAAACTGGAGGGTAAGGTTCAGAAGAAACCAAGGAGCAATTAAGAATTCCTTGGTTTGGCATCAGTGGAAAACATAGACCATTGTAAAATTAGCTAGAATAGGGTTCTTGAGAAACAAATCCTATTCATCATTTTCTGTTCTACAAATTAGAATTCAGAAATACTAAGACGGGAAAACAACGGAAAACACATTAAATAGGAGAAACTTCATCATTTGGTGCACCACTTGAATGCTGAAAGCTTCTCTTGTACTATTTTTCAAGAAGTCACAACATTACAGAATGGGACTCGGTCCCTCATTGCAGATTCATCCCCCCCTTCTATACTTCGAACAATGAAGTATATAAGCTAATCCCTCTAACTGATTACCCTAAATGCCCTAACTAACCGTTATTGTATTTCTAACTACATAACAGAGAAGGACATAATATCATTGGACATGTGTAAATAAAATTGCTGGAGTTAAAAAGTACATATGGACATCTGGTAGTGTTTTGATTCCTTGCAATCAGGTTTGTCATATGTTTGCCGGTGTAAATCCTATCAAGACTTACACTTGTGCTATTTTATTGTCCCTTTGAGTTCTAACCTCTGGATTTGGATCTTTGTGTGGCTTGGTAGCTTAATGCTCAATTTTTTCACTCTCCCATCTTCTAAAAAATAGGAAAGACAGTTACAAAGCTGAAAACTGGGTCGAATCTACTGAGAATAGGGGCACACTCAAACATTTTTTTCTCCCCAACGGTGACACCTATGCAAAATATGAGAGAGGTTATTTTTATTTGCCCCGTTTTGGTCACAAAATTCTCTCAGATTTTCAAAATTCATCTCCATCTCTCCACAACAGTTGTCGCAAAATCATGCCTAAAAGTAGAGAAACTGAAATCTTGAAAAATGGCTCTTAGACATGTCTTCGATTCTCCCTACTCCTGCCACCTGTGTAAAATAGGAGAGAGTTTTTTGTTCATTTCCCTGTGTTGGTCAAAGACCTCTCTCATATTTTAAAATTTCAACCCCATTTGACTGGTGTGCATGTTTGAAGTTAACGTCTCGGACTGCGAACAAAGGGAAAAACTCCCTGTCAGTAAATTGCTTTCCATTTGGAATACTGATGTCAACCAATGACAACATCGCCTTCAAAAAATCATTTAATTTCAATAATATTCTAAATGCATCCCTTCTGTGTATATTTTTTTTTTATTCTTGAATTCATCTATCCTTTTCTTTGTAAATTCCAATGTTACATTTCTGCTTCTATGCTAGTGCCGTCACATTGGGGCTCTACCTCTGTTGAATGAAAATCAATGGATTTAACAATATAATGATTCTCAATACCATTCACTAAGATGGACTCAATAAATCTAGGCTTTTGGATTACTTTCTCAGCTTCTTTAAGCTTCTGGGTGGCCTCGAGATCATTGGGATAATTTCTCTTAACCTGCTGAAAACTTTTAGCGTTTCCTAGAATTTTTCCATGGCTAGATATGCAGCACCTTTGCATTAGTACCCCTTCTTATATTTAGGATAAATTTCAAAAGATTTTTTGCATCCTGAATTGCAATTTCATACTCCTCCAATTTGTATGCACGAAGGCAGAATTCGCCCAATACACAACCATCTGACTATTCAACTCAATGGCTTTAGAATAGAGCTCTATGGATTGGTTATATTTGTGGGATTGGAATGTTTTATTAGAAATATGTTTTTTTTTCCTCTGCCCACTCAAAATCTGATGTCGTAGCCTCGTGCATTGTAATATTCCTAAATTAGTATGCAGCTAATGGGAATATTAATTTTGCTTTTAAAATATAGTTAGATAAATAAATGGGCAAGGAGGCTCATAAGTTGCTTAAGTAGGAATAAAATCCCTCATAATGTGAAAATGGATCATGTTAATAACCATATCAAGCATCCACATGTGTAAACAGGATCTAAAATGTGTGGACAAAGTCAAGTTTGACCAAGTCAATAGCATTAAAATATGAGGAGTGGATCCTAAATAAAGACACCTCAATGTGAATGAAGATCAATCTAGCTAGTCAAAATGAAGACACCTTGAGTGTGAATAGAAATAATGCATGAAGATCTAGTCAAGGTTGACTAAATCAAACAGTGTTGTGGAGAAGCCTTTGCATGGAAGCAACCTCATAATTGGGTGGGACCCTTAGTGAGGAAGCTCATCAACTATACAATGAAGGGAATGGAAACCATAAGGGGCATGATTAAATATTATATTTTTTATGTGGTATATTTATAATTTCTACATCCTTTGGTTGTTTAGCTAAGTTTGCTGCACTATTTAGTGCAAGGGTTTTCTCATGCGGGAATTTGCCACTCTTGCTTGGAGATCTTGTTTAAGAAATATGAGGAGAGAATTTTGTGCTACATTTTCCACTACCTGGTGTTAGGCCAAGCATTAACCTTCATAAAAAATATAGTCCCTTTCATAAACTACGTTATTTCTTAAGGTATTGCAGTGGAGGGTTTTAATCCCTTGTATTTTGAGCTAGTTTCCCTGAAGGAGGTTCATTCTACTTCCCGGAAAGCTATTAGGAGAGTCTAATTCCATTCATTTTCATGATCACCCATATTTATACAGTGCTTCAGCCATACATTGTGATTCAGCCATAGATCTGCAGCAGGAAATTTCATGTACATCATTTCTGTCAAGAAACCCTTCCCGGGTCATCTTGGATCTATGTAAAAGAGACTAGATCTCTGTTTTTGTGCTCTATTGATTAATAAATAATTAGGTATTATTTGTCTCTCTATTTTCTGAGTATAACCCTCAAATAACTATGTTGTCTCTTTATGAAGTAATTTCTGTTTGCAGCAGTCTTGGGGTTTCAGTGTTTTTGGGTTGTTTTGAGCATGGGAGGCCTGTTTAACTAGGAAAAAGTCATTTTTTTCTAATCTCCTCTTAGGTATAAGTGTAATAATGTTAGATCTAATGGATACATGGGCTGTATTTTCATTTTTATACTTATATTTCTGAAAAAATGCATTTTTCTTGCATGTATTGCTGAGTTTTCTCATTTGGGAATATTACATGCATGTCGGACATTTCTCCAGGATGTTTGTCTCAAATCTTAAAGATCCTAGCTACTAATGTAAAAAATCCATAATTAACTCTCCAATCATTAGCAGAACCACCATTTCAAGATTCCAATCCTCAAGCAGAAAATAAAAATGATCCTTCTTTAAGCGTCCTCGTCCGGCATTGCGCTGCTATGTAGATTATTTATAGCCTTCGTTCAATAATTGTGCCTCTTCATGTGGCTCTCGGAATTGATAAATGGCTTTGATATCATCAATTTTTATACCATCAACACTAAAAAGACCACCATAGACCAAAAAAAACATCTTGTCATAAAGGATGTGTGCCACAGGAAAGTAGCAAAACACTTCAGCAAAAAGCTCAATCATGCTTTCCCTGTATCGGAATTGACTTCACCCTCAAACATAAATCTTGTCCATAATCCTCCCTTCGTGATTTCCTTTTGAAATATAGAGTCTAGCTGGACACATACACTTGAATGCGAATAGCACAAGTGTGACTTCAACTGCAAATGATCTTCAATCAACAATCAACATTGGGACATGAGATGTATCTACCACCATGACCACACTCACTGTAGTGCAGCTGTAGGGATTGATGGCACAACACCTATTGCGGGAGGAGCTACGAGTATGGTTGTCGTCATGGCAAATGAGATGGCTCTAGTAGATGTAGAATGGATAGATTTCGATACTCTTGATCGTTGATGCGTTGAAGACTAGCCAAGCCATTTCAACCCTGAAGTTAAAATCCACTTACTGTTGATTTTGTCCCGAAACTATATTTTGGAGGGGTACCTCAACCCTGAGTGGTATTTCGAGGAGGGGTACGAACTAACCTTCAATTGCCATGTGGCCAATGAAACAACCCATTTTGGACCCCCCCTCATCCATTAAACTTAGAAACACATGGGGGGTCTGAAATTGATTTGGACCGTCTATTTTGACCTTTGATCATCATTCATGAGCAAAAATATGCATATGCTTTAATTAAAATATTAAATTTACTTAATAATATATAATTAACTAATTCTATATCATTAAATCAAATTATTTCACCTCGCCCAATGGATAAGGTTGGATCCACGCAACACCAGAATAATAAAGGCATATGAGACATACTTATTTTGCGGCATTTTGGAGCAGTGCAGATGGAATTTTTATCACTTACTCCTTTTAAATATTCTCCACGAAGAATTTGATTCAGGATGCTTTTGAAAATGAACCCCACTATTCAGGATAAAACATTGTTTTCTTCCTGCAAGCCAAACCAATATATATAATTCAGCAACCCTGATTTCCCTATAATTAGAGGGTCCTAACAAATTCATTGCAAGTGATTTAGCATCCTATTCTCTTATAGCATCAACAACTAATAAAAGGGGAAGAGTTCTCTATTTGGATTATTAGTGTGTTTGACTCGATTGATCTTGTTATTGTACATGAGTATTTTGTTTCTTTTTTTTTCTTGATTGTAGCATGCTATGTTCTTTACTTAGTTTACTACATGTTATGTTGTTACACTAACAATCTAAAAAACCAATTGACCTGTTACTTGCTTGTAGGAAAGAAACCTCCCCCACCAAGCACAATGTATTTCACCCACCCATGCATCGAATGCACTAAAACATTGTTGTATTTTCAATATATGTTATTTAAAGTACACATATGCTTATGAACTATTTTGTTTACATTTGTACGTATCTTATTGGATGCATGTTGATTTGTTAATCTGTCACCTTAACTTGTGGACTATTTCTCTTGTTAGCTCGTGTGATTTAATTTTTCTCGTGTGTTCCTTCTAAGATGTGTACTATTACATAATTCAAAGGGTAGCACTTTATTTTCCCTTCATGTTTTGGAACCGTCATATGTTGCACTTGAATCTCCGTAGCGTCACACACTTGTTCTCACAAAAGACACTGTGCACCACTCTATGCATTTTGCAAAGCAAGGTAGATCATTAACACCCCATTGTTGGGACTCCTACTCCAAATGGTGTGAGGTATAATTGGTATTTCATATTGGGGATATCCCTTGAATGTTGGTAGGTCCATCACTGTCAACACCTAGATAGCTCGATATGGATAGTCAGTTGAGTATTGAGACAATTTTTTTTAGGAAATATTTAGAGGTTGGAAGAAAGATGAGATGATTCTTGGGTTTACAATGCAAATATATGTCTTTGTGAGCCTTTTTTTAAAAGTATATCATGAAGGATTAGGGTGATATAAATATATTCCTTGTACCTTATAAAACCCTTAGTTAACCATGAGAGTCTCAATAAAAAATGAAAATTCCATACTTTTCATAGAGAGATCTACAAATACAATGTTATTTTGATTCCTAAACAACATGATTATTAATATCAACCCAAACATCAAGTAGCATATGATTAATACCATTTCTTAAATTATATGTTGGCTATATATTCCAAATATTGGAAACAAAATAATAGGGGTACAAATAATAAGGGGTATAAAAAATGTTATGAGAAGATAACACTTACAATATTTGGTGAAAATAGGGGGTCGCTCTATTTGGAAATATGTATTGGGTGACGCTATCAACAATAAAATTTTAAAAGGTAGAAATGAAATTAGTATTATTCATTAATATCTTGTAAACATAGGTTCTATGTAATAAGTTTACTATAATGAACCCCTCATGGGTTTAATTTTGTTTGTTCTTAAGATTGCGGTGTATATTGTTCCAACAAATATGCACTATACATACATAAAAAATTCATAATAAACATTAATCACTAGATGTAAACACTATATTATAGGATCCATATTAAAGAGGCACAATTGCGTGATGACGACCTTCAAAATTTTCCTCTTAAATTTGAAGCCAAACTTTATCATTGATATGAAATTTGGGAGGAATGTAATTCTTATCATGTACAACTTTTTTTTGGTGTTATTATCATGAAATTATCTCTAAATAGAGTGAATATACTCCTTTGATAATTATTTTCCTTATTGATTTATTTCTATGCTAATCTAGTATTTATTGAAATGAAAATCTCATTCGTAATGGTGAAAAGGTTAAATCAATCAATTAGTAATGTTGGTTAGAATCCCAATATCACCTTAATGACATATATGTATGTTTTGGGCTCTATTATAGTTAGGTTTAATGTAGTATGCAAGTGAGGCCTCTTATGTGCATTAGTGAAAATTATTATACTTGTCTAGGTGTACACTAATCTTAGTGCCTAATTTTGTCTATCCATTATTTGAGGATTAAATATTATAGATATGTTAGGTATAATATTCGTAATTCTCTAAATGAGTTTACACAATTTGTTGAGGATACTAAAATTTTGATTATCATAATAGATGCAGGGAGTCCATGGAAAAGCCATACATGCACAAAGGTTGAGAAACTAATATTTCAATTAGTACATGAATTACAATATGGTTCTAAGAGATACACCTTAGAGATCCAATCCACTCCTACATAAAGGGTTTCATGCCAACACTTAGTGGCAAGAACTCCTGTAATGAATACCACGGAGATTGGTTCCCAAGGCATGCTAGGAATGAACAAGCATATATAAAACTTCTATTTTCACTTTGGAGGTTTAGTGATGATGCACACTATACATCAAAAAATATAATGTTTCATGCCACACCTAAATTTTGAGGGAATGAGAATTTATATAGAACAAAATTGCGAATAAAATGACATGCTTTCTTAGAGAATAGTTTGTTTGAAACTATGTATATATGTATATTGAATATTGATTTCTCCAATGAATTTTGAATAATTATATTCCTCAACCAACATTGTTAAGAAAAGGAATTGTTCTATAAAAGTGAATTGACACCATTCAACTAATTTCTGAATTATTGATCCATAAAGAAATTAATAGCTATGGTAAAGACCAATATTTTTAAATAAAAATTTTTTTTGGTTGGCCATTTGAACTTACTAAATACAATTTTCATGACTTCTTTATCCATTATGATTTGGGTCAATGCATCCCACTAAATAGACATACTCCTATTTAATTTTTAATGCATTTTCCATGTTATTAATTTTCAACTTTATTTCAATACTATTTGTTATATCTCCTAAGAGCATAAGGCATAATGAGTTAGCATGCAGTAAGTGGGTGAGTATAGTACCAATTCAGTACATTGAATCAGTAATATAAAAAATTACTTAATAAAGAAGTGCACTTGGGGTGATAACTCTATTGGAGTGCATGAAAATTATCTATCCATACCGCCCTAAAGTTTCCCACCCTTTAGTAGGCCCTACTATTTTTAGCAATTACTATTTTTTGTTGGGGTTTCCATGTAAGAATACATGTGGCAATTAATCAGCATTACCTAGGTAGTGGCATGATTATATCTTATCCATTAGAGTGCACTACCTTATCCTTATCCTTTTATATTTCAATTGTTCACTTCCTTTCCTATCCTATTTTAGGAGAAAGTTTCATCCATAACCTTTTCCACCTATCCTCTTTCTCTTTGAAACCATATCTCTCGAGTCTTAGTACTATTTTTGGGTCTTATCTATATTTATAGATTTAGGAGTTGTATGCATGAGTTCTTGCTTCAATTCTCACTTATTTTTTTCTCAGCTCATCATTAGTAAACTATGTTTTTTTATTGTCTCTAACTCCATATTTTACTAGCCAACTTCAGTTAGGCTAGTTAACCAGAACTAAGGGGGGTTGTTTTTTTCTGTTTTTATGCATGCATTAAGGAACCAAGCCTAGTGTGCATTTCACCTCTATCAGGAGAGTGCTCTTTAATTTTAATCAAGTCAAGCAATATACTATAAGTGAATTTGAATTCATCTTTTTAGTCTCTTAGTTTATTTAGTGATATCTCATTTTCTCTTCTCTCTTTTTGTCTTGCTATTTCTAGTGTATTATTTTGTCACAAATAGATTCATATATGTGTGCTTCATATCTTACATGGTATTATATATTTTATGGTATCAAATATTCAAAAATATAACATCATACCAAAGCATAAGAGGAATTTGTGAGGGAAACACATATTCTATTATAGGTAACTAAGGATTGAATAACCCAAAGAGGATGGATGAAAATATTAGTGTGATTCTAGTTGGAAAATGTAACTAGGTTTGGTCTTCATAATGTCTTATGTAATCATGAATTTTATGTATTTGATGTAAAAATAAAAAGAATTTATTTTTATTTTTATTTTATACTATGGGTTTTTTTATTACACTCAAAATTTTCAATTTTTTTTTTGATAAGGTCACCATAGGTTTCATGTTATGTCATGTTGGGTTAAAAATTTGATGAATAATTTACCAAATCATGTTTATCTTATGTCAAAAAAACCACCATGAGTCATGTCATGTCACTCAAATACACTCCATGTATTTTTGTTTTCACACCCATGCATTCAAATTACAAAAGTGAGCCACTATCTAGTTTTACACATTTTCGTAGCGGATTCAGTGCAAAATAGGTAGAAAATGCTACGAAAACACTTGATAATTTCGTAGTGAATATGAGGATTTCTCTATTTTTTGACTTTTGAGTAGTCAACTTCAAGGATGGTTTCTAGGAAACCAGAGAAGTGTTTTAAGAAATAGAGAGAGGTTTTTTTCAAACACATATGAAATAACAATAACCTCTTTCACTTTTCTCAAAGGTACTCAAATTTGTAGATAAAAGGATGTCTTCCGTCCCTATTTTTAGAAAATAGAATTTTCCTGTTTTATACATGTTTTTCAAATGCAGATTGTGGACAACTGGAGATTGTATTTGAAAAACCAAGAGAGGTTTTTCTTCAAAACATTTTGATCTACAAAAAAATCCTCTAATTTTGAAAAATATATCAAGGATTCGGAAATATGAGTTCAATTTTAAACTGCAAATTCTGCCTTTTTTAGGAAATTTCGTAGCGTGCTTCAGGCTTGAAGCCAGAAATACGCTACGAAAATTCCTGTAGGTGCCTTTTTGCATTTAAACTCAGTTTTGGCATGTTTTAAGGAGGGAGATCAATGGCTGCAAGGTGTCATGACATAATGAAGATGTTGGAACAGCAAAGAAGTCAAGAAGATTGATGGAAAAGCCATTTTTCCCATGCTATTAGAACTCGCTACGAAAATTATTGTACATGATTGTTTTAGCAGTCAACTTCAAGTTTGATTTCAGACCAAATGAAAAATTATTTTGGAAATATGAAAGACTTTTTTCTTCAGCACAGGTACATATACAAAAACCTCTCTCAGTTTCTACAAAACCATCAGGGTTTGGAAATTATACACCCATCTTTGAAACCTTATTTTTCAGAATTTTCACTAACCATATTTGTGAAACAATTGTAAAAATTCGACTTGGAGGAGGTCCATCTTAGCATCCACATGGCATAATGACACATAAAAACTCTAGTACACTCAAAAAATTAGTTGGTTTCAGTTGATAAGGGTTATTAAATTTATTTGTTGAACTATTAATGAAAGAAGAGTCCTTTTTGTATTCAAAAGTTGCAAAATAGAAGTATCCCTAGGAAGTCTCCAAGTGATGGAATCATGTTTGAAATAGGTCTCTAAGGTGGGAATCCGAAGCTATCAAGTTGGAAAAAAAAATTTATGAGTCCCCACTCTATAAATGAGAGAGTTCTAGAGTTAGAAAGGGTTGGAAGATGTTACTGGTGACTACTACTATTGTAAATTGTTCTGATTAGTAATAGACAGTGGTTGTGGGCTTTCTCTTTCACCTGAGATTCATTGGATGTTTTCATGAAGTTTGTATTATGTATCTTGCTAATTTATTTCAATATATTAATGTTTGATTACTCATAATTCGAGCTTCTCATGCTCTGACTTCCTTCAAGCATTAAACTATTGTATATCTTCCTCAATATCCTGCTTTCAATATCTTAATGTTCATTACTCAAAATTCATGTTTCTCATGCTTTGATTTCCTTTGAACATTTATATATTGAGTAAATTTTGTATGTGTTGTTATTTCATTTAAATATCTACATGGCTCAACTTCCATAAGGAGATCCATTGTCATTGAGTTCCCTAGCACTAACTCCATAAGCCCAATGGTAGCAAACCTTCTACATTTTCCACTTGCAATCATATACAATCAAATAATTATCATAGAGTTAGCCATATAATATATTTTTCATTACAAATCCTTTGATAAGTTGATAGAGACCTCTCGGGCTGAAGAGGCTAATATTCAGTCAAAAGCTGGTTTGAATTAGTTACTCCAAGTTTACCATTACAGCAGCCCAACAGGACTCAATTTGGTGATAACATTTTGGCGCTATTGTTGGGGACGAAGGTGTAAATTTTCTCCCAGCAGAACAACAAGGTTCATATTTGACTTATGATGGTGAATAGAAGCCAAACACAAGAAGGTTTTACCATTCACCTGGCGACTCTATTGTTCAAGATCCTGAGCTTCAAAGTCTAGAGCGACTTCACTTGGAAGAATCCAGATTTCAGAACATTCATGGTGATCCAAGATGATAGGGTATGTGGCAAACTCTTTATATGATGAAATGTTACAAAGTGTAAGGGATGAGTTAGAAAAATTTTAGATAGATGAACATTTCTCCACAATAGTATTTCGTTGTTTGAAATCCAGTTGACTCACACTTGAAAATAAAATTTGTTTTCTTGGTATAGCTACTGAAAGATTAGAGAATTAAATTGAACTATTGGATGTTAAAATTGGATCATATGATCTCCAAGATCCCAAACATCTCTTGGAAGGTCTTCCTCCTCCTCCAAAAAAGGAAGAAATTGTTATACCATATGAATTGCAGATAGAGGAAGAATACGGTTATGAGCTTGATATTGTAGAGTTGGAATCAAGGTTCAACCTTGATGAAGAAAATGAAAAGGATATCCAGGATCAATTTGTCATTGAGAGCTTAAAGGGGATATCAATAAATTTTGTCTTATATGATCCCATAGCTAATTACATGGAAGAGTTCTATAGTCCAACTTTTCAATTTTTTTTTCACTATGAAAAATAGACACAGTCTCTCTTACCTTTATCATTTCAAGATACAGTTTGCTTTTGGTTCAAGTACCAAATCATCTCATTGACTGGCTTTATTGGAGGTTTCATGTTGCATGAATCAAACATGAATATTTCAGTTGTTAGGGTAGGTAGGAGTGTGTGTGAATAAGCTCAAAGTAGAGTCAACATATTTTCAGTAGGTACAAATTTGGTTTTTCAGCAGTAATCATCAAGCTTGAGCCCGAGGTGAAGGCCATAAGAGTTTGAAGAAAGCTCGGCAAATTTCAGAAGTTTACTTCCAAAAATATGGATGGCACTGGAAATACAGGTTCTTTGGTGTACCATAGGGGCACACCATCCCCACTGGAGCCACTGTTATCGCACTCAAAATTTTCAAATTTTTTTTTTTAATAAGGTCACCATAGGTTTCATGTTATGTCATGTTGGGTCAAATATTTGATGAAGAATTTACCAAATCATGTTTATCCTATGTCAAAAAAACCACCATGAGTCATGTCATGTCAGTCAACTACACTCCATGTATTTTTGTTTTCACACCATGCCTTCAAATTACAAAATTGAGCGACTAGCCAATTTCACACATTTTCGTAGCTAGTTCAGTGCAAAATAGGCAGAAAACGCCACGAAAACACCTAATAATTTTGTAGCGAATATGAGGATTTCTCTGTTTTTTGACTTTTGAGTAGTGAGCTTCAAGGACGGTTTCTGTGCAAATAGAGAAGTATTTTAAGAAATTGAGAGACATTTTTTTCAATAACATATCAAATAACAATAACCTCTTTCACTTTTCTCAAAGGTGCTACAAATTGGGAGATATAGGGATGTATTTCGGCCCTATTTTCAAAAAACATAATTTTCATGTTTTATACATGTTTTTCAAATGCAGATTGTGGACAGCTCGGGATGGTATTTGAAAAACTAAGAGAGGTTTTTCTTAAAAAAAAAATTGATCTACAAAAACATCCTGCTATTTTGAAAAATATATCAAGGATTCATAAATATGAGCTCATTTCTAAACTGCAAATTCTGTCTTTTTTAGGAAATTTCTTAGCATGCTTCAGGCTTGAAGCCAGAAATACACTACGAAAATTCCTGTAGGTGCCTTTTTGCATATAAACTCAGTTTTGGCATGTTTTAAGGAGGAGGATCCATGGCTGCAAGGTGTCATGACATGATGAAGATGTTGGAACAGCAAAGAAGTCAAGAAGATTTATGGAAAAGCCATTTTTCCCATGCTACTAAAACTCACTACGAAAATTTCTGTACATGACTATTTTAGCAGTCAACTTCAAGTTTTATTTAAGACCAAATGAAAACGTATTTTGGAAATATGAAATAGGTTTTCCGTCAGCACAATTACGTCTACAAAAACCTCTCTCATTTTCTGCAAATCCATCAAGGCTTGGAAATTATACCCTCATATTTGAAGCCTTATTTTTCAAAATTTTCACTAACCATATTTGTGAAAAAATTGTAAAAATTTGACTTGGAGGAGGTCCAACTCAGCATCCATGTGGCATAATGACACATCAGCACTCTAGTACACTCAAAAAATTAGTTGGTTGCAGATTATAATGGTTATTAAATTGATTTGTTGAACTATTAATGAAAGAAGAGTCCTTTTTGTATTCAAACTCTACAAAACAGAAATATCCCTAGGAAGTCTCCAAGTGATGGAATCATGTTTGAAATAGGTCTCTGAGGTGGGAATTCAAAGCTAGAAAGGTAGAAAAAAAATTTTATGAGTCCTCACTCTATAAATGAGATATTTTTAGAGTTATAAGTGGTTGTAAGATGTTACTTGTGACTACTACTATTGTAAATTGTTCTGATCAGTAATAGACAGTGGCTGTGGGATTTCTCTTTCACCTGAGTTTCATTTGATGTTTTCATGAAGTTTATCTTATGTATATTGCTACTTTATTCCAATATATTAATGTTTGATTACTCAGAATTCATGCTTCTCATGCTCCGCCTTCTTTCAAGCATTAAACTATTGTATATCTTTCTCAATATCCTACTTTCAATATCTTAATTTTCATTACTCAGACTTTATGTTTCTCATGCTTTGATTTCCTTTAAACATTTATCTATTGAGTAAATTATGTGTGTGTTTTCCTTTCATTTAAATATCTACATGTCTCAGCTTCCATAAGGATATCCATTGTCATTGAGTTCCCTAGCACTGACTCCATAAGCCTAATGGTATCAAACCTAATACATTTTCCACCTGCAATCATATACAATCAAATCATTATCATAGAGTTAGCCATCTAATAGAGTTTTCATTGAAAATCCTTTGATAGTTTGAGAGGGAACTCTTAGGCTAAAGAGGCTAATATTCAGTCAAAATCTGGTTTGAAATAGTTACTCCAAGTTGACCATTGCAGTAGCCCAACAGGACTCACTTTGGTGATAATAAGTTTCATGCTCAAGATAATTTTATTTATAGGTCAAGCACCCACTGAGTGCTTCTAGGCTTTGTCATAAAGTATAGGTGTCAAAGAAGTCATTTTCATATGTAAAGACCCTATTGGAAATGTTGTATAGTGTAAAATAAATGTATTTAGAATAAAAATAGTTAAATTTCCTCCTCTAAGACCAAGTCAACCTGCTAAAAGACAACTCGGCCTAAAAATGTTAAGTCATATTCATTAGGGCTACTCAAAGAGGCTTGTATTAATAGCTTGACCTCATTTGAAGAAAATATTAAGCAAGTTTGATCAAGACAAGAATAAGACCTACAAGACAAGCGAAGAAGAGGATAAGAAAATGAGTAAGAGCGGAACATTTAAAGACTATTTTTGGGACACTTTCATCTAATGTGTGAATAAAATAGTGCATCATTATACTGCAAAAAGATATAAAATTACAGTAATCTTAAGAGGCTGAAATCATGTGTCAAAAGGATCATCTTACAAGCCGAGTTACTAAGGAAGAAGCTTCTCCCCATGCGAAGGTAGAAAGAGACGTATTTCACCATATTTCCTCACATGTTCCAAGTTAATTTTTTTGTAGTAGAGGTAAAAAATTGCAATCCTAAAGAAACAACTAGATTTCTTGGAGTATTGAAGCAGTTTGACTTGGGTTGACTTTGTGAAGAACTAGCTCATCAAAGGATAGGTTGACTTGGTCTTGGAGTGTCTTTATCAAAGGTATTAGATATTGGAATGTTGGCATTGTAGTGTTGGAATTGATGTCAACAAGCTCTTGATGTTGTTGGTCATATGCATGAGTGATGTGTTTTGTAATTTAATTGAAGTTAAATTACTTCATAAATTATCTACCAGGACTTGTAAATTGATGAAGTATATGTGCACCATTTGTGCTAGGATTCCTTATCATGTGAATAAATTTAAAGTTGAATTAGGATGTTTTTATGCACGTGCTCCATCTAAGAAATTGAAAATAAAAATATTGTCACTTTTGCAGAAAAGGAAAGTTCACACTGACAAAAATATAAAACTAATTCTAAAGGAAAATATAAATGTCACACTTGGAAAAATTAAATCTTCACACTTGACAAAAAAAGTAAACTAATCTTAAAATGTAGAAATAAATATCACACAAACAAAATCAAATTTTAATCTACTTTACACTTGGAAGAAATGAATCTAAATCTTAAAGTGCAGAAATAAATAAAGTCTTCTTCTACTTCACACTTGGCAGAAAGGAAAACTAAATCTTAAAGAGTAGAAATAAATAAATTCTACTTCTACTTCACACTTAATGGAAATAAAACCTTGAAGGGTACTTAATTGCAAATCTTAAAATCAAATGATTATACTTCCTATCTCTTTAAATGAAATCTACATGTGCAAAATAAATCCCATTGATTATTTTCTTTATCATTCTCACAATGAGATTATCCATGAAAATATTCACACAACGAAATGATTAGATCTATCAAAGAAATATTTAGCAAACTCTATAAGCATCTACTGAGAATAAAAATGGAAATATTAGTTATGATAATATAATGCCATAGAACTAAAATATGAAACTGAAATAGAAATGAAAATGAAACCTTACAGCTCCTCAGGGGTGCTCCTATGAGTTGTAAGTATTCAACGATCACCAGAGACCAAATACAAACTTAAGCACAATTCATAGAGGAATAAAAAACTCACTTTTTAATAATTTCAAGGAGTATTTCAAAATAATAACCAGTCATGTTATCATCATGCCGAGAGGTAGGTTTTATAACCTCCTTCAATAAAATGTTTGGAGATTTATAAGCCTATCCTACTCGAAAAAAACTCTAAAAATAACAGGAGATAACATGAAATAGTGATTCTTCATTATTTTCTATCGAAGAAACAAATCATGAGCAAAAACATCAAATTCATCCTTATCATCGATCTCCTTTCTCACCTGGTTTGTCTCTAACTCCTTTTCCACTGGGTTGACCTGCTTATATGACATCCTCATCATCTTGTTCGATCATCGAGATAGCTAAATTTCATTATGCAAGTTGTCAGCTACCTGTCCATACATTTTTTTCCCCACCTGGAGTTTCCAAACCTACCGATTCTTTAAACAAGTTGTAACATTTTTTATTAGCTGCATAATTGATGCAATTCGGTAGCTTGTGGAAATATTAAATCAAATAATAAAGAACAATGATACTATGAATAAAAGATGATTAATTACCTTTTTTTTCTAATAACCTTGTAAGTTGATACCTTTTTGAGATATTTATGGTAAAAAAGGAGGAGAATGGATTTTAAGGATGGTGTCAAAACGAGACAATTTTGGACTTCAACATTTCCCCACACAGAAGATATTGCATGTCCTCATGCACAAAATTTCAAAATTTTGTAACCCATCCTATCATTAAGCTATCTCTGAGGCTTGAGAAAGAACATCTAGATTAGTTCTCCTTCCTTTTCTGGTACTGACTTCCATCCTTAGTTTCTTGATTAAGATCCTGTACTGTAAAATTCTGACCTTGATCTTAAGAAATTTATTTTTATCTTTCAATTTCTTGTTTTTCTTGTACCAGTGGAAAATATGTAGGAGAATCTTATCATTTTGAGGCTTTTGAATGCCATTTTTTACTTTCATTGCTTAATGTTCCTACTTGAGATACCTATTTAACACTTCCAGTCCATAAAATTCATGTTTAAGAACATCTTTAATTCTAGGTTTTCTGGAGGATCAAAATGTATTTCTTCATTTAAAATTTCTTCCTGATTTGATGATGACTTAATCATTTTATCTTTAGCTTTATGTTCAAAAGACTCTACATAATCATAAATTTCTTGTTGGATAGGTTTGATTTCAGGGGTTTTCCCAACTGGACTTGCAATTAGTGATGGTACTCTCAGTTCTTCTTCTCCTTCTAGATCAATAAACCCTGGAGACTGTTTAGACTATTCACTGGTTGGTTTCTTAAGTCACCCACTTCTGCTTACTTTTACTGGTGATTATTCATTAGTGTGAGCACACTTTTTATTGCTAAATTTTTCTTTCTCTGTTATTTTTATTGACGTACTTTCATTTGTACTGATGTGTTTCTTCCTTTTATCATTATTATATTTAAGGTTTTATAAAACATTTGCAAGGGGAATTTCATCATCAGAATCCTTTTGTGTTTGCCTATCTTCTTTTATTTCAAGTGAAGGTGAATCTTGGTCTTGAAGTTTAGGGTTTGAAGAAAATTTTCATTGACTCTTCTTTGTTTTGGAGCTGGGTTCATCTCGCTCAACCTCCTTGAAATGATTTTGAACCAGAAAATCCTCCCAATTATATCATTTACTCCTTAAATGAGCTTCAATCAAAATCTTTACTAACCCATGATGATACTGAGCATTATCAATAAATTATATTTTCCTTTGAATATTAGGAACATTTTTTCTTAAACTACAGAGCAAGAAATATGGAAAATTGATTCTGTTGCCATTAGTGAAATGCATGAACAAATGAGCATGATAAAATAATATATTCCCAAATATTCCCTCACAGCTCATAAATTTCTGAATGATCAACAACATATTTCTCCATTAAATTTTTAGGTTTTTTACTATAATTCCATTCTTGAAAACATAGATGTCCATAACTAGGATTTTAAGGAAGACTTCCCACTCTTTTTCCTTGATTTTTATATTTTAAAACCAACCTTCCCCATTTCTCAGTAATTTTGTAGCTTCTTCCATGAATGATTCTGTCAATAATAACTTGATATCGCTAATTTCTACTTCTATACCATCATAGGCCCAAGGAAACTATTTTTTGACCTCCTTCTCGTACCCATCGAACTTCTCAAAGAACTGTAACCATTGTGCCTTCTGCAATTGTTGCTTCAATTGTGGATAGGCTTCAAGAAATTTGGTTCCATTTGGCTCAAAACGCACAATAATGCCCATGTTTAGGAAGTATCAGTCCTTAATTTCCATTTTTGACAGGGCTATGGAGTGCAATAAGGATTGGGGATGGAATTTGGGTAGCGGTTGAGGTGTTTTCGGAAATGGAATAAGGTCGAAGGAAATGTGATATGATGCGAAGAAAGTGTAATGCGATGTGGAGGAAATGGGATGATATATGAAGGAAGAGGGGTAAATTCAAATGATAGCAAGGTTTTTAGTAACAGTTTCTTGCCCTTTTGATAAGACATGCATATATTTCTTAAAGAAAATCGTGAGAACCAATGTCATGTCATAGCAAGGGTAATCATTATGTGTTAATGTGGAGGAAATTATTATAGTTATAAATTTATATCATAACTCAATGTTTCTTTTAATATTTTACTAATATTTACATACCTTGTATTTTGCCTCACTAATTTGTTGATTTGTTCTTTTGTTTGTTTTTTAGGTTTCTTTAACTGTGATCTCCATTCAAGTTGCTTTTCCCATGATCTTCATTTTCTATGGCTGTAATTTTTTAAGTCAATTGTCGAATTTCATGAGAGCTGTAGATTATTGACAATTCTATAGATGTCTTTTTTTTCCAAAAGAGGAATAAAAAGAAATGGGACAAGAAGAGGAAAATTAAAGAAAATCTAGGCTGCCAAGAATTCTTGGTTTTCAACTTATATTTTCTGTATAAACATGCCAACAATGTTGGTTATCATGGTTATATATATATAAAGAAAATAGAAATCGTTTTGCAATCTAAGTTGGAGAGGAAGAAGAATCTTTCCTAGCCAACTTCAAATCAATATTATCTTGCATATTTCTAATGAACTCTTCCCTTGTCAATGGTTTATGATATATCAGTAATCTATGACCATTTACAAGGAAAGTAAATTTTTCTTTATCAATGGTTTTAATTCTAACTGATCCATTATCAAAGAAATTTTAGAAAGTGATTTGCAATTTAAGTTGGAGAGGAAGAAGAATATTTCCTGACCAACTTCAAATCAAGATTATCTTGCATATTTCTAACGAACTCTTCCCTTGTCAATGGTTTGTGATATATTAGTAATCTATGACCATTTACAAGGAAAGTAAATTTTTCTTCATCAATGGTTTTAATTATGACTGATCAATTATCAAAGACATTTTCAACCTCATAAGGACCAAGGAAATGAGTTTGAATTTTTCCCTGAAAATATTTAAATTTATAAATAAATAAGAATTATGCCTAAACACCCAGCTGGAAGTTCCTGACTTTGATAAAATTATCATTCCATCTATACCTTTGTTGTTGATCTATGTTGGTTTTGTGAATAACATGTTTTCGAATCTCATCAATTTCATTCAATTTCTCTATTATTTGTTTATGTGCTTCCGATAGATCAAGACCCAATTTGACTGTTGTTTTGAAGGTCTTTATTCGGAAGTCAATAGGGAACATGACTTGTTTCCCATAAACAAGTTCATAAGGAGTATTCCCTATTATTTTTCTCCATGTGGTACAATATGCCCATAAATCTTCTCGAAGCTTTTCTACCCAATCCTTTCTATGTATATGCACAGTTTTTGTAATAATTTCTTCAAGTAATTTATTAGTTGATTCAACTCGCCCATTTGCTTAGGGATTATATGGAGCGGATTTTTGATGTTTTATTTTGTATTCCTACATTATATTTTACACCAACTTAGATGTAAATTATTACCTTGATATTTCAAAATTTCCCTTGGGACACCAAAACGAGTAAAGATATCCTATAAAAGAAATGGAACTACAAAATTTTTAGTAGCAAAAGGAAGTGATTTATATTCTACCCATTTTGTGACATAATATGTACAGACAAGAATGTACCTTTTTTGTCTTGATGGTGGATTAATTGGACCAACAAAATCCAAAGCCCACTTTTCAAAAGGTTCAATAACTACCTAGGGTTTTAGAGGCATCTCATCTGAAGGAATGGGCTTTCCCATTCTTTGAAAACTATCACAGCTCTTAACATATTCTTTGGCATATTGAAAAAGAGAAGGCCAATAATATTCTAAGAGAAGGATTTTATAGGAAGTTCTTTTATCATAAAAATATCCTCCACATGGTTCATCATGGAAATCCTTTAATATTTATGGTACTTCATCCTCTCCGACACATCTTCAAATGATTAAATCAGGTCCTGTTTTGTACAATTCTCCATTTATCCATGAATATGATGCACTGGTTTGAATAAATTTCCTTTTTTCTCAAAGAGACTAATATGAAGGAAACTTCCCTGTAGCCAAATAATTAGCAATATATGCAAACCAAGGAGATTTAATAGATACTACAAAGATATATTCATGAGGAAAGTTATCTTTTATAGGAACATACTTATTATCATTTTTGGATTCTAGATAGAAAATCAATCATTTTATTCTCCTTTCTAGGTCTATCCAAAATAGTAATATTGAATTCTTGTAATATTAATAACCATCCTGTAACTCTGCCATTAGTAATAGATTTATTCATTAAATATACAATTTCGGAGTGATCTGTGTCAACAAAATTTTCATAACCAATGATATAATTTCCAAACTTGCTAATGGCATGTACAACAACTAAAAACTCTTCTTATGTTACTGTATAATTCAACTCTGCAAGAGTCAAATTTTTACTTGTGTAATAAATGGCATATGGAGTTAAATCTTTCTATCCCAATACAACTAGTAAGGTTGTATCTGAAGCATCAATTGAAATATGGAAAGGGAGGTTCCACTTTGGTCCTATTAAGATGGGTGCTTCAAAAATATTTTCTTTCAATGTTTCAAAGGATTTTTGGCAATCGGTATTCCAAATGAATTCATAATATTTTGTAACCAATTTGAAAAGTAGAGAGGCTATCTCAGTGAAGTTTTTTATAAATATTTTATAATAACCAATAAAACCAATAAAAATTCTAACATCTCTTTGACAAGTAGGAACTGATAATTTGGAAATAACTTCTACTTTAGATGCATCCACTTTAATTCCATCTCCTAGAATGTGGTGGCCTAAAACAATTCCCTTGTTGAACATCATAAAACTGATTTTTCATGGCTTAATGAGATGTTTTCTTTCTTACATATAATGAGAAATTTTTCCAAATTTTCGAGAGCTTCCTCAAATAATTCCCATAGACCATAAAATCATCCATATAAACTTCCACACAATCATGAATTAATTCGGAAAAAATGCCTAGAACTTCCCTTTGGAATGTTGCAGGTGCATTACATAATCCAAAATGAAGTTCTCTATAAGCATAAGTTCCCCATGGATAGGTGAAAGTTGTTTTGTCTTGATCTTCTGGAGCTACTTGGATATGGTTATATCCATTAAAAAAATCCAAGAATGAAAAATACCTATTCCCTGCCAATGTATAAAGGACTTGATCTATATGATTTTTCAAGGTGGATTTATTGAATTCCCTATAATCGGTGCATAATATCCATTTTCCATTTTTCTTTTGAACAATCACTAATGGTGAGACCCAGGGACTATCATATATTGGATAAATTAAATTCACATTCAACAACTTTTGCAGCTCCTCTTTAATGATTTCCCTTAGATTTTGATACATCCTCCTATGAGGTTGTCAAATTAGCCTCACGTTTTCTTCAATATAGATGATGCATACAAGTGTTAGGGTCAATTCATTTCATATCATTGTATTCCCATTCATAATAAGAGGAATTTTCTTGTAACATCTTTATCAATTATTTCTTTTGAGATTATTCCAAATTATTATTAATATTCAAAGTTTTTTTTTCTGAAAATATTTCTATTAAAGAATTGCGAAATTTTTCCATAGAATGTAAAGCCATTTGATGAGATGTTAAATATTCAACATTTCATTATTCTTGAAAACCTTGATATTTTTCACAATATGAGGAAGAATCATTATTATTCGTCAAACTTAAAATATGTTATTCTTCATCTATTTGTGAGGTAGAAAATATTGGTTTTATATCAAAGTCTTCATTATCATCATCTATCCAATCTTCACTTTCTACTTCTATTGTTGTTTTTACAGGAGGATATAGTGTGAATTTCTTAGTAGAACTTCCACTAGAGATAAACATATCACCAAACATACAACTTATGAAATCATCAACTGTAGCTAACCATGGTCTACATAGAATCATTAGATGTCCTCCTAAATTATTATTGAGAGTTAAAACCATAAAATTAACAAGATATTCCCAATAATATAAGGATACAAATACATATTCTAACACACCATATGGTTTGATAACAGATCTATCTGCTAATTGTAGCAATGTTGGTGTATATTGAATATTGGAAAGTTTTAATTGATCCATCGTTTGTTTACTCATGATATTGATAACTTCTCCCAAATTGATCAATGTGTTTGGAATATCGATACCATTAATGTGTGTTTTTACAATGGGGCTACCTGGATCTAGATATTTTTGAACTGTTGGTTTCCCCATCATAATATATGCAATTTTCCCAATTAACTGGATTTTATTTAATTTCTTTTCTTTTTCTACCTATTTTTTAATGCTTAACTTCCTGATTGTTCTTGCAAATATTAGTATTTATTTTATATCTTGTAATAGAGGAATTTTGATAAAAACATTCTTTAGTTCATCTAACATGTCATATTCAGTCAACACAATTTGTTTCTCTATTCCTTTGTCAAATTTTATCCTTTCAGGAAAAGGTGGATTTTGAATAGAAATAAAAGGTTGTTCTGCAATGGGAGTTTCATTTATTGAAGTATCATTAGAATATTTAGGGATGCTTTGTTTCTGAGGAATTTCTTCTTGATTAAAAGATGTTTCTTTCTCAATAATTTCATATTCTTCCCGAATAAAAACAAATGGTAACTTATTTTCCAAAACTGTACCAGATCTAAGTTGAAAATTATTTAGATCTAATGGAACTATCATGTAATCTTGGAAATTTTGACCTTCTATATTGTAAATAGGTTGTTAGTTTTTATTATTTGGGTTTGGAAGTGGTTGAGCAGGTAGTTTATTGGTTTTTTGGGGGTAAGATATGGGTGGTAATGGAAGTGGTTGATTATAATACTGAGTTTTGATTTGAGATTGTGGAAAATAAGTCGATTTAGGAGGATAATATGGAGGTTGATATGGAATAAATCTTTTTTGAAACAGATTAAACTAAGGATTCCTAGAAGGGTACTGCCAAACTTGTGTCCATAATGGATTTTGAGGTGACCAATTTTTCCAAGGGATTGGGGTATTCCAATTTTTCTATGGTTGTGCTTATGATTGGTATTGAGGGTTAAAAAAATGTACTATGTTTGGTTATTGTGGTTGCCATGGTCTTTTACCAATAAAACAAAGTGACTCAACTTCGCTTGTTTCAGCTTCATTTTGTAAGACTGTTTTAAGTCCAGGTATTGAAGGGAATACCTTTGTGTCATGGTTTTTTGCACAAATAACACATGTTTCCACACTATCAAGAGGGCATTCCCTTATATCATGTTTCTTTCTGCATTTAGGACAAAATATTGATAATGCAACATTTTCAACTTTTTGCTTGTTTTGAATTTTAAGGGTATCTAGTTGTTCACTAAGACTCCCTAAAATATCTTTTTTGAAATTTTCATGCAAATTTCCTATTTTTTCTCTACTTACTATTCCAGCTGCAGATTTATTAATCCTAGACATAACAGGGTCTCTTGGATTTTTCCTGGTTCTAGATTTGCCTCTTGAAATATGTGTAAAAATTTCACAAATGTCTCTAAATGATAACTGTGAAGCATCTCCTTTACCCATTAAATTGAGAATAACTACCCACTCATATCTAATGGATTTCAGGAAAAAAAAATTCAAAGTTTCATCATTTAGAGTATACATTTTATCCCTTTTAACATTGTAAGAAAATCTTTCAACTAAATCTTCAAGATTTTCATCCTCTTTTTGCATCATTTTAAAGACTTCATCTTTAATATTTTGAGGCATACAATAGTATTTGTATTTTTCTAAGAAAAAATCTTTCATTTATGCCCATGTTCTTATGCTATGTGTTTGTAATCCCATAAACCATTCAAGTTCTCTATCTTTAATGGTGGCTGGAAACAATTTCATTTTTTGAGAATCAAGAAAGTGGTCATAAGACCTACACAAGACTTCAAACTCAAAAATAAATGTTTCAGGATCCTCATTCCTTACTCCATGGAAATTAGGGAGGATGGAGGGTGAGATATTCTTCATTGTGGCTGTCGTATCTTCATCTAAGATGGGAAATCCAAAAGGTTAAGGTTCTCCTCTACCACATCTTATAGCTCTTCCTCCACCTCCTCCTCTATTTCCTCATCTACCTCTTCCTCCTCCAAATATATGTTCACCATTCACATTGTGTACCTCTCCTTCCCCTTCTCCTGCCATTATAGATTATTCAAGGCTAATGTAAGGTTCTATAATTGGACTTTCTAGCTCCTCATCTCATTCTTCTATCAATAGATTACTAAAATAATTTTATCTTTCCTCTTCACTAGGGATTTCTAGTTCTTGTACTAAAGGTTGTTCTTTAGTTGAATATAAAAATATTATGCCATCTATTGGGGATGTAGGATCTTCTAATAGAACTTCAGTAAAGGAAATTGGTGAATCCCTAGGTTGGATTTCAAATCTAAGTACCTCAAGAAGTCTATCTCTACCTATGAATGATGGAATACGAGTTTCGGTGAATGGTGTGGCACTAAGGGGTCTTGGTGGAGTGAGTGGTGATGTTGGAATTGAACTCCTACCTCTACTTATAAATCTACCCCTATAATATATTTCCCTATGCATAAATGTCTTTTAATCTTTTTTTTCAAATGAAAAGAATCATATATACACTTCCTCGACAATGACACCAAAATGTTTGGTAATTTAATTGATGTTAAATTACTTCATAAATTATCGACCAAGACTTGTAAACTAATGAAGTATATGTGCACCATTTTTGCTAGGATTCCTTATCATGTGAATAATTATTTAGTTCAATTAGGATGTTTTTATGCACATGCTTTATCTAAGAAATTGAAACTAAAAATATTGTCTCTTGCACGAAAGGAAAGTGCACACTGACAAAAAGATAAAACTAATTTTAATGGAAAAAGTAAATGTAACACTTGGAAAAATTAAATCTTCACACCTGAGAAAAAAATTGAACTAATATTAAAATGTAGAAATAAATATCACACAAATAAAATCAAATTTAAATATACTTCACACTTGGCAGAAAGGAAAACTAAATCTTAAAGTGTAGAAATAAATATAGTCTACTTATATTTCACACTTAATGGAAATAAAACCTTAGAAGGAAACTTAATTGCAAATCTTAAAATCAAATTATTCTAATTCCTATCTCTTTAAATGAAATTTACATGTGCATAATAATCCCATTTATTATTTTCTTTATCATTCTCACAACGAGATTATCATGAAAATATTCACATAATGAAATTATTAGATCTATGAAAGAAATCTTTAGCAAAATTTGTAAGCATCTATTGAAAATCAAAATGGAAAGATTAGTTATGATAATATAATGCTACAAAACTAAAATAAAAAACTAAAATAGAAATCAAAATGAAACCTTACAGCTCCTAGGGGGCCCTCATATGAGTTGTAGGTATGCAAAGATTACCAGAGACTAAATAAGCATTTAAGTATAAGGCATAGTGGAATAACAAGCTCGTTTTTCAATAATTGCGATGAGTATTTCAAAATAATAACCAGTCTATCATCATCGTGCCAGGAGGTAGGTTTTATAACCTCCTTCAATAAAAATTTTGGATATTCCTAAGCTTATCCTACTCAACATAAACTCTAAAAATAACATGAGATAACATGAAATAGCGATTTTTCATGATTTTCTATTAGAGAAGCAAATCATGAGGAAAAATACCAGCTTCATCCTTATCATCGATATTCTCGCTTGTCTAGTTTGTCTCTGGCTCCTTATCTAATGGGTTGAACTTAACGTTGAATTTCTTAAATGACATCCTCATCATCTTTTTGGATCATGGAGATAGGTAAATATCATTATGCAAGTTTTCAGCTACCTGTCCATATAGTTCGTTCCCCACCTAGAGTTTTAGAACCTACATATTCTTCAAACAAATTCCAAATTTGTTTATTAGCTGCATAATTGATGAAATTTAGTAGCTTGTGCAAATATTAAATCAAATAATAAAGAACAATGAAACTACGAATGAAAGATGATTAATTACTTGTTTTTCCAATAACCTTTTAAGATGACACCTTATTAAGATATTTATGGTAAAAAAGGAGAATGGAGTTTAAGGATGGTTTCAAAAAGGGATAATTTTGGTCTTCAACATGATGGATACTTGTGATTGGTGATGGTATTCTTAGTTGGCATTGATGTCAACATCCTTACGACTAGACCTAGTGGATATGATGTTATGGTTGTTGATTTTGATATGGATCCACATGTGTGATTGGTTTGAGGTGGCCATGATGAGTTGGTTGGAGATGTTGCTATTGCAGGAGGTTCGATAGTTTCTCATGTGTGTTGACTGAAGATGATGTACAGGAGATTGGAGTGCTACTCTTGGTGTTGCATATGTATCTACATGTCTTGGAGACATTGGTTTGTTGCTACATGTGTTCATTTGTTGCTTATTGGGTTGGAGGTGCTTCCACCTGTATTGGAGGCAGTTGTATGGCATGTTGTTGATGTTGTAGGGCTTGGAGATGCTGCTATAGGGGACAAAGATGCGACTACACATGTTGGAGGTATTTAGAGATGGTATGGTTGTTTCTTGAGGAGCTGGAGGTGTTGTTCTTGGTCCTAAGGTTAGCAGAATAGGTCTAGAATGTCATAGACTTATTCCTTGACTATTAATAAGTTGCAGACTTCTCTTAGTGCCTTGGAGGACTGTTCAGACACCAGAGAATATTATCCAATAGGCGGCAAAGGTTTTAGGCTAAAGGAATTGTGTTTTAATTCAATTTTATCCCTAATCAAGGAAGTATGGGTCATCTGTGCGACTCGATAGACATAGTCGCATGGAGACAGTGCTAAGGGAGAGGTTATGTCTCTAGGGTGCCAAAGTCTAATGTAGAGAGTGTCAAGGAAGTGAATATGGGTTTCCACAAGAAAAGATACGCATTTCTCGCACTACTGAGCTTATATTTGTGTATTGGTGACTTCCTTGATCATAAATTTTCGATTTGTGGTTGGAAAATTTTGTGGGACCTCCAGAAGCTGATTAAAGTTGAAATTGTCAAAAAGGCTAATGGACTTAGTGGTTGATTGAGTTAACAAGCTGAATCCAGATCCATTCAGGCATATGAACATGATTTTTGGGCTTAGTAGTCCTAAGTAATTATTTAGTTGAGCATTTTAGTTCATATTTATATTGGGGATAGCTCATTATTAGTTAATTCTCTTAATTTAATGCTCTCTATTAACATTGATTAGATACATCAATTCATTTTTTCATTTGATTTCATGTTATCCTTTATCGTAATTCCCACCTTGTTTATTAATAAATTGGAATCCATTTTAATAACTAATTACATATCTATCAAATGGGTTACTTCAATTGGTTGTTGCCAAAATTACATGGCATTTAGTTAGTTCCATGGAATTTGTAGCTTGGTTAGAATCTCCTTGGTTAAGATATGCTAGTCTATATTAATGTTAGAGTGCATACATTTCTTGCATGTCATGAAATTACCACATTATTTGTAATTCATTGTTTGCAATGTATGCAAAGACAAAAATGAATCCCCCTTTGTTATAATGCCTCCTATCCCTCACTACTTAGGTTCCTTTTCAAAGCTCCCTTAGAATTTAAATTGGAAATAAAGGACTTGAGTAGCATGGCAATTTCTTTTATATCCTTATTCTTTCCTTAAAGTCTTAATTTGTATTCATAACTTTTAGGGAAAAAAAAAATTAAAACCCTGTAATTTTAATTTTAAAATTTATTTTTATAATATTTAATTCACACATTTTCCATTTTATTTAGACTTCATAATTTTTTTAAATTTGCTAACAAAAAAAAGCTTATTCTTTAAATTGTTTAACATTAAAATATTACAAAAATTAATTCAATTTATATACTCAATGTGAACATGATCAATTCATTTAAACTTCATAAATGTTATTCTTTAAATTGTTTAAAATTAAAATATTACAAAAATTAATTTAATTTATATACTCAATGTGAACATGATCAATTCATTTAAACTTCATAAATGTTATAGTAAAACAAATTAAAGACATGAATATTATTATTTATCTCATAATATATACAATTCATTCAGTTCATATTTACTATACTACAAAGATATGAATAATGGCATAACCTTTGTTGATAAATTGACATTAGAATTCTAGTTTAGACCATCTCTTTAGAAAGAGCTTACTAACACTAGCATGTTTACACCTCTCATTATACCGAGCATAAATTTGTCTCAACATTTTTGTGTAAACATATTCCTTTAGTTTATAACACGACACATTAATTAATTAATATATATGATTATAATTTTTATTTTTTCCGCCATGTTATTGAAAAGATAGTCTTTGGATATATGGATTTTATATTTTAGTTTAATATTGATTTTTTTTCTTATAATTATTGCAGAAGATTATGTTTTTATATGAAATAATTTGTTTTAAAAATTTATAAAATTAATTTATTTATATTTTATAATAAATTATATGTTAATATAATTATATAAATTAAATGACTAATAAACATCAATTGAAAATAAGTATCAAAACATTTACTTAATAATATATTTCAAGTTGGTAAAATTAAAAAATTAGAAAATAAATAACTAAATTATAACTTTATTATTATTATTATTATTAATTAATTTATATATATATATATATATATATATATATATATATATATATATATATATATATATATATATATATATATATATATATATATATATATAATTTAAGCATGCCATTGAAAAGATATGGTCTTTGGATATATGGATTTTATATGTTGGTTTAATATTGATCTTTTTTCTTGTAATCATTGCAAAAGATTATGTTTTTATATGAAATTATTTGTTTTACAAATATATAAAATTAATCTATTTATAATTTATAATAAATTATATGTTAATATAATTATATAAATTAAATGGCTAATAAACACCAATTTATGATAAGCATCAAAACACTTACTTAATAATACATTTCAAGTAGGTAAAATTAAAAAATTAAAAAATAAATAACTAAATTACAACTTTATTTTAAATTATTATTATTATTAATTATATAAATAATTAATACATAACCTCAAGGATTTTCTCAATTGGTCTAGAGTTAGACGTGAATTTATTTGATATTTTTTGCTAGTTCATTCCGAACACATATTCGACTCTCTTCCATTCCCTTAAGGTCAGGCCATGTAATAAAGGTTGACTATTTACATGGTTTACCATCCACCAAAAATGGGAAAGTACTCTGAGGTTTCTATACTTTCATTCCAAGTAAAAAAAGGAAAGAAAAAAGAATTAACATATAAGTTAAACATATTTACATTTTAAACAAATATGTAACAAGATTCTTAACCATGGAGATTCACCCCCATTTAACCATGGTGATTCTTAATTTGCAAATAGGCTTTGTTACAATACCATGGGCCAATATTCCACAAAAGTTAAATCCCTATCTTCCAGGTAGGGATTGAGGCTCCATAGAATATTTTAGAATATTCTTAATAGTATACACAAAACAAAGTTTGATATTTTATTTTTTCTTTTTTTGTAAGATTATAAATATTATATTACTGCAAAAACACATATTTACAACAAAGATAGTCTCTATTGGTCTACCACTAGGAAAAGCAGACAAATAGCATAAACTTAAAATTTTAAGATTGTTTTTAATGTTACTAATTTGTTGATTTGATAACATAAAACAAACAAACAAAAACTACATAAACAATAATACATCCACTTATACATAACCATATTGGAAAATAAAGATGTTGGCTTGAGTGTGAGCCCTAAATTCTCTCATTCAACTGAATTGTGTGCTTGATCAGGGGGCTAAGTATCTACATCAGTGTCTGACAATGAGGGGTCAATGCTAGTGATTCACTTGGTCAACATAGTGTCCTTCCTATTTAGCTATCACTACTACAAATTTACTCAAATTTTGATGGCCTTTGGTTGTTCTTTCAACACCATGTCATCGCAACTTATGAAAAATCCCAATTCCAGTAAACGTTGCATGTGCTACCATCGAAATTTTCACGTCCTGACTTATCATTGAAATTTTGACGAACACCGTCATCAAAACCATGATAATCTAAGTTGGAAGTTTTCATTGAAATCCATTTCCTTAACCATTGTCAAAATTTGTACATACACATTATTCATCAAAATTGCAACACACATTGTCGTCGTAACCTTTGCCATCGAAGCCAGATGTTTTTGTCGAAATCCCTTTCTATAACTGTTTGATCAAAGGCTCAATGTTTTAGCTCTAAAATGAAAGTGCTCAAAATTGAATGAAACTAGAACGACAACGGTCGTCTCGTTGCAAGGAATCTAACGCAACCTATTTTGTTGAAAATCGAGTTTGGATGAAGGAGTTATGGTCTGTTGATCGTCATTTAGAACAGGGAAATTTTTATTAAAAAGCAGCAAAACAGGAACAGGCTGATGACATGGCAGCCCAGTGAACATTCAGGGAGTCTTCTTTAGTTTTTTTCCAATGGGACTGTGACAAATGTCACTACGAGATTTGCCAATTTGGTTTATGAAAGTAAAATTTGTCCAATGACCTCCTAAGGTTAAATTTTGGGTTCATGATATTATGTGCTGGAAATTATTATTTTTATGTATTAAAGTTGAATTTAATATATATATATATATGATATAAATAAATGTCTTTCGAATTAATTACATCATTAGGATTTGTTCTAATGATATGATTAATCCAAAAGACATTTATCTATATTATGGATCATAAAAGTCTTAAATCTAAAATTTTATATGATTTTTAATGTCATATATATATATATATAATTGTTATATTTTCAAACTTAATATATTTATTAATATCCACCTATATTATTAAAACCATTTAAATTTTTTATTAAACGTTGGAATTACATTTCTAAACGATATGTTATATTACTAAGTCCGAATGGTGGAGCAGATTGGTTGTTTAATATATGAAGGCGTTAACATTAAGGTTATATTAAATGTTAGTAAATATATGTTGCAAGTCCATTAAACAAACTTTAGAGCAGAATGCGTATATATGGTTCGAATGGCATGTACTAAATGTGGAGACTACGGCATATTAAACGTAGGTGGCACATACATTAAACTCGAAGGTTATATAATGCGTAAGGAGAATGCGTTGAAAAATGGTAAGGACGGGGTCGAGGTCGGGTTTGAACCCGTGAGATCCACACAGCTAAATGTGTGCTTTACCTTCGGTCGTGAGCCCATACCTTGAACCATATTGCAGCGGGCTTATAATTAAAGGTGGTTGTGGACTTCGACGGCAGAAGGAGGGGACCATCCCTCCTCCACGTGACCCAAACCATATGACCGAGTTCCAAAGCTCAACCATAAGTGGATTTTAAGCGTGTTATTATCCACCTAATGACAAGATTAACACTAATTAATTACTTCCTTAATTAGCAGTGCTTTTGGTGGAGTTTCTATTTTCGGATATCCCATCAAACTTGTCGAAGTTAACTCTAGTTTTCCAGATTTGGAGGAGAAATTGGGGGAAAGTTTGTTTTTGCCATAACTAAGTCAATTTTCGACCAAATTAAGATAAGAAAAAGTCATTCTTCGCTAATTGGAATGCTATGAACACATTGGAATAGGTTTCATAGGCAGAGGAGCTCATATGCAGAGGTTTTTTTTCCTTGAATAATTTTGAAGCCTAGGGCCACCAGAAGGGAAGGCCATGCCTAGAGCATCTAGTAACCAAATTGAGTAAAAAATTATTCATTTCTAATATATTTCGACATTTTGAACTCATTGGAATAGGTTCCAAGAGATTTTGATGCATTTAAACAAAAAATTGAGCACAATTGAGCTAATACAGAGACCCAAACTATGACGCTGGACCAAGGAGATGTAGCCCAAGAGGGGTGAAATCCTTCATAAAAACTCTGTTTTAATGGATCAGTTTGTGATGGTTTGCTGTTATTTATGTTTCTGTTGCTCAGTCATTTAAATTCATGCTTTATTCTTTCAAATTCACTCATAAAATTAAGTTTTAATTACTTCTTTGACACACATAAGCAACAAGGGACCTTGTACATCAAGCATAAGATAAGTAAGTAAGTTTTATATCTGACAATGAAATTAGCACAACAAAACTAACATTCAAATTCAGATCAAGTTGATATCAGAGCAAAGTTGAAAGACAAGGTTATTTTCTTGATAGTTTCTTGAAGATTTGTGCAAGCTTAATGGTTGCAAAATTGTGATGCTGACAAATTTAAGGTTGCAGAAAGGTGAAGGGAAATTTTTGGTTTCAAGTCCTGAGATTAAGACCAGAAGAAGGAGAAATGAAATAGCATCATCTTCACCCAAAATTCCACTCATAGCTGCACTTGAAAAACCTCAAGTTTTGTCTTAATAAGTTGATATTTAAGAGGTGCAATTTTTACAAGTAGCTAAGTTGATTGAAGAGGTACAAGCATCAGAAGTTGAGCTTGAATCCATAGCCATCATGTTAGGTGTTGGAGAGACTCAAGGAAATTCATAAGAGGAAGATGTCAAGAGATACTTCAAAGATATAAAGAGGATGGTTAAAGTTATGTTTGATGTATTTAGTGTTGGGATGGCAAGAGAGGGCTCTAAGCCTCCATATGGAGAAGGAACTTTAGATGGTAAGAAGGATGAAGAGAGGATTTCAAAGGGTAGGGAGGAAAGCTACCTCCATCTCCACCATCTTCATCATTATCATCATCCCCATCTACATCATCTTCCACTTCCACTACAAATACCACTTACGTTCACTCAAAGGCCACAAAAGTAAAACCTCCATTACTCAAATTGGACATTAAGTTTGAACTACCCATGTACAATGGAGAGGTAAATGCAGAGAGGCTTTACAATTATATACATCAATTGGAGGTGTATTTTAAAATTCAAAACCTTCATGAAGACAACATAAAGATCCAACTGGCTTCATTAAGGCTAGAAAGATCAACACTAGTCTGGTGGGAAGCAAAGATTCAAGAGGAAATGTGAATCCATGGTAAGATATCCATTTCTTAGGTTGAGTTTATTTCTGCCATTAAAATACAACTTTATCCATTAGCCTATATGAAAGAAGCTATTATGAGTTGGAAAAATTTTAAGCAACTCAAGGGTCAAACAGTTCAAGAATATACCCAGGAGTTTAGGAAAATGGATTTGTTGTTAGGAATAAATTTGAATTCCCAAGATACACTCTTGAAATACATTGGGGGTTTACATTCATATTTGAAACATACTATTCTTATGTTTAACGCAACCAATTAGATGAAGTTTGTGTTCAAGCCACACACTTGCAGGCAAGATGGAAACAAAACATGGATGAAAAAAGTGAAAGTGAGTGAAAGTGAGAGTAAAGGAAAAGGAAAGTTTTATGGAAGAGTAAAAAGAAATAGCTCTGTAAAAAGAGAGAAGGAAAAACTCACATGAAAAAACTATTCAAATATTGGTCATGATGATGATCATTGTTGGTAACTTCATCTAGAATTGAAACCAAGTAGAGTAAAATCCAAAGAGAAGGGAAAAAATGTTTCTATAGCTTAGCATGAATTAGGGTCAGATTTAGTAGATGAGACAAAGCTTACAGCCATGGGTTTGAAAGGTAAACATGTTGCAAGCACTAGTTCTTCAAGTTGGTCAAATGATACTCATGATGAAGCTACAAGAATATAACTTTTCCATATTAGATTTGTCTGTAAAAATACCAATATTGATACACTTTTTGATAGTGGGTCACAAGCTAGCTTTATTTCCAAAGATTTTGTTAAGCAGCTAGGCTTTGAAACTATTAGACATCCAAGACCATATCCTTTGGGTTGGATATGTAATAATGCAAACTTGAAGGTTACAAGGAAGTGCTTACTAAGATTCGTCATTAACTCAAACTTTCTTGATAAAGTTGAGCTTGATGTGGTGCCACTTGAGATATCAGGTATTGTATTGGGAAGTCCTTATCTATATGATAGGAAAGAAATATTTCATCGCCATGAGAAAAAGTATCACTTATTTAAGGATGGTATTGAGTACATAATTAGAGCACATAAGAATAAGACAGGTTTGTCTCTTATACATGCAAGTGAAAGGAAGAGGATAGTGAATGCAAGTCATAACTTGACCTTGTTGATGATCAAACAAAGAGATGTATTGAATCATACTTTTCAAAATATGCTTATGCTTGTAATGAGTTGTTTCAATATGTTAATAGGTTGCCTTTGAAAGAAGGTCAAAAATATGTAAAACATTTGCAGCAGTCAACATCAGTGTTGAGCAGTGTTGGAAACAAGATGTTGGTGCAAGAGAGTGAAAATGTCAAAGATAAAGCGACAAAACAACTTATAAAAAAAGGCACGGGTTCCACAAATTCTTATTGTTGGTTTCCAAAAGGTACATGGCAATGGCAAAGATACTTGGTCAAGAGTCAACGCAAGTACAAAGTGAGATCAACTAAAAATGACCATGGTGACAATGTGCAAGGTGAGAAAGCTTCTAAGTTTCCTTTGGTTTTTTACCAAGGTAGGAACAAGATGGTTTCTGCAACAATAGATTGCTATTATGAAAATTCATAAATATTGCAGCATGATGGTGTCAATGATAGTAAGAAAAGGTCATAATAATCAAGGAAAAAGTTGACTTTTTGTGAAAAACTCCAAATTATGAAATTGGGAAAATTCAGTGGATAGAGACTAGAAGGGTGAGGGAATAGTATTCTCCTCCACATGATCAGTAATCAGATAGATTTTGGGGTCCAAAAGGCTTATAGAAGGGAGGAATGATCAGAGGCTCAGTATTTTAGCTCAAAAATTAAAGTGCTCAGAATTGAATGAAACCAAAATGAAAGTGACCAGACCATCGCAAGGAATCCAACACAATTCATTTCGTTGAAAACCGAGTTCGGATGAAGGAGTTATGGTCTACTCATCATCATTCAGAACAGGCAAATTTTTATTAAAATTTTACAGAACAAGTACAGGATCATAACCTGGTAGCCCAGTCATCATTTAGGAAATCTTATTCAGTTTTAGTCCAATGGTACTATGACAAGTGTCACTGCGGTATTCTCGAGTTTGGTTTGTGAAGGTAAAATTTGTCCAATGACCTCCTAAGGTTGAATTTTGGGTTCATGATATTATGTGTTGGAAATTATTATTTTTATGTATTAAAGTTGAATTATATATATATATATATATATATATATATATATATATATATATATATTTTCAAACTTAATATATTTATTAATATCCACATATATTATTAAACCCATTTGAATTGTTTATTAAACATTAGAATTACATTTCTAAACCATACATTATGTTTGTAAGTCCGAATGGTGGAGTGGATTAGCTGTTAAATATCAGAAGGCAATAACATTAAGGTTATATTTAATGTTGGCAAATATATGACACCTCTTTATGTGAACCCAGCGATGAACCCATACATGAACCTACTTCCACTTTAACGCAACTAGCGGCCTTTTCTGTGGTTTCCCTTCGCCTTTAATGCCCTTGGCGTCCCTCGGTGGTTTTGCGAACCTCTGGCGAACTTCTACCGAACTTTCAAGAGTGTAAGATGATAAACAATGTCTTAGCAGCAAATATTAATGCACAGAGTAACAATACTTAATGATGCGGAACAATGAACATTCTCTCTTTATTTATCAAAATGATATTACAATCAGATTACAGACTTTTGGACTCAGATCTCTTTATCATAAATTGACTACAATGGCATTTACCGGACTGTTGCTACTCAGTGAATGAGCGAGCGATACCAGAGGCTTCTCGGCCAATTTGCAGACTCTGTCTCAGAGCGTATAACTCACAGACATACATTACAGACTCAATCTATAGAACTGGCCACTTTAGGTTCTTGCCTGTGCCGATCACATAGACACGCATGCTTCTTAGTTCTCGTATGGACTGTGACTCAGTTCTTCGTGATGCAAGCAGATCGCGAAACTTCGCGCAGATGCAGAGCAGGGAGCCAAAACTCAAACTCAAAACACATAGATGCAAAAACTCCAACTCTAAATGCCCCTGATCTTCAAATGAACCTTACTCTTCCTTATCTAGCTTGGAAGAGGGGACAAACATTCCTGTAGATTAGCGGATTATTGACACTTGGAAGGTGGATCATTGCTTTCGGGTAACACTGAAGTGACATCCGCGCAGAGATTCGATCCTTCTGACATAAGCATGTGAAGGTGAGTGATTAATACACTGTGGATGCCTTTTAGTACAAGACCCGCGAGGAAACAGAATAATTATCTACAGAGAGGATACTTTTCGGACAGATGAAAAGCCCTCGGGAAAAGCTCTGTCACTGTGAACCCATGACTGGGTATCATTACACGGGGAATGCTTTTGTTTTAGTGGGGCTCCCGTGAACCACTTGTACCGGCTGAAGCAGGCGGATACAAGATTTGGGCATCAGGGTATCTGAGTTTGCCATAGAATTCATCATCCCAAGCTTTAGTGTAAATGCGACAGACAATCATGGGTTTATTTAGGATGATTTGATGTTTTATCTTGGTCATTACTAACCACTGGTGATGCATCTGCATATAGGAATTTAAGATTGGATTTATCATCTTGTGTTCAAGCCCTGCAATTTCTTTCACAGTTTGGCATGGATAGTGAAAGCATTCGCCAATTGGGCTTTCTAAACAATCAGTACATTGTCCATGAAAATAGGCCTCATAATAATGCGGATCCATGCTGAACGGACTAACACCATAGTCATACCACCAGTTTACTAACCAAGGTGCAGCTAGCTCTCTTGAGTTTATCCGGGTGGATTTAAATTTTAATTTGGAATAGTGAGTTTCCTCACGTCCATCCTTATTTAACAAATCCCACCATAGATCTTTATAACCTGCAAAATTATAAACAGTGTCAGGAAAGAATAGATTTGGATCATTACCTGGCCAAGTTTGGAATCTGCCATTTGTATATTGACCAGGGTTCCTTGTCCTGTTTATATGATATGTCTTGTAATAGACTCTCGTTCTATCTCCTCCGCCAGTACAAATGACAGAGATGTCACAAAAGTCTTGAGAGAGTGACCTTTCAGCTTCAAGTGAAGCTAACATACTGGATGAATACATCATGTCATGTATCCATCGACTCCCTTTGGGGTACACTCTTCTTTCTGGTACAAAGTGCTGGATGTCATTATGATTCTGTAGATTTGTGTCAAGCACTTTGGTATTTTGGAGTTGCCATGTAGGACTACATTTTTCTTGGTAGACAGGCCATGATTATTCATGAGATATGTATCTCAGTGTTTCTCTTTGATGGGCCTGGTCCCATTCTGTGATGATGACCATTACATGAGTTTCTTCTTCTTCTTCTTCTTTTTGGTCACCAACTTGTTCTTGAGGCTGGATAAATTCTCTATTGAGAAAGTCTGGAAAACAGTTTTCAGAGCCTTTAATATGTTCTACCTTAAAATCAAAGTAAGAAAATAGCGCTTGCCATCTTGCAAACTTTGCATCTTCAGGACTCTTGATGGTTTTAGTGATTACCTTTGCCAGAGCCTTTGCATCAGTTCTTAGTATAAAATGTTTATTTGCCAAGTGAATCGAAAACTTACTGATACAATTCCATGCTGCTTTAACTTCTTTTTCTATTGGAGCATAGTTCTTCTCTGCTTTGCTCCATACTCCAGAGATGAATTGTACCACCTTTTGTTGGTCCTTAGAACTATCTTCACTTGGTCTTTGCTTAAGCACACCTCCCCATCCTATATTACTGGCATCGGTTTCAACAATTTTGAATGCAGCATCATCAGCAACATAAAGAATAGGAAGATTACGAACCTTGGATTTTATTTCTTTGATAGCTTGGGTGTGAGCTTCCGTCCAAGGTTTTGGATTCTTTCTCAGTCTCTGATTGAGCAGAGACCTGTCAATGGCACAGGAAGGATAAAAATTTCTTACATAGTTCAGACATCCTAAAAATCACTACAACTGAGTTTTATCGAGGATGACATCTGGAAATTTGTCCGCAAACTCGAGTGCATGGCTCTGTAAAGCAATTTGCCCATTTTCTATTGTGTGCCCTAAAAATTTGATCTTGGTCTGACATAACTCCATCTTTTTCTTACTTAAGACCAGACCATTTCTTTGGACCAATTTCATAAATATTCTTAAATGTCTAAAGTGGTCCTGCAGATTCTTTGAAAATATTAGGAGATCATCAATATAAGCAAGCAGCCATTCATCATAAGGTCTGAAAATTGAATCCATTACCTTCTGAAATTTGGAAGTTGCATGTTTCAGTCCAAATGGCATCACATTCCATTAGTAATGCCCTGCTGGTATGCTGAATGCAGTCTTCTATTTGTCATGCTCAGCAATTGCTACTTGCCAAAATCCCGACTTTAAATCAAACTTTGAAAATATTTTGGCACCAGATATCATACGCATCATATCTCCTTTGTGAGGATTAGGATATGTGTCATCTGCAAGAACAAAATTTAGAGGTTTATAATTTATGAAAATTCTAGGAACACCTCTAATCTATTCACTCCTCTTATTCACATAGAATCCATAGCAATTCCAGGGACTGCTGGATTCTCTTATCAGCTTTCTTTGTAAAAGATGATCTATCTCCTTCTGGCAGAGCTGTCTGTATTCTGCTGACATTGGGATAGCTCTGGATTTGCATGGTCTGCCCGTGTATCCATCTTTGTAGGGCATTTCTACACAGTGTTTCTTGCGATGCCAAAATGCATTGGGTTCTTCTGAGCAACATGTGTTCTCAAATTCTTTTTGAAGTTCAGAGATTTGTTTCTGAACTTTTGGAGAACTCAACTGGTCTTCTATTCTGATTGTGCTTTTATGATCTTTGAGTTCTTCTAAGTTTTTTTTAGCTTTATGAAGTTCTTGCATAGCTTGTACCATGGTAGAAACTCTAGGTTTGGAGATGTATGGAATCTCGATCCTTTGTCTAGAGACTGTAATAAAATATCCTACAGATTTATCAGTTTGTCTGAAGGAACCATGGGGCTCAACAGCTGCTAAAAATATGTTTCCCAAAATGAAATCAACTGGAATATCTGCAACTGCAAATGAAAGTTTCACACATCGGGAATCAAAACAAACAAGAGCTTTTGGAACTTCAAATTCTAAATATTTCTTTCCTAGTCCCGTAACTTTCTTTTTTGTAGTAACCCAATACTTAGAGGGGACTATTTTTTTGGAAAGAATGTTGATATCTGCACCAGAATCAATTAGTGCAGTGACATTATATACTCTGCCTGCAACACAAATGTTTACATTAATGTGGTGTTGCTGATACTGAACTACCAAAACCTGCATTTCTCTAAAGCCAACTGAAGGATCAAATTTGCCTTCAGCCACTTCAACATTTGGTCTTGGAGCAGAGTGTAGAGTGTAATTTATATGTCTGCCTGAAATAGATGTAGAAGGCGTTTGTTCAGACTTAGCCTTCTCTAGCTGTGAAACTTGTTGTTTCAAGGCTGAGATTTATGATTTCATATGGTGTATCTCCCTACTCACCTCCCCCAAGTGAGTGCACGAGCTTTGCTAGAGTTATGTTGGAGATACCATTTGGTATTACGTTCGTAAGAAGCATCAAAAAAAGTGGGCTTCTTACCAGAGGAACTACTGGAGGAACCAGTACCATGCTGCATAAAAGCTTTGACTAATGCAGCTTTAAGATCGCCTTCCTCCATGGCACGGATTTGAGCAAATAATTTCATTTCATCTTCATCAGTCTTGGCCATGAGGACTTTGAGTTTACCAGAAAATGCATCTGGAAGAGAGTCATCAGAAGAATAGTCGAGCTCAGGCGATATGTAGAGGCTCTGCTTCTTTGCTGAGCCTTCTCAGCATGTCTTTTTGTCTTTCTGCGAGTAACTAGAGGATCATCGATTGTGATACCGTATCTGCTGTAGAAAGATTTAGTACCAGGTAGTCTATTTAACTTATCTATAGACTTTGACATCTTAGAACCGGTACATAAAGTTATCAACACCTTAGTGATGATGGCATAAAAATCTCCCCAAAGATATACTTCAAGTGGCAAGGGGAATGCTTCTTGTAATTTCAGAATATCTACCAATTTCGATGGTAGAGCTGCAAGATATACTTGCTTCCATAGAATATTCTTTGGTTATTTTACCAAAAATATTCTTTTAATCCAGTCTCTATGGAAGTCTTCAAATTGATTAATATTTCTACATTTCAGATTCATGAAAACAAGTTTGTTCTTATCTGAAAGTGCGAAATCTGCTCCACAGAAATGTTCTTGAATTAGTGCAGTGAGTGTACCAATCATATTATTTTGTGGAGTGCCATCTGGATTAAACATGATATCTCCCTGTTCATCCTTTAGAGTTTCCTGTTCCATTTTGGCTATCATAACAGGGGAAGATTCAAGTTCCCACCCCTGTAAAACACTGAATTATTGTTTTGCAAGCTTCTACTTCACTTTTGCCTACAACACACATGAGCTTATATTCAACAATCATCATATCAAGCATTTGTCTGATTTGTGTTGTGGAAAAATTATCAATATTCCACTCCTTATGACTCCCTTCATAAAAGTTGTCCCTAGCTGGAATTTTACCAGCTCCATACAAATCAGGGGTAGCATGTCTTGTGAACTGTGGCTCAAGTGGCTCAAAGATGGGAAAAGCATGTTTTTCTGTGTCTGATTCTTCCTAAAGAGAGGCAAAGGTTATTCTTTCAGACCTTTCCTCCGTTTTTAACTCAGACTGCTGGGATGGCTTTTCAACTTCTTTAGGGAAAAGCTGAGGGAACTTAGAGATTGGGCTACTAAGTTCATGTGTGTGAATAGATTTTCCCTTTGTTAAAAATGAAGTTGGAATTGGTTTTTCAGACTTCTTTAAACTCAATCTGTCCATTTTTTCAGACAGATTAGAAACCATATGCCGTGTAGAGATAGACTGCTCAACTATACAATTCTCTACATCATCAAACTTTTTAAAAGATTCTTGAGAAATATGTCTAACAATTGATAAATCACACTGAACAGAATTCAAAATTCTATGTACATCATTTACAGAAACTTGGACACTGTCTATCTGATCCTTCACCAAGGCAGTTTTAGCTACATTCTTTTCTAATCCAGTGAGAGCAGTATTTGTCCAATTTACCTGCTCACTGACTTTATGAATTCTACCCTCAACACCAACGGTTGCAGTATTTCTTTGAACCAAAGGATATGCATTGGCTGTATTATGTCCTTCTCCTAGGACAATTCTTTTGAAAGGAGGATATGAGGTAGATGTTTCAATCTTACTGCCATCTGGGGCTTGCCAGGAATGTGAAGAAGAAGATGTGGAATCAGCCATGAGAACAACTTCTGATTCCATTTTCTTTTTCCAAGAATAAAAGGAAATCCAAACATTTTCTTCTTCCATATATGCTTTCCATTCATTTGCCAATTTTATTTTTTCTTCAATAGGGAAAGCAAGCCCAAACTCATCAACCTAAGGATGAGTATATAGATCCCAATTTAGCATCTGCTTCATCCACTGTGTAGGGATCTGGTGCTTAGGACAACCATCCATTAAAGTATAAAACTTATGGATCTCAGGGACTGATGGTTTTTTAACATCTGGAGGCAGATCTTTGAATCCGCATTCAGGGATCAGTTTGTCAGCTTGTTCAACATATCCAAGTCCATACTTGGGACTGTTTGCAGGTATCATGTTTGTAAAAATGGTTGTCAGCCTTGGATCTTCATTTTCTAGTGTAGGCACTAGATGCATCATAAGAACATGTTCATTCTCATGTGGAAATGGAATGTCTGAAAATTTAGGATTAGGATAGGGATTGGTTGAAGTAGATGGAAGGGCTTCACCAGTCCTAAATTTATGGTTCTTATGTATGACCATATAGGCTAGATCCCGCAAATTAACCTGCTGACGACATTGTGGACATTCTACACCTAGGGGCTGGAAATTTACAATCTGGGAAAACTCAAATAAAGCAACATGCGAACAATTTGAAACAATAGATGAACAAATAGTATCTGTACAATTAGGAGCTATGTATCTGGGAGACTTTTTACTCCCTGCTTCAACCCTATGCCTGTCAATGGTAGATCTTCTGGGAAAATACAGAGTGGCTGTGGATTGGTTTTCTGTGATATTAGCAGAGTTAATTTTCTGAATAGCGAGAGGCTTAGGATTAGGTACTGTCCAGTTTTCAGGGAAAGATAGATCCTCCCATTTGATGGCTTGGTGTTCCACCTTCTGGTTTTTAGGATCTGTCATGACAACCACACTGGTTTTTGACTCTCAGCTAGGAGCATGGAGGACTGCTGGGAAAAGAGTAGTGGTATGACAGAAACAACCTCTGAATTGTATGGCGATATTGTTTCTTTTCTTTCTCATATCAAACCCTGTGGTCTGGATTTGAAGCTGTAAGATATCGACCAATGTTTCATCAAAAGTATAAACAAAGAAGTTGGGGTAACAGTCAAACCATACTGGACCATTAGACAATGGTGCAACAATACCTCCAATCAGGGAATCAGTGTACTTATTATGTGTTAGATCTCTAATTGTTGCTAACACATAAGAATCAACACCTTGATGGACAAGTGCTTGGATTCCCACTCTAATACAACCCAGATGCAAAAATTGAGTTTTAATATTTCTAGCTTCAACTCAAAGCTCCTTAGGATTCAATAAAGGAATTAACTGTACTCGGTCAAAATTCTCTTCAATATAACTTATTGACTCTTTAATGGTAATTCTGGTGGCGGCCTTCAGATGCCAGACACCAAGATCACTATATACTTGAGAGGCAGAAATTTTGGGTAAAACCCATTTGGCTTGAGGTTCAGTCTATTCATATAAATGCTCTGACTCATTAACAACTCTACTACTACTAGTGGAAAACATATCTTTGAGAGGGTCTTGAGTGGCCCTATCCTTCTCTTCTAATTCTCTGAATGAAACTGATTTGTTCATCCCAAGCTTTAGTGTAAATGCGACGGACAATCATGGGTTTATTTAGGATGATTTGATGTTTTATCTTGGTCATTACTAACCACTGGTGATGCATCTGTATATAGGACTTTAAGATTGGATTTATCATCTTGTGTTCAAGCCCTGCAATTTCTTTCATAGTTTGGCATGGATAGTGAAAGCATTCGCCAATTGGGCTTTCTAAACAATCAGTACATTGTCCATGAAAATAGGCCTCATAATAATGCGGATCCATGCTGAATGGACTAACACCATAGTCATACCACCAGTTTACTAACCAAGGTGCAGCTGGCTCTCTTGAGTTTATCCAGGTGGATGTAAATTTTAATTTGGTATAGTGATTTTCCTCACGTCCATCCTTATTTAACAAATCCCACCATAGATCTTTATAACCTGCAAAATTATAAACAGTGTCAGGAAAGATTAGATTTGGATCATTACCTGGCCAAGTTTGGAATCTGCCATTTGTATATTGACCAGGGTTCCTTGTCCTGTTTATATGATATGTCTTGTAATAGACTCTCGTTCTATCTCCTCCGCCAGTACAAATGACAGAGATGTCACAAAAGTCTTGAGATAGTGACATTTCAGCTTCATGTGAAGCTAACATACTGGATGAATACATCATGTCATGTATCCATCGACTCCCTTTGGGGTACACTCTTCTTTCTAGTACAAAGTGCTAGATGTCATTATGATTCTGCAGATTTGCATCAAGCACTTTGGTATTTCGGAGTTGCCATGTAGGACTCCATTTTTCTTAGTAGACAGGCCATGATTCTTCATTAGATATGTATCTCAATGTTTCTGTTTGATGGGCCTAGTCCCATTCTGTGATGATGACCATTACATGAGTTTCTTCTTCTTCTTCTTTTGGGTCACCAACTTGTTCTTGAGGCTGGATAAATTCTCTGCTGAGAAAGTCTGGCAAACAGTTTTCAGAGCCTTTAATATGTTCTACCTTAAAATCAAAGTAAGCAAATAGTGCTTTCCATCTTGCAAACTTTTCATCTTCAAGACTCTTGATGGTTTTAGTAATTACCTTTGCCAGAGCCTTTGCATCAGTTCTTAGTAGAAAATGTTTATTTTCCAAGTGAATCGAAAACTTACTGATACAATTCCATGATGCTTTAACTTCTTTTTCTATTGGAGCATAGTTCTTCTCTGCTTTATTCCATACTCCAGAGACGAATTGTACCACCTTTTCTTGGTCCTTAGAACTATCTTCACTTGGTATTTGCTTAAGCACATTTCCCCATCCTATATTACTGGCATCGGTTTCAACAATTTTGAATGCAGCATCATCATCAACATAAAGAATAGGAAGATTACGAACCTTGGATTTTATTTCTTTCATAGCTTGGGTGTGAGCTTCCGTCCAAGGTTTTGGATTCTTTCTCAGTCTCTGATTGAGCAGAGACCTGTCAATGGCACAGGAAGGATAAAAATTTCTTACATGGTTCAGACATCCTAAAAATCTCTGCAACTGAGTTTTATCCAGGATGACATCTGGAAATTTGTCCGCAAACTCGAGTGCATGGCTCTGTAAAGCAATTTTCCCATTTTCTATTGTGTGCCCTAAAAATTTGATCTTGGTATGACATAACTCCATCTTTTTCTTACTTAAGACTAGACCATTTCTTTGGACCAATTTCATAAATATTCTTAAATGTCTAAAGTGGTCCTATAGATTCTTTGAAAAGATTAGGAGATCATCAATATAAGCAAGCAGCCATTCATCATAAGGTCTGAAAATTGAATCCATTACCTTCTGAAATTTGGAAGGCGCATGTTTCAGTCCAAATGGCATCACATTCCATTCGTAATGCCCTGCTGGTATGCTGAATGCAGTCTTCCATTTGTCATGCTCAGCAATTGCTACTTGCCAAAAGCCCGACTTTAAATCAAACTTTGAAAATATTTTGGCTCCAGATATCCTATGCATCAGATCTCCTTTGTGAGGAATAGGATATGTGTCATCTGCAAGAACAGAATTTAGAGGTTTATAATTTATGACAAGTCTAGGAACACCTCTGATCTGTTCACTCCTCTTATTCACATAGAATCCATAGCAATTCCAGGGACTGCTGGATTCTCTTATCAGCTTTCTTTGTAAAAGCTGATCTATCTCCTTCTGGCAGAGCTGTCTGTATTCTGCTAACGTTGGGATAGCTCTGGATTTGCATGGTTTGCCCGTGTATCCATCTTTTTAGGGCAGTTCTATACAGTGTTGCTTGCGATGCCAAAATGCATTGGGTTCTTCTGAGCAACATGTGTTTTCAAATTCTTCTTGAAGTTCAGAGATTTGTTTCTGAACTTTTGGAGAACTCAACTGGTCTTATATTCTGATTGTGCTTTTACGATCTTTGAGTTCTTCTAAGTTGTTTTCTACTTTATGAATTTCTTGCATAGCTTGTACCATGGTAGAAACTCTAGGTTTGGATATGTATGGAATCTTGATCCTTTGTCCAGAGACTGTAATAAAATATCCTACAGATTTATCAGGAAGTCTGAAGGAACCATGGGGCTCAACAGCTGCTAAAAATATGTTTCCCAAAATGCAATCAATTGGAATATCTGCAACTGCAAATGAAATTTTCACACATCGGGAATCAAAACAAACAGCAGCTTTTGGAACTTCAAATTCTAAATATTTCTTTCCTAGTCCCGTAACTTTCTTTTTTGCAGTAACCCAATACCTAGAGGGGACTATTTTTTTTGGAAAGAATGTTGATATCTGCACCAGAATCAATTAGTGCAGTGACATTATATACTCTGCCTGCAACACAAATTTTTACATTAATGTGGTGTTGCTGATACTGAACTGCCAAAACCTGCATTTCTCTAAAGCCAACTGAAGGATCAAATTTTCCTTCAGAAACTTCAACATTTGGTCTTGGAGCAGAGTGTAGAGTGTAATTTATATGTCTGCCTGAAATAGATGTAGAAGGCGTTTGTTCAGACTTAGCCTTCTCTAGCTGTGAAACTTGTTGTTTCAGGGCAGAGACTTCTAATTTCATATGGTGTATCTCCCTACTCACCTCCCCCAAAGTGAGTGCACGAGCTTTGCTAGAGTTATGTTGGAGATATGATTTGGTATTGTGTTCATAAGAAGCATCAAAAAAAGTGGGCTTCTTACCAGAGGAACTACTGGAGGAACCAGTACCATGCTGCATAAAAGCTTTGACTAATGCAACTTTAAGATCGCCTTCCTCCATGGCATGGATTTGATCAAATACTTTCATTTCATCTTCATCAGTCTGGGCCATGAGGACTTTGAGTTTACCAGAAAATGCGTCTGGAAGAGAGTCATCAGAAGAATAGTCGGATTCAGAATCTGAACAATGACAGTTAGCTGAATCAGAACATTGACAATAAGCATGGACTTCTTCATCAGAAGAGGAAGCAGAAGAGGCAGAAGAAGAAGACTTAGTAGTGGATGCTTCAGCATGTTGTTGAATGGAAAGAGGTTGGCCTCAGTTATGACAATCTGCGGTTTTGTGAAAAGAAGAATGACAATGAGCACAGCGAGGTTCAACTTTGACTGTAGTGCTAGAAGAAGGTTGATTAGTATTACGAGGTCGAGATTTCCAGCCAAGACCCTTTTTGGATTCTAAGGCGGTTGGACACATATTCGAAGTATGACCAGGTTGACCACATAACCAACAGATAACTTCATTCATTCTAGCAATTTTGACATCTTTGGGATGGATGTCATGCGGCTGATAATAATGGGTCTTAGGATTAGAACGATAATACCTATTTCTTCCCTTTTACTGTCTTCTTTCTTTGGGCCTTCTGTGAGATGACTTGAGCTCGCGTCTTTTTCCTGAGCTCAGGCGATATGTAGAGGCTCTGCTACTTTGCTGAGCCTTCTTAGCATGTCTTTTTGTCTTTCTGCGAGTAACCAGAGGATCATTGATTGTTATACCGTATCTGCTACAGAAAGATTTAGTACCAGGTTGTCTATTTAACTTATCTATAGACTTTGACATCTTAGAACTGGTACATAAAGTTATCAACACCTTTGTGATGATGGCATAAAAATCTCCCCAAATATATACTTCAAGTGGCAAGGGGAATGCTTCTTGTAATTTCAGAATATCTACCAATTTCGATGGTAGAGCTGCAAGATATACTTGCTTCCATAGAATATTCTTTGGTTCTTTTACCAAAAATATTCTTTCAATCAGAAGAATAGTCGAGCTCAGGCGATATGTAGAGGCTCTGCTTCTTCGCTAAGCCTTCTTAGCATATCTTTTTGTCTTTCTGCGAGTAACCAGAGGATCATCGATTGTGATACCGTATCTGCTGCAGAAAGATTTAGTACCAGGTAGTCTATTTAACTTATCTATAGACTTTGACATCTTAGAACTGGCACATAAAGTTATCAACACCTTAGTGATGATGGCATAAAAATCTCCCCAAATATATACTTCAAGTGGCAAGGGGAATGCTTCTTGTAATTTCAGAATATCTACCAATTTCGATGGTAGAGCTGCAAGATATACTTGCTTCCATAGAATATTCTTTGGTTATTTTACCAAAAATATTCTTTCAATCCAGTCTCTATGTAAGTCTTCAAATTGATTAATATTTCTACATTTCAGATTCATTAAAACAAGTTCGTTCTTATCTGAAAGTGCGAAATCTGCTCCACAGAAATGTTCTTGAATTAGTGCAGTGAGTGCACCAATCATATTATTTTGCGGAGTGCCATCTGGATTAACCATGATATCTCCTTGTTCATCCTTTAGAGTTTCCTGTTCCATTTTGGCTATCATAACAGGGGAAGATTCAAGTTCCCACCATCTTGCCAGTGCCCCTGTAAAACACTGAATTATTGTTTTGCAAGCTTCTACTTCACTTTTTCCTGCAACACACAGGAGATTATATTCAACAATCATCATATCAAGCATTTGTCTTATTTGTGCTATGGAAAAATTATCAATATTCCACTCCTTATGACTCCCTTCATGAAAGGTGTCCCTAGCTGGAATTTTACCAGCTCCATACAAATCAGGGGTAGCATGTCTTGTGAACTGTGGCTCAAGTGGCTCATAGATGGGAAAAGCATGTTTTTCTGTGTCTGATTCTTCCTGAAGAGAGGCAAAGGTTATTCTTTCAGAACTTTCCTCCATTTTTAACTCAGACTGCTAGGATGGCTTTTCAACTTCTTTAGGGAAAAGCTGAGGGAACTTAGAGATTGGGCTACTAAGTTCATGCGTGTGAATAGATTTTCCCTTTGTTAAAAATGAAGTCGGAATTGGTTTTTCAGACTTATTTAAACTCAATCTGTCCATTTTGACAGACAGATTAGAAACCATATGCCGTGTAGAGATAGACTGCTCAACTATACAATTCTCTAAATCATCAAACTTTTTAAAAGATTCTTGAGAAATATGTCTAACAATTGATAAATCACACTGAACAGAATTCAAAATTCTATGTACATCATTTACAGAAACTTGGACATTGTCTATCTGATCCTTCACCAAGGCAGTTTTAGCTACATTCTTTTCTAATCCAGTGAGAGCAGTATTTGTCCAATTTACCTGCTCACTACTTTCTGAATTCTACCCTCAACACCAACGGCTGCAGTATCTCTTTGAACCAAAGGATATGCATTGGCTGTATTATGTCCTTCTCCTAGGACAATGCTTTTGAAAGGAGGATATGAGGTAGATGTTTCAATCTTACTACCATCTGGGGCTTGCCAGGAATGTGAAGAAGAAGATGTGGAATCAGCCATCAGAACAACTTCTGATTCCATTTTCTTTTTGCAAGAATAAAAGGAAATCCAAACATTTTCTTCTTCCATATATGCTTTCCATTCATTTGCCAATTTTCTTTTTTCTTCAATAGGGAAAGCAAGCCCAAACTCATCAGCCTGAGGATGAGTATATAGATCCCAATTTAGCATCTGCTTCATCCACTGTGCAAGGATCTGGTGCTTAGGACAACCATCCATTAAAGTATAAAACTTATGGATCTCAGGGACTGATGGTTTTTTAACATCTGGAGGCAGATCTTTGAATCTGTATTCAGGGATCAGTTTGTCAGCTTGTTCAACATACCCAAGTCCGTACTTGGGACTGTTTACAGGTCTCATGTTTGTAAAAATGGTTGTCAGCCTTGGATCTTCATTTTCTAGTGTAGGCACTAGATGCATCATAAGAACATGTTCATTCTCATGTGGAAATGGAATGTCTGAACATTTAGGATTAGGACAGGGATTGGTTGAAGTAGAAGGAGGGGCTTCACCAGTCCTAAAGTTATGGTTCTTATGTATGACCATATAGGCTAGATCCTGCAAATTAACCTGCTGACGACATTGTGGACATTCTACACCCAGGGGCTGGAAATTTACAATCTGGGCAAACTCAAATAAAGCAACATGCGAACAATTTGAAACAATAGATGAACAACTAGTATCTGTACAATCAGGAGCTATGTATCTGGGAGACCTTTTACTCTCTGCTTCAACCCTACGCTTGTCAATGGTAGATCTCTTGGGAAAAGACAGAGTGGCTGTGGATTGGTTTTCTGTGATATTAGCAGAGGTAATTTTCTGAATAGCGAGATGCTTAGGATTAGGTATTGTCCAGTGTTCAGGGAAAGATAGATCCTCCCATTTGATGGCTTGGTGTTCCACCTTCTAGTTTTTAGGATCTGTCATGACAACCACACTAGTTTTTGACTCTCGGCTAGGAGCATGGAGGACTGCTGGGAAAAGAGTAGTGGTATGACGGAAACAACCTCTGAATTGTATGGTGATATTGTTTCTTTTCTTTCTCATATCAAACCCTATGGTCTGGATTTGAAGCTATAAGATATCGACCAATGTTTCATCAAAAGTATAAACAGAGAAGTTGGGGCAACAGTCAAACCATACTGGACCATTAGACAATGGTGCAGCAATACCTCCAATCAGGGAATCAGTGTACTTATTATGTGTTAGATCTCTGACTGTTTCTAACACATAAGAATCAACACCTTGATGGACAAGTGCTTGGATTCCCACTCTAATACAACCCAGATGAAAAAATTGAGTTTTCAGATTTCTAGCTTCACCTTGAAGCTCCTTAGGATTCAATAAAGGAATTAACTGTACTCGGTCAGAATTCTCTTCAATAGAACTTATTGACTCTTTAATGGTAATTTTGGTGGTGGCCTTCAGATGCCAGACACCAAGATCACTATATACTTGAGAGGTAGAAATTTTGGGTAAAACCCATTTGGCTTGAGGTTCAGTCTCTTCATATAAATGCTCTGACTCATTAACAACTCTACTACTACTAGTGGCAAACATATCTCTGAGAGGGTCTTGAGTGGCCCTATCCTTCTCTTCTAATTCTCTGAATGAAACTAATTTGTTCATTAAGGATTCCATTCAAAAATTCTTTTTGTAAAGAGAGAGAAATTAAGTACTGAACTTTCTTGAACCAGTCGCGAACTCCGACTTACTGGATCTGATACCAATTTCTAGCAGAGGCTTCTCAACAACCTTGCTTGGCCTTGCTAAGTGTCTCCTTTATCTTCTCAACAGCTCTTTATGTGAACCCAGCGATGAAACCATACAGGAACCTACTTCCCCCATTAACAAAAATTCGGAGCGGAATGCGCTATATGGTTTGAATGGAATGTATTAAATGTGGATACTATGGCGTATTAAACAGAGGTGGCACATACATTAAAGTCGAAGGTTATATAATGCGTTGCAAAATGGTAAGGAGGAGGTCTAGGTCGAGTTTGAACCTATGAACTCCCCCCAGTTAAATGCGCGCTTTACCATTGGGCCATGAGCCCGTACCTTGAAACATATTGCAGTAGACTTATAATTAAAGGCGGTTGTTGAATCTAATGGCGGAAGGAGGGGGCCATCCCTCCTCCACGTGACCCAAACCATATGACCAAGCTTCAAAGCTCAACCATAAGTGGATTTTAAGCATGTTATTATCCACCTAATGATGGTATTAACACTAATTAATTTCCTCGTTAATTATAGGTGCTTTTGGTGGAGTTGCTATTTTTGGAGATTACACCAAACTTGTTGGAGTTAACTCCAGCTTTCCAGATTTGGAGGAGAAAGTGGGAGAAAGTTTGTTTTTTCCATAACTGAGTCAATTTTCAACCAAATTGAGATCATAAAGAGTCATTCTTGGCTAATTGGAATGCTATGAACACATTGGAACATGTTTCAGAGGTATAGGAGATCATCTACAAAGGTTTTTGTTGCCTTGAAGAATTTTCAAGCCTAGGGCCACCAGAAGGGAAGGCCATGCCTAGAGCGTCTAGTAACCAAATTGAGTAAATAAATAGTCATTTCTGATATATTTCAACATTTTGAACTCATTGGAATAGGTTCCGAGAGAATTTGATTCATGTCAACATCAATTTGAGCACAATTGAGCTAATACAAAGGCCTAAGCTATGAAGTTGGACCAAGGAGATGTAGCCCAAGAGGGGTGAAATCCTTCATCAAAACTTTTTTTTAATGGATCAGTTTGTGATGGCTTTCTGATATTTATGTTTCTATTGTTCAACCATTTAAATTCATGCTTTATGGTTTCAAATTCACTCATAAAATTCAGTTTTGATTACCTCTTTGACACGCATAAGCAACAAGGGAACTTTTACATCAAGCATAAGATCAGTAAATAATTTTTATATCTGAAAATGAAATTAGCACAACAAAACTAACATTCAAATTCAGATCACTGTCATAAATTCAATAAACTACACATTGGTCTAGCAACACCGAGCCGTCAGATAACCGAGGGTTGGTGGGGTTGGTCTATCGACACGTGTTGTTTTCATTCGAAAATATTTACATAGTATCTATGTTATCTGTCAACGAAATAGTTGTTGGAAGACCAACAAAAACATCAAAACACCTGCACAATATCATCAGATGTATGACCAAAGTACAAGTCAGTGTATTGATGGCTTATTTTTCTTTAAAATATATATATATATATATATATATATATATATATATATATATATATATATATATATATATATATATATATATATATATATATATATATATATATATATATAACCAGGTTTGAAAAGATGTGGAGGACAAACAAAAAACAGCTAAGTGGGACCCCCATGTAGTGGTTTTGAAAATGTGGAGGGGATTTTGTTTTTTATCTCAACCGTTGATATTTCCCACTGACAGTTTTTCTCAAACCATTTAACGTGGAACTCCCTCCCTACATTAAACTTACATGAGCCTAGGGTCTTGCATACCATAGATTTAGTTCATTGTTAGGCATTGAATAATATGAGTTGTTGATTGGTCCAATATTTGGAAGAAGGACAAACCTTGGTTTTTGTACGCCTGCACTCCATGTATAACTAGTCTCTTGCACCTAATTTCTTCTCTATATTCCTAGAATCTATAAAATGTGATTTCATGCATGTTATTAAGCTTGATAACTCTCTCTATTTTTCTACATTCAATTCCGGACTTGAGCCAACTTGTTTTGAAGATGCATTCCACAATTTGATGAGTTAAGTTGCAATAGAGATATGTAACAACATGGTTAGCCTAACGACGAGTTTTCATATCTTCAAAAGTCTTGAACTATTGGATACAAGAATTTAGGAAAATTAAAAAAAAAAAAAAAGCGAAAGCCAAAATTAGTCTCCAAAGTGGATCTTTCTTTTTTTCAAGATAAAAAACCATCATAGTTTAATTATAAAGAAATAGATACATTTTCTGGAGTTCATATATCATGACCTTTCATCTCTATGTCACATATAAAGTCTCAAAAATAACTCAAAAAGTAAAAAAACTTTTACAACTACTATTATGTGTTTGTACAAGTTGTTTTGAAATACAATACCAACTTACAAATTACTTTCTTTTAGATCCTATTCTTCACAACATATTTGCTAGAATGTTCTAAAAATCCATCTTGATGATAGGAAATAAACATGACAGCTATAGACAATACAAAAAGATAGCCAAATTGTTGAAATTCAACAAGAAAATGCACCACATACTAGTGTGGGATTCCAGTCACACATGAGTGAGGAATTCAAGTGACACATTAGTGTTAAAGTGGGCATCCAATTTTTAAATAAATTGGAAAAATATCATAATCTTATCTCATAACAACTTGTAATACTTAACAAAGTGTGATATACTTAGTTAGCTCAAGAATTTCGAGTTGAGGGTCAAAGATGAGGCATGTAGAGTGATTCTATTATTTATAGGGTCCTGTTAAGTCCCTATATTAATAGTGTAGCCCCTTATTATGTTAGTGTAGCCCCCCTTATTGTTATTATTGTGCCCTTACATTATTATTGTTAGGTCGGCTAGGATTACATTGTGGCCCCACTAGGATTATATTGTGGCCCCATGGACTCCTATATATAGAAGGAGGTTTTGTTCATTTATCATCCAAGAATTGTTCATTTATGTAATGTATTGGAGGTGGACCCCTCGAAGTGGCTTATTTCTAAGGCGTTGATATCTCTTTTCTTCTCTTGTTTGAGCCGCTATACAACATTTGCATCGTGAGCTTTGATTCTAGGTTTCACTGCCCAAAAAGTCATCGAAATTTTCGCTATAACTTTTTCTGTTTAAGTTTCTGTTGAATTTTTTAGAAGTGTTTCAATCCTCAGAAAGATTTTCTAAAATTTCGTGAGCTTGGTTTGCAATATTTTCTAGATATCATCCTGAAGTTAGGTATTTTTTCTGCTCCTAAATGTGTCATTGTGGCATTTGTGCTATAAATTTTTTTTCACGAAGGTTCGTAATCCAACAGATAGTACGTTGAAAATCCCTATGGAAGCCTTTTCAAAATCCTCTTTCAGAGCTTGGTTCGCAATATTTTTGGATATATGATCTGTGGAAGGTAGTGCTTTTTCAGGCTCCTGAATTTCATCTCAAAGAGGTGATCATGGGAAAAGTTCAATAACTCTCTCTCTGGGCATTGGATTGGAGTGTCATAAAAAGTGGTCGCAAGTACATAGACTTTAGTTTCTTGGCTATAAATTTCAGAGACAAAGGACGAAACAGTGACACGTGGCAAGTCCTACAAGTTCGCTCCACTGAACCAGTCTAGAATTAGGTCATTGTGGGAGATTGGACACAACTTTGTCTTGGAGAATCCAAATCAGGTCAGACCTGTGGCATTCAAAAGAGAATTTAGAGGGCTACTTTAGTGCTGAATTTCAAATATTGAAGAGTTTCAATCACAGAGATAATCCAATTTCAATATCGGGCTCCTCAAAAGAAAGAAAAAGGTGTGTATTGTTTTTTTCCCGAATTGCATAAGTCTTGTTTGAAGAATCAAGTTGAATTGATTCCAAGGGAATATTGAAGAAGTTTTGTTAGTAATGGGTTCTATTATGCCTCCAAAAAATAATTCCATACCCATTAAGCCCTCAGAAAGCTATACTATGACGCATGAGGAGGAAGAATTGCAATATGAGATATCAAAATTAAGGTACCAAGTGCAACAAATTTCGATCTTACGAAGAGCAACCAAAGATGACATAGATGGTTTAAAATCAGAAATGGAGGCTAAGTTTGATGGTTTGAAGGATCAAATAATAGCAAATATCGATGATAAATTAGTGGAAGATCACATCGAGCATCAACAACAAGTTCTCCAACTCTCAAAGGATAACCCAACTTTGGTGCAGAATCCAATGAAACAACAGGAAGATCAACATCACATCGAAAGAAGTTATGAAGCAGTCATAGAAACAAGAACTCGACAAGTACGATCAATTTCAGAGTATCTCAGCAAGTGGAAGAACTTTCCTGTAGAATATTTCACATGGGAGGATGAGAATTTTATACAGAAACATCAAGAAATAATCAAGCGTTGAGGACAACACTTGTTTGAAGGAGAGGGGCATGTTAAGTCCCTATATTAATAGTGTAGCCCCTTAGTATGTTAGTGTAGCCCCCTTTATTGTTATTATTGTACCCCTGTAACCCCCATATTGTTATTATTGTGCCCTTACATTATTATTGTTAGGTCGGCTAGGATTACATTGTGGCCCCACTAGGATTATATTGTGGCCCCATGGACTCCTATATATAGAAGGAGGTTTTGTTCATTTGAATCATCGAAGAATTGTTCATTTATGTAATGTATTGGAGGTTTCCCCCTCGAAGTGGCTCATTTCTAAGGCGTTGATATCTCTTTTCTTCTCTTTTTTGGAGCTGGTTACACAACAGGTCCAGTTGCAGTTGTAGCACTAGTGTGGTGTGAGTGCAATCAATTAAATCAAATTAATTGAGTTAAAATCAGTTTAACTAGTTCTAACTGATTGATGAGCTAGTGGAAGATCAACTGAATTAAAATAGATTTAATTCACAATTACTGATATACCAAGTAATTGATGATTCACTATCAATAGTTGCATGCATGTCAATTCTGATGACGACCTAGTTGAGACAAAGGTTAAAGGTAAGTAAACTATCAGTTGCATTATTATTGAATTTCCCGAGTGTAATTATAAAGCCACAGGAGGCCCATGACGGATTCCGCAATCAAGGAGGGTCGGAATTCCTATTTAATTGGAATTATTTTTCCTAGGTATTGCGTAAGCAAGGTAGGCTGAAGGTGGGTAGGAAATTGGCTATGTATTGGTCCAATTTTTCCTAGATTAGTGTGAGACGATTGGTAGAGTGTATGAGGTTCTTGTGAGCACACATGAATTGTATTGTTTCATGATTCTTTGGATGATTATACAATAAATATGGAGGGGTTTTGAGTAGTTTATTTCCCCAGGAAACTCTTTTGTTGTGTGATTTATTTAATTATTTCTCTTACTTGTATGTGTTTGAGCAATCATGATTTATATTCCACAAATATTGTAGAAGGATTTAGTGTCTTGTTTTAGTACATTACATGATCGGATTAAATCCATTGGTGTAATTTCTACATGGTATCAGAGTTGTCTTAGAGATTTTCTACATGGTATCAGAGCACCAGGAATCACAATAGTGGAGAAGAAAATGAGTTTGTGTTGAACAATATTCAAATTTGTAGATGATTTCTTTGGAGCTAGAAGTAGATCAAGATGTATTTCAATGGCTTGAGACTCAAATATGCACTCGAGGGAGATTCGAATTATAGTGCATGGAAGGATAGGATGGAGGCATTGTTAGAGGACAACGGGTTGAAGGAATTCATAGATACTGATATTCCCAAGCCCATGGCAGCAGATGCTCAACTTCTTGATGCATGGTAGGAGAAGGTAGCAAAGGTGAGGAGGATATTATTAGAGGAAATTCAAGATCATATTGTCTCAAGTCTCCATGGCAAGGAAACTCCATATTCTATGTGGAAGGCCTTGAAAAATCTATTTCAAAGTAGTAGTGACCACAGAAAATTGGCACTCAAGGACAAGCTTAGGAAAATAAAAATGGAGAAGGGCGACACAATCCAGAAATACTTGACCAAGTTCACTCAATGTCGAGATGAGCTTGGAAATTTTTGGATTACTATAGCTGATGATGACTTGGTAAGCCTAGCACTTCTAGGCCTTACCAAGAGCTGGAATAGTTACTAGGACTATGTGTGTTAGGTCCCTATATTACTAGTATAGTCCCTTATTGTTGTTATTCTAACCCCCTTATTGTTATTATTGTAGCCTTGTAACCCCCATATTGTTATTATTGTGCCCTTAAATTATTATTGTTAGGTCGGCTAGGATTACATTGGGCCCCACTAGGATTACATTGTGGCCCCATGGACTCCTATATATAGAAAGGAGGTTTTGTAATTTGAATCATCCAAGAATTTTTCATTCATGTAATGTATTGGAGGTTTCCCCCTCCAAGTGGCTTATTTCTAAGGTGTTTATATCTCTTTTCTTCTCTTTTTGGAGTTGGTTTCACAACATTTGGTATCAAAGCTATGAGATTCTAGAGTTTCACTGCTCCAAACAGGTCAGTGTGGAATTTTCACTATAAAGCTTTTTATATGAAGGTTCAGAATCTAAAAAATTTAGAGTGCGAAGCCAAAATCCTTAATAACATCATCAAAAACTTTCAGAGCTTGGTCCGTAATAATTTCGGAGATATGATCTGTGAAAGTTAGGTCATTTTGCAGGCTCCTAAATTTAACCTAAACAGGTCATCGTGGTATTTTCGTAATAAATTTTTTTCTACGAAGGTTCAGAAGCTGAAATTTTTAGAGTGAGAATCCACAATCATGAGGAACATCGTCAAACAATTTCAGATATTGATTCACAAACTTTTCGAAGATATGATCTGTGGAAGTTAGGGATTTTTGAGGCTTCAGAATTTCATCTCAAAGAGGTGATCATGGGAAAATCTTCATAGCTCTCTCTCTGAGCATCGGATTGGAATGCTATAAAAAATGGCCACAAGTGAACGGACTGTAGTTTTTTTTCTATCAATTTCAAAACCGAAGGAGGAAACAATGATACGTGGCAAGTAGTAAAACTTCGCTCTACTCAACCAGTGCAAAATTGGGTCATTGTGGGAGATTGGACATAGCTTTGCCTTGAAGAATCCAAATCAGATCAGACCTATGGAATTGGAAAGAAGATTCAGAGGGCTACTATAGGGCCGAATTTCAAATATTGAGGATCCACAATTATAGAGATAATTCAATTTAAATATCGAGCTCCTCAAAAGCAAGTAAAAGGTGTGTATTTTTTTTTCCGAAGTGCATAAGTCCTGTTTAAAGAATCAAGTTGAATTGATTCCAAGGGCATATCGTAGAATAGATATCAGTATTGGATTCTAAAATTTCCCCTAAAAATAATTAAACACCCATTAAGCCTTTAGAAAGATCTACTATGACTCATGAAGATGAAGAATGGTAACATGACATATAAAAATTACAAGAGCAAGTGCAAAAAATTTCGCTCTCGCAAAGAACAACAAAAAATGACATGGAAGTTTTGAATAAAGGCATGGAAACTAAGATGGATGGTTTGAAGAAAGGCGTGGAATATAAGATAGATGGAATGGAATCTAAGATAGATGGCATGGAAGCTAGCATGGAATCTAAAATGGAAAACATGAAGAATGATCTAAAAGCAAACATGGAAGGTTTGACAAAGTTGATACAAGAAATGTTTCCTAATGGTGAAAAGATAGTAGAGGAAACTCATGATGAGAAAAAAATAAATTTTAATCCTGATTTCATAAAATATAATGTTGGCGGGAAGAACCACCATCTTCCAAAAATGGATATGAGGAAGTTTGATGGAAAGGATCCTGTAACATGGATACTACAGATGGAGCAATATTTTGATCTCCATAATGTGCAAAACACACAAAAGGTATGCATTGCAACTTTACATTTAGAACAAAATACATTTGTATGGTATCGATGGCTTTGCTCCCGTAAAAAATTGTTACTTTGTCAATTTTTACGGAGGAAATGATAGCACATTATGAGGATACAAAGAGCAACACCTTCTTTAGCCAATTGATAAATCCCAAACAAAAGGGTTTAATGGGGGAGCACATTGAGGACTTCCAAAAATTGAATATAAGGGTAACTGATATTCCAGAGGAACACGGGATTGATCTCTTCATAGGTACTTTAATGGATAACATCCAACATGAAGTTCACATTTTGGAACCTAATTCATTAGAGAAGGCATTCGGGTTGGCAAGAAAAATTGAATGTAAAATTATGGTGACAAGGAAGCCTACCACTCACTTCTATAAAGAGGGAAGTGTTGCTACTCCTAGATTTACACAACCTACAAGGTTGACACCACAAAAATTGGAAGAAAAAAGAGCAAAAGGGCTTTGCTACAGTTGTGATAGCAAATACACTAAAGGTCATAAGTGTGCTGAGAAGAAATTATTTTACATAGATTGTGAAGAGGAAGAAGAAATGAACAAGAAGAGGATATACACCAGGAACCAGCCCTAGAAGAGGAAGAAATGAATCCGACCATATCATGTAATGCACTGGCAGGAATTACCACTCCTCAAACTCTCAAGATAGCAGGACAGATCAAGAAGAAAAAGGTAATAGCGTTGATTGATTCAGGTAGCACCCATAATTTTATTCATTGTAAGGTAGCCAAGGAATTAAATTGTTTCCTATACCCAGCACCAGAATGTCAAGTGATGGTTGCAAATGGAGGAACTATAAATTGCTCTGGAAAATGCCATAATATCAAGCTAACCATGGGGGAATATGTGTTGAATATTCCAATGCTTTCCATTCCTATGGGAGGTGCTGATGTTGTACTAGGAGTACAATGGTTACAATCTTTGGGGACGGTAGCTTTTAATTTTCAAGAACTTTTCTGGAAATTTTTTTCAGAAGGAAAGGAAGTCGAATTACGGGGTATTGAAGGGAAGCCAGGAAGGATAATAAGCTCTAATGTCATGACAAAGCTTCTAAAGAAAGAACAACGAGGCATAATTTCACAATTATGCTCACTAGAAGTTCCAACATCAAAATCATCTATTTCTGCAGATCTCCAAAAAGTCTTGGACAATCATTCCAAGGTTTTTGAAACTCCAAAAGGACTCCCACCTATTTTCGATCATGATCATGCTATTCATTTGATTCCGGGAAGTGTTCCTCCAAACATCAGGCCTTATAGATATCCTTATGTCCAAAAGAGAAAAATTGAACGTATGATCTCAGAAATGTTAGAGGTGGGTATAATTCAACCTAGTCAAAGTTCTTTCTCTGCTCCTGTAGTATTGGTACACAAGAACGATGGATCATGGCACATGTGTCTGGATTATAGGGAGCTCAATAAGCTCACCATTAAAGATAAAATTCCCATTCATGTGATTGATGAATTATTGGATGAATTACATGGAGAAATTTATTTTACCAAATTGGATCTTCATTGAGGGTATCATCAAATTAGAATGAAGACTGAAGATATTCCGAAAACAACATTTCAAACTCATGAGGGTCATTATGAATTTTTGGTCATGCCTTTTGGCCTTACCAATGCACCTTCTACATTTCAAGGGTTGATAAATTCCATTTTCAAACCCACCCTTAGAAAATTTGTGCTAGTATTTTTTGATGATATACTAATCTATAGCAGGTCTTGGAAGGATCATGTTGAACATGTTGACAGGGTGCTCAAACTATTGCAGGAGAAACAATTATATACAAAAACATCCAAATGTTTCTTTGGAGTACAAGAGGTGGAATATCTGGGTCATATTGTATCTCACGAGGGTGTTAAAGTAGACCCTAACAAAATTAAAGCCATTAAGGAATGGAAAGTCCCCACAACCATAAAGCAGTTGCGAGGATTTCTCGGGTTAACAGGGTATTATCGCAAGTTTGTTAAGAATTATGGGAGAACAGCAGCACCTCTAACAACATTATTGAAGAAAGATGCATTTTCATGGACTCCTGAAGCAACTAAGGCCTTTGAACGTCTTAAAGAGGCAATGTGCCTAGCACCGGTCTTAGCTACGCCAGACTTCACAAAAACCTTTATTGTGGAATTTGATGCCTCAGGAAATGGAATTGGTGCAGTTTTAATGCAGGAAGGAAGACCCATTGCTTTTGAAAGTCGTCCAATCAAAGGAAAGTATTTACAAAAGCCTATTTACGAGAAGAAAATGTTAGCAATACTGCATGCACTAAAGAAATGGCGAACTTACCTAATGGGAAGACACTTCAAGGTAAAAACTGATCATGATAGTCTTAAACACCTTTTGGAACAAAGACTATCTTCAGAAGAGCAGCAAAAATGGGTCACAAAGATGTTGGGTTATGACTTTGAAATAATCTACAAAAAAGGAAAGCTTAATGTTGCTGCAGATGCACTCTCAAGAAAGAATGAAGAGGTGGAAGCATTGCTTTGTGCCATTTCTATTATCCAACCAGATTGGATAACCTAAGCAAGAGATGAATGGAAGAAGGACAAAGATGTATGGACACTCATTCAAAAGTTGCAGCAAGATCCTAGTACATCTGATACATTTAGTTGGAAAATGATTCCTTATGGTACAAATATCGCTTATATCTTTGTAAGAATTCCCAACTAAAACAAAATATTCTTCTGGAATTGCACACTTCTCCTTTAGGAGGACACTCAGGATTTTTAAAAACTTACCACAGGGTGAAGAAAGAATTTTTTTTGGGATGGCCTTAAATCTGATATTCAAAAGTTTGTGGCGGAATGTTTGGTTTGCCAGCAGAATAAAGTGGAGACAATTAAGACCCCGGGACTTCTACAACCTTTATCCATTCCAAGTCAGCGTTGGGAGGAGATTTCAATGGATTTTATCACCGGTTTACCTAAGTCTGAAGGAAAGAATGTCATCATGGTGGTAGTTGATAGACTTACCAAGTATGCACACTTTTGTGCATTATCTCATCGATTTAAAGCAAGTACAGTTGCTACTACATTTGTGGACAGAATTCAAAAGCTACATGGAAGCCCAAGGGTTATTGTGAGCGACAGAGATCCCATTTTTACGGGAAATTTTTGGACGGAGTTAGTTTCTTGTTTGGGTACTCAATTAGCTCATAGCTCATCTTATCATCCTCAATCTGATGGTCAAACAGAGATAGTAAATAAATGTTTGGAAGGATATCTTCGTTGTTTTGTATCTGATAAACAAACACAATGGGTCAAGTGGTTACCTCTCGCTGAATGGTGGTATAACACATCCTTCCATACTGCAGCAAAAATGACCCCATTTATGGCACTTTATGGATATCATCCACCATCGATCACATCATCTTTAAGGGAAAATTCGAAGGTTCAAGCAGTGGAAGATCACATCGAGCATCAGCAAGAAGTTCTCCAACTCTTAAAGGATAACCTGAATTTGGCACAAAATCGAATGAAACAATAAGCAGATCAACATCGCAGCGAGAGAAGTTTTGATGTAGGAGATTGGGTATTTTTACGGCTACAACCATATAAACAAATGTCCCTCAAGCAAGCTAAGAAGGATAATAAATTATCGCCAAAGTACTATGGTGCTTACAAGGTGTTGCAAAAGATTGGTACTATGGCATACAAATTGGAGCTTCCTGCTTCTTCGCGAGTACATCCAGTTTTCCATGTTTCATGCTTAAAGAAGGTTATAGGTGAAACTCTTCCAGTTCAAACAATATTGCCAGAACTTGATGAGGAAGGAAAAATCATATTGGAACCTAAAGTGGTCACGGAAACAAGAACTCGACAGCTACGGAATCGATCAATTCCAGAGTATCTCATCAAGTGGAAGAACTTACCCACTGAAGATTCTACATGGAAGGATGAGAATTTTATACAGAAGCACCCAGAGCTACTCAAGTGTTGGGGACAACACTTTTTTTAAGGAGAGGGGCATGTTAGGTCCCTATATTACTAGTATAGTCCCTTATTGTTGTTAGTGTAACCCCATTATTGTTATTATTGCACCCTTGTAACCCCCATATTGTTATTATTGTGCCCTTAAATTATTATTGTTAGCTCGGCTAGGGTTACATTGGGCCCCACTAGGATTACATTGTGGCCCCATGGACTCCTATATATAGAAAGGAGGTTTTGTAATTTTAATCATCCAAGAATTTTTATTTCATGTAATGTATTGGAGGTTGCCCCCTCGAAGTGGCTTATTTCTAAGGCATTGATATCTCTTTTCTTCTCTTTTTGGAGCTGGTTTCACAACACTGTGAATGGGAGGGAGAAGTTACCAGATTGGGAGTGACTATGGTCAGATTTGGTACAAGAAGATTTTTGGTGGAATACCAAGGATGGATCCTCATCCAACACTGATGATGAGGAAAATTGTGCCTTAGCTGGTAAGGCAAAGAAGGGGAAGGGGAAGAAGACACATTCCAAATTTGAGACCAGAAAATAAGGCAAGAAGTGTGACATATCAAAGTGAAATGTTTTCACTATCATGATCATGGACACTATGCCACAAATTGTCCACAAAGAAGAAGAACAACAAGAAGGATACCGAAGCTGCAGCGGGTAAAGCTTTGGCCTTACAGTTTGAGTTGGACTTCTCTCTCATTGCATGCATGGTGTCAATTTTGATGGGATCTATGTGGTACTTGGATAGTGGAGCATCTTTCTACATGATGGGAAACAAAGAAATTTTGTGTAGCTTGGAGGAGAAGGATATTCAAATGCACATCGAGATGGGTGATGATGGGAGGTATAGCGCTACCAGGATTGGTACAGTTACATTCCAAAGACATTCAAGTAAAACTTTCATATTAAAAGATGGCATGCATACCAGTCTATGTTGGAGGATCTTGGATATGATGTGGTTTTCAGTGAAGGAAATACATTCCTTCGTCACAAAGCGACAGGACAGGTATAGAATATTGGGATTCGTGTGAAGAACCTCTACAAACTTGATGTAGATGGTTGCGCAACATTGAGAAATAAAGCAGGGGAGGTGGTCAGCAGGGATACATGTGAGTTATGGCACAGGAGTTTGGGCCATCTACACGACAATGCTTTAAGGATCATGCAATAGATTTCCACAAGTCTTCCAAAGGGTAATCTTGCGCAGATAAACACATGCAAGGGATGTATCATGGAGAAGTATACTAAAGAAACTTTTTATGAGAAGGAGAACCGAGCAACGATAATCCTTGAGAGATTTCACTCAAACATGTGTGGACCATTCTCTATGGATTCCAAAGCAAAGCACATGTATTATGTGATTTTTGTTGATAATTTTTCTAAAAAGTGTTGGATCTTCTTTCTACAGAAGAAAGATTAGACGTTCTTCAAGTTTTGTGAGTTCAAAGCACTAGTAGAGAAAGATATAGGGAAGAAGGTGAAAGCTCTAAGGAGCGACAATGGTGGTGAGTATATCTCTAATTAATTCAAGAACTTCTATGCCAAAGAAGGAATTTGGAGAGAATTGATTGCACCTCATAACCCACAATAGAATGGGGTTGTAGAAAGAAAGAAAAGAACCATTTCAGGAGAAGCACAAGCTATGTTACAAGATCAGGTCCTACCATTGAATCTGTAGGTAGAGGCATGCAACACAACGGTATTTTTGTAGCACTATATTCCTGATCGAATACTTGGCATGAGTACACTAGAGGAGGCATTTTTAGGTAAGAAATCAAATGTTTCATATTTTAAAATTTTTGGCTCATATGTCTATTGTCATGTGACCAAAGATGACAGGAAGAAGCTAGAACCAACAATAGAGGTTGGGATATTTGTGGGTTACACTGATACTTCCCACAACTATCGGGTGTATTTGTCGGCTAACAGGATGACAGTTGTCAGGAGAGATGTAACATTTGATGAGGAGAAAGCCATGTGATTGTCCCTTGAGAGGGAGCTTGACTTGCATGTATATGAGGAACTCTTAGTTCCAAAGGATGAACCTCAGGATGTGGATCAGCCACAAGCAGAGGATCATGGAGTGGCAGAAACCACTCATGAAGATCCATCCACCATAAATGGTAGGAAGTGCACCACAGAGGCTGATAGATTTATGCTAGAGACGATAGAGCATGTAGGTGCACCTATATTACAGCGCGGGCAGAGAAGGTATAGGTATACTGGATACATGGCTCTTATGAGTGAGTGTATTGTGACAGAACCATCCTCTTTTGAGGAAGCAATGCAACAACCAACATGGGTTGATGCCATGGTTGAGGAGTATGACTTCATTATTAGAAAAAGTGCATGGGAAGTGGTCCCAAGACCAGTGGGGAAGTGAGTGGTTGGATCCAGGTGGATCTACAAGGTGAAGCAAACAGTAGATGGGAGTGTGGAGAAATACAAGGCTATATTTGTGGCCTAGGGATTCTCACAGGTAGAGGGGATTGACTATGAGGATACTTTTGCACCGGCTGCAAGGTATTCATCGATTAGATCTATCCTTGCACTCTCAGTGCAAATGGGGTGGTAGATACACTAGATGGATGTAAAGACAACCTTTCTCAATTGATTTATTGAGGAAGAAGTGTACATTAAGCAACTAGAAGGTTTTGAGACCTTTGACAAGGAGTCGCATGTGTGCAGACTCAAGAGAGCACTGTATAGGCTGAAGCAAGCACCTCGTGCTTGGTACACCAAGATCAACAGCTCTTTCACCAGGTTGGGCTTCACAAAGAGTGAAGCGGATGAGAACCTATATCATATTGTGGTTGATGGTAAGCATTTGATTATTTTACTTTATGTTGATGATTTTATACTGACAGATGATGAGAATCTAATAACTTCTTGCAAAGAGGATCTTTCAAGGGAGTTTGAGAAGAAGGACATGGGGCTCTTGCATTATTTCCTTGGCTTGGAAATATGGAAAAGAGATGGGGAGATATTTTTATCTCAGGGCAAGTATGCCAAGGAGATTCTGAGGAAGTTCCACATGGAGGGCAACAAACCCATGGAGACTCCTCTTGCAGGAAACTAGAGGAAGGAGGATGCTACTTTAAGTGAGGTAGTGGATGCTACTGTTTATAGGCAACTTGTGGGTTCACTTATGTATTTGGTGAACACACGACCAGACATATGCTACATAGTTAAACAACTTAGTCAAGCTATGGTTAAGCCTACCAAGCTCTTTTGGAAGGCAAGGAAGCATGTTTTGAGATATCTCAGGGGCACTACAGAGTATGGATTATGGTACAGAAGTACAGAGGGAGTGAAGTTTCAATGATTCACCGATGCAGATTGGGAAAGTAGTCCATCAGACAAGAAGAGTGCATCATGGGGCATTTTCAACATAGGATCAACAACAATTTCTTCGTACAACAGGAAGCAGATATCAGTTGGACTCAATTCGGGCGAGGTAGAGTACATGGTAGCTAGTCAGGCTGCATGCGAGGCCATAAGGATGAGGAAGATACTTGTTGGTTTGTTTGGTCATCATATGGATCCGACGGTGATACATTGTGATAACCAGAGTTGCATGAAACTCTCGGTTAATACATTATTCCATGACAGGTCCAAGCCTATTAACATCTGGTACCACCATCTCAGATATTGTGTTCAAAGGATGATTATTTTGTTGCAGTATATTCCCACGAAAGATCAGGATGCAAATATCTTGATGAAGGCGCTTGCAAAGAGAAAATCGAATACCACAGAGTCAGGATCGGGGTAGTAGATAACCCATTTCTTATAGAGAGGGAGGTTGAAATTCAACAATAAAATGCACCACATACTAGTGTGGGATTCCAGTCACACATGAGTGAGAAATTCAAGTGACACATTAGGGCTAATGTGGTCATCCAATTTTTAAATAAATTGGAAAATAAATTGTAATCTTATCTCATAACAACTTGTAATAGCTAACTAAGTGGGATAGACTTAGTTAGCTCAATAATTTTGAGTTGAGGGTCAAAGATGAGGCATGTAGAGCGATTCTATTATTTACAGGATCCAGTTGTAGTTGTAGCACTAGTGTGGTGTGAGTGAAATCAGGTAATTCAAATTAATTGAGTTAAAATCAATTTAACTAGTTCTAACTGATTAATGAGCTAGTGGAAGATCAAGTGAATTAAAATAGATTTAATTCACAAGTAGCGATATACCAAGTAACTAATGATTCACTATTAATAGTTGCATGCATGTCAATTCTGATGACGACCCAGTTGAGACAAAGGTTAAAGGTAAGTAAACTATGAGTTGTATTATAATTTCCCAAGCGCAATTATAAAGCCACGAGATGCCCATGATGGATTGCACAGTCGAGGAAGGTTGGAAATTCTATTTAATAGGAATTTTTTTGCCTAGGGATTGCATGACAAAGACAGGCTGAAGGTGGTCAGGAAATTGGCTATGTATTGGTCCAATTTTTCCTAGATTAGTGTGAGACGATTGGTAGGGTGTATGAGGTTATTGTGAGAACACATGCATTGTATTGTTTCATGATTCCTTGGCTGATTATAAAATAAAGATGGACATTTTCTTTCCCCAAGGAAAATCTTGTGTTGTGTGATTGATTTACTTATTTCTCTTACTTGCATGTGATTAAGCGATCGTGATTTATATTCCGCGGATATTGTAGAAGGATTCAGTATCTTGTTTCAGCACATTGCATGATTGGATTGAATCCATTGGTGTAATTTCTACATGGTATTGGAGTTGTGTTAGATATTTTCTACATATATTGCAGGGAACTATCCTGAAAAGACCATTAATAATGGATACTCCCTGAGTTGTAGAGAGTATCGTTATTGATGGCTTGGTAGAAGAGCATTTGTGGCAAGAAGTGGCATCCCCCAAACTGGATCTCTCGGTATTATGCCTTGGCACTCCGAGACCTACAACCTCTCGTAGATCTAACCAAATGATAATCAACCTACAAACTGATTTTAAACTTAAATAAGATGTGATTAAAGGCAAGAAACTAAGTATAGTTCACAATAAATAGATCAAAATATAATTAAGGAACTTCCTGGGTTGAAATCTTGTCCCATCATGCTCTGGATGGTGACTTCAATATGGTATATCCTCTAGCATCATAACATCATCATCCAGGTTGATCGAGAGGGTAGTACGTGTGTTCAGAATGCGCCCTTCCTCTCTAGGTTGGTCGATCTTTGTACAGACTAAGGTTCTTTAATTTCTAAAAATTTAATATTCACTTGAGCTAGGAAGAAGTCAACCACAAGGTTGGGAAATTCATTGCAATTGAAGGCTAAATTGATTGTTCAAGCATGTGAAATATTTCCCTTCAATATTATAGCCACAAAACCATTATGCTTATAAATTATCATTAAACACAACAAATATACTTTGAGAATTAAAAAATAATAATCCCATAATTAAACATTATGAATCCAAAATATAATTCTCAAAATAATTAAACAATATGAATCCAAAGTATAATTCTCAAAATGGATGCATGAAACATATCCTTTAGTATATGAATCTTCAGAAAACATTTGATTTTTAACATTTTTATTTCCCAAACCTGGGTCGTTTGCTACACTATTTTTTCATCCTATAATTAATATTGTTTTCCCCAGGTTTTAGTTTCTACCAAACTAAATCATTTTTAGGGTTTCAATTTCTACCAAACATATTTATGAATTTGTCAAGTGGATCTGTTGATTCCATTTTAATGGAGGATTGTGTGAATGGAACACACTGGATTAATAAGGTAGTGTACAGTGGTAAGTTGTTAGTAATCCAATAGCGTAAAATGGTAAGGTGTAAGTGAAAATAGAGCAAGGTAGAAGGTCATAGTGAACATATGAGCTCAATTTATCTTTAATTTCAAATGTTACCTTGTTTAATAAAAAAAAAAAACTCAGACTCCCCTTCTTCTTATCATCCTTTCCTTATACCTTCATTCATAACTGCTTGTTAGCATTTTTGCATATCATGATTTATGTTACTGCTTGTCATCCTTTTTGCATATCATGATATATGTGTTTCATCCATACTATGATCAAACCTTAGGATAGGTTTTACTATGGGCGCCTCATATATGTGGGGAAAGGATAGGTTTTACTATGCGCGCTTCATATATGTGGTGAAAGGATAGGCGTTAATAGATATTGTAGAGATAGACATTACGAATATAGGACTGAATGTAATCGTTTAGAATTTACGAATTTGTGCTGGTAAACTATATATAACATAATTTTTTTCCATTGAAAAAGAGATTCTAATTTATGATAGTTTTATTTATGATAATATGGAATTATTAAATATTTACTGGATATTGGTGATTTCTTGAAATCATTTATTTCTTTTTAGAATTAGAAGTAAAATCTTGCTTTTCTTTTTATTAATTAAGAGTTCATTTTTCTTAAATGTAAAGAAATAAGTTAAAGGTTCAAGATCTAGAAATATTGCAATAAATAATGTCAACTTAAGGAAAATCCAAAATATCATCTAACTATATATAGTTGAGTCTAACAAAATCACATATCACATACAAATCAAAGTGGTGCAGACTCATAACTTACCATGGAGTAGCTTAGAGCTAAAAATTTCCATGAAATTCAATGGAGTGAAAAAGTAATTCAAAAAATATATATATGGTTTGGGAACAAGAAGTGACCTAGACCTACCACGAGTGAATGGGAAAAAATATATATTAGTAGTTTCCATTTTCCTGCAATAAATTATATTTAATACATACTTAAAATTTGTTGATAAGAAATTATATATGAGTAGATTCTATTTTCTTGCAATAAATTATATTTAATATATATACTTAAAAGTTGTTGATAAGAGGTATTTTATGGTAAAAATAAGATAAATGAGATTCTATAACATATTTATGTTAGTGATATCTAAAGGCTTCCATGGTAGCTAGAGATAGGCAAGTTTTTACATTAGGTGTCGTCATGAATCAGAGTGACCACCTAATTAGCCATGATCCATCCTTATTCATGACCACCTAACTAGCCATGATCCATCCTTATTTGTTAAAGCGTCGTCTCTCCCTCTAGTTCGTCAACCAAAATTGTGATAGCTTCCAATCATCCACTATTATTAATTGGTTGGGAGGATGTTTGATTCATGACATTGTTGGAAAAAGGATCATCTTCCTTGATTAATTCTCTTAATTTAGTTCTCTCTATTAACAGTCATTAGATACATCAATTCATTTGTTCATTTGATTTCATGTTATCCTTTATCTTAATTCCCACCTTGTTTATTAGTAACTTGGAATCCCTTTTAATAACTTAATTACATATCTAACCAATGGGTTACTTCAATTGATTGTTGCCAAAATTACTTGGCATTTAGCTAGTTCCCTGCAATTTGGATCTTGGTTAAAATCTCTTTGATTAAGATATGCTAGTCTACATTAATGTTAGAGTGCATGTATTTCTTGCATGTCATGAATTTACCCCATTATTTTTAATTCGTTGCTTGCAAAATATTCATAGACAAAAGTGAATCTCCCCGTGTTATAATGCCTCATACCCCTCACAACTTAGGTTCCTTTTCAAAGCTCCATTAGAATTTAATTTGGAGAAAAAGGAATTTATTTGCATCATCGTTTCTTTTATATGTTTCTTTCCTCAAAGTCTTAATTTGTATTCATAACTTCTAGAAAGAAAAAAACCTATAATTCTAACTTTAAAATGTGTTCTTACAATATCTAATTCACACGTTTTTTTTTACTTGGACTTTTTAATTTTCTTAAATTTACTAAAAATATCAAGAAAAAATTATTCTTTAAATTGTCTAAATTATTTAACATTAAAATATTCCAAAAATTAATTCAATTTATATATTCTTTGTGAACATAACCAATTCATTTAAACTTCATAAATATAATATAAAAAAACAAATTAAACATAATATTATTTTTTATCTCATAATACAGACACTTCATTCGGTTCATATTTACTATACTGCAAAGATAAGAATAATGGCATTGCCTTTGTTGAGAAATTGACATTAGAATTCTAGTTGAGACCGTCTCTTTAGAAAGAGCTTACTAACATTGGCATGGCATGTTTACACCTCTCATCATACCGAGGATAATTTTGTCTTAACATTTTTGTGTTGTGTTTTAAGATAAAATAAGATTCCTTTCACTTATAACATGACACATTATCTATATGTGTGTGTGTGTGTGTGTGTGTTGAGATTCAACAAGATCCTAGTGAAAATTATGCACCTACACTAGGATGGAGCCTCAGGCTATTTTTAGGTGGATTTCTATTTATAGATGCATGAGAAAATTCTATTTATAGATTAGGTCTATTTAGAGAGGTATGTGAAATTTCTATTTATAGATTTCATGTCTATTTATAGATGCATGTCGACTATTATTATCCCTTAATATTAGTTGGACAATAAACAGTAACCTATTCTCAATGAGCACTTGGAAATAGTTGTTAACTGAAGTGGAAAATCAGTTAGCTAAGCGAATTTAGAGTTGAGTGGTTGGTTGGTGGGACATGCAAGTGTACTTAGTTTTAACTGAGTGATTCGAAGTTGTAACAGAGTTGGAAGTGTAGTTATGAAAGTTGTAAAGTAGTTTAACTCAGTTAAGTGAGTTAAACTCAGTCTTGTTAGTTGTAACTGAAGATACACTAGTGAGAGATCAAGTGAATTAATTATTAATTAATTCACAATCAGTGGTCTCACATGCAACTGAAGATTTACTACTATTAACTACATGCATGTTAGATCTAGTGGAGACCCAGTTGAGATGTAGGTGAAAGGGATAGATTAACTATCAATTGTGACATTATCGATTGCACACATGCAACCACACACACATTGGATGTGCCCATGAGGATTGCGTAGTCAAGGAAACACGGGGGTGTCACTCACAAACCAATATTATATCACGTGCGTTCATATTGGGGTAAAAAAAATCAAAAAATCAAAAAACATTATATTGCCTTTATAACTAGAGGGGAGGGGTTTTTTTTATTTATTATATAAAATATTTATATTTTGAGGTATTTTTTTTAAATTTTTATGGCCAAGCGGAGTTAGGAAAGTCGTGGAAAGGCGAGAAGGCAAAGACCGCGAGGGGGAAAATGCGATTTTTGGTTTGAAAATGCGATTTTTGGTTCGACTGGTGCATTTGGAGTAGAGCAAGGTTTTGGTTCGACTGGTGCATTTGGAGCACAACTCACCTTCCCTTTTAGTCTGAGGTGCTGTCCACCTTTTACTCGGCATCTACACTTTCATCTCTATATGCTTGGAGATCTATAAGCTTCTTGGAGATTGTGTAATAGATGCATTTCATTATCATACAAAGGATGGGGTGCCAGTTAGCTGCCGTGGATGGAGCCGGATGCACGCATTGATAGATTCATTCATTTAGGGAAGCGTGCCTCACCAGCTTTTGAAGTCAATAGCCTTACCACAGTCGATAGCCTACTGCTTTTGTCTATTTGGTCTATGAAGGTGCATTTGGAGCAGAGAAAGGTGGGAAGACAGAGCGCGGAGAAGCACGAGAGAATAGGAAAATCTAATTTTGAGCTTTGGTTGGAGTTTTGGTTCGATTGGCTTGGACTGGAGGAGCGGGGTTAGGGAAGTAAACACGATTCTGAGTTTTCAGCTGCGATTGCTTCAACTGGTATGTGAGATATTTGTAGAATTTTTGAACTTTGCTCCTATACCATAGAATGAAGCTTGCTTTGATGGGATTGATTAGCCTTTCGCTCCATAGAAACAGACTTATTTATGACCTTGATCTCCAGTGGATAGGTCTGCAGCTTATAATCAGAGATTAGAGCTGATGGAGAAGCAAAAATACTAGCTAGAGAGTGCGGTCTTGAAAGGGTTCTTCCCTTATTCATTCATTCTCTTGAAACAGAGCTAAAATGATCTTTCAGTACCTTTTCTATCCTTGATAGGACCTGTAGCCTAATCTCTGTAATTAGGGCTTTGTAAAACTGCCCAGAATTTCTACTTCTTGCTTCCACAATTTCGGTCTAGGGAACTTGATCTTTCTTGAGGTATAGTAATGCCAAACTGATTTTCTTTCTGCCCATTGTCCAAAGCCTTACCTCTGATATCATGTTGAGAAATATAAGGCAAAACAGATATAGAATTTATTACTTGATTTCTTGGCAATTCTTGACACTTTCTTGTGAGTTAACTTGGAGCATTAGTATTGTTATTTAGTTCTGTTTTATCATCAAGACACTTAGTTACTAGGTTGAATCGGGTATAAAGAGTATTTGACACTTCTTCTAGGGCATACAAATGCACAGAACCATACCATAGATGATTTTGTCTCTTTCAAGGGATTCTAGATAGGCATTTGACACCTTCTAATGCCCAAAACAATTTGTAACAGAAACAGGATATGCATACCAGAGATTTGGAGATATTTGTAGAATTTTTGAACTTTGCTCCTATACCATAGAATGCAGCTTGCTTTGATGGGATTGATTATCCTTTCGCTCCATAGAAACAGACTTATTTATGACCTTGATCTCCAGTGGATAGGTCTGCAGCTTATAATCAGAGATTAGAGTTGATGGAGAAGCAAAAAAACTTGCCAGAGAGTGCGGTCTTGAGAGGGTTCTTCCCTTACTCATTCAGTCTCTTGAAACAGAGCTAAAATGCTCTTTCAGTACCTTTTCTATCCTTGATAGGACCTGCAGCCTAATCTCTGCAATTAGGGCTTTGTAAAACTGCCCAGAATTTCAAAAGGGGTATTTCTAAGCAGGCATTGCAACAAAAAATTTGAGAATCACATGGCTATGTTCAAAATCTATTTATAATTTGAATGCCTCATTACATTGTTTCTCAAACATAGGAATCCTTTGCAGGTCTACAATCTATGTATCAGGTTCCATATTCTAGATGATCTGAAGGAATGAGAAATGATTAGTGCATTGATTGACTGGATTTTTACGTGCATAAGATGTATGCTGCTATTATTTGATTTTATTAGTAGTCTCTTTCAAACTGGGCCTTGTTTTAAACGTGGTGTTCGTTCACCGGTGATATTTGCTGAAATATTAAGCAGTGGCTTTGGAAATCACTGTTATCTCTGCCCTATCTAAATGATATGAGTTTCAAAGGGGCGAATATGTTTGCAAGCAGGTCCCAAGTCCATGTTTACGTCCTAAAACCTTCTAATTATCAAGGATTATCAAGGAATGTAAAAGCTAATTCAACTTAACAATTTACATCAGGTCACTGCATCCATAAATGAGCACTTAATCTTTGTATTTTTCCTTTCTATTTCTTTTATTCTCAATCAGTAAAATACGAAGAATTTCTTTATATATCAAAGAAAAATCAGAATTGGGAAACTAAGAGCCAAGACCTAGATGAGCAGAGTCTCAAAGAATTCAAAACTTTAGAATCCATTTCATACCAACGAACAGTAAAAGCTATGATGGTTTGGTTTTGACACGGTTTTGACCTCTTTAGGACACAAAAAATGATGTAAATAAGTCCAAAATTGAGGCAGATTTAGAGCTTAAGCTTGCTTATAAGTTTGTCAATGTTTGACTCAATAAATCAACTCTCAAATCTGTTTTAGTACTCTGTTTTATTTCTGGTTTTAGTTCCATTTGAGGAATCCATCGATAGTACATTTTGAATCAAAGTGTTTCATCACAATATTAAAAGTTATTCATGTTTTTTGGAGAAACCAATATGTTTGTGGAATTTTACTTACTTTTTCATTTATTTATGTGCAAAAACAGATGGACTTGTCTTATAAAATTACTATCGATGAAGAGGAACCTGTCATTGGCATTGTCAGGTGTCGAGAAGGTTGTACATTTGCTGAAATCCGTGATGAAATTATGGATGATGGAATCGTTGAATACCCTTTTGATTTTATCCATGATGGAGTAGCTGTAAATCCAAAGCAAGAGAAGAAATGGAAAGTTTATACAACACTTTTAGGCATCAAGAGGAAACTAGACACATTTGATGTGGAAACAAGGTGTTCAAACACAATGGAAGCAATACCAATCTTTGAAAACATTGAAGAGAATGTGGAGGAACCTATGCATAAACAACCAAGAGTTGAAAATATGCCTTTGATAGTGGAAAAAGCCACAATTGTTGATTCTTGTGTATTGGCATCTTGGGAAAAAAAAGTGAAAAGTTTAATGGAAGAGTTTGTCAATGAGAAACTTACTCTCAAAGTATATTCAGAAAAAGGAGAATCTAAAATAAAGATCCATTGTGAAATTTGTGGCATTTATTATGGAACAGGTGATGTATCCTTGGTAGCGCGAACAATGCGCAACTTCAAAAACCATCATATGAAAACAACGTCCCATCAACAACGCCTTTCAATGCCAAGTGGTAGTGAAATTCCTTCATGTAAAAAAGTACAACAAACAACGGTGGTTGGAGATCGATTTCATATTGATCAAGCAATCAAACTTCTAGATGATTTCAACAAGACACAAGAGCCTAATTTGTTCAAGGTGGTGGAAGCAACACTTGCAGACTATAAGGACATGAAAAAAGAGAGAGTTGAATGTACACGATGCAATAAATGGTTTTGTTTGGTTCCGACAAGTGGTAATATTGTCAGTTCTTTAAATGAACACATGAAATCAAAGAAACACACTACTACTACGACAAATGAGGCTTCACATCAGGAGATTGGGCTGAGGAGTGGCATAGTTGGGAGACCTAAGAAGCCTACCAATGATAAGTCCCATCAAAGTTTGACTAGGTTCTTAGTGCCATCATCACCATCAGTATTACATAGGGGTTCTACAAGTGAAACTCCTACTTCAGGTGTGTTAATTAGTGGTTAATTAATAGTTTAGACTAAACTTGAATAGGAATTTGTATATTATTTTATTTATCGTACTTCTAATTAATTAATTAATTATTTATTTATTATGTTGTCATCTTGTTATAGCTCAATTGTCTCCCTTGTTACTACAATGTTGGGGGTATTGGTATCCTTATATTGATAGAAATGGGGAGAGATTGGAAACAAAGGTCCTAATGGATGATCAAAGGGGTGGAAAATTATGGGCCATAGAGAAGCATACCAAGATCATGCTATGTTATGAGGGTATTGAATGTCGTATAGATGGTACATATAGGCATATTCATTGCCAGAGGGGTTCTGAAACAGGGATCCCTTTTGATTCACTAACATGTAGATTTTGTAAGTTGGTTCCAGAATGTAATGACTTCAGGATGCGATTATATCGTGAATCAAGGTGCACCAATAAAAGAAGTGAACGAGATACAGGAAAACGTAGAAGATTGGACTATTTGACTCAAAATGAATTGAAGAATGCTGCAAGGGTTACAAATGCTAATCATAGATCAACAATGTGAGCTCTTTGGTGGGAGAGGACAAAGGTTGCTACACTCTCTATTAGAACGAGATCTCTAAAGGAAAAGTTGTTTGAATCGGCAGGAAGGAAGGATGTCTTTAGGTTTTGTAAGGATGTTTGTGAAGCACATAAGCAAGGAAAATTACAAGGTAAAGATGCAGTTTGGGAATTTTTCAAGGATATATTTCATAATTTGATTCATGAAAAAGCAGGGAGAAGGTATAGTACATCCACAAAATCCCTTTATGAGATGATCAAGTTATGGGGAGGTCCTAGATTACATAACTTTATTAGCTTGAATATGGATGGTCCTTCAATATCTACAACTTTAAAGCAAGTTAGAAAGTCATTGACATATATTCCAGGGGAGCACGAACACATTTTTTAGGCAGTTGGAAAAATTTATGCTTCTTATAAAGCCAAACATGGTATATATGGACCAATTCCTGTATGCCTTGCAGAAGATGAAACAATTGTGAAAAAATATGTTAGGTGGGTAGAAAAAAGCGATACACTGGTGGGGTTTTGTGGTTTGAAAGAAGAATATCAATGCCAATCACATTTCTTGGTGACAGTTGGTGGGGGAGATGTAGGCTATGAGATTATAACAAATTCTTTTAAAAACAATGTTATTGGACACTATGCACATGTTATTATTGCAAACCCTTTACATGAAAAACTTCCTCATTTGGTTGTGGTTGTTCATCCAACATGCAATAAATTCAATGCAAATTTTGTTTATCAACAATGGGAAAAGGTAGAATTTATGTGGAAGAAACACGTAGAAAACAATTTGGGACCTATTGTTGGTCATTCCTCGGATGGGGATAGTAGAAGAAGACAACTTATGTTGAAGGATTATTCTTCAACATCAGGTCCTCGATATCAAATTCCTTGGGAAGGGTGGAGGCTAACTGGGTTGTACAATGGTTGCAATGTAACAGGATTGCATGACCAAGATTACATCCACAACGGCAAAAAGCTAGTGAATCCTTTGTTTAGCGGTCGGCGAGAATTGGTTTTAGGAAATGAGTACATAAGTTTTGGCCATGTCAGAATGGTTTATCACACTTTTAAAGTGGATGATCACAAGCTTAAGTGTGAAGATATAGAGAGGATAGATCGACAAAATTGGGGTTCCGCACAACGAATTGCTTCAAGGCATGTTCAGAGGTGTTTGAAAGAGTTGAGAAGTACACCAAGTGGAAAGTTAGAGAGGACACTAGCTACAGAGACTTACCTAATGATTGTTGCTGACTACATTGACATCTTTATGTCTTGTAGTTTGAGCCTCTGGGAAAGAGTGCGAAATGCTTCACGAGTTCATCATTTCTTCACATTATGGTTATTTTGGGTACAAAAACAATCTCATACTAATGTCAACATAAATTTCATCAGCAGAGAGGCATATCAAGATGTGAGAATTTCTTGTCATTTTGCAGTTTTGTTGATGAGATTGTTTCGAGATCAATACTCTAACTTGCCATGTGTTTTTCACTTGACTGGGTCAGATGTATGTGAGAACTTCTTTAGCAAATTTGGTGGGATGGTTGGAATGGAGAGGGCTTATGATTTCACTGACTTGCTTCATGCTGTTGGAACCCTTAATAGAGTTGTTGAAGAAGAATCAAATTCCCAAGGGCTTCATTTTAATAAATCCCATAAGAAGCAATAAAACATTTGGAATAAATTGCACCAAGAAACAATACAAAATACTGACATATTGTCGCAATATGATTCAATATCCACAGACGCTAAAATTGTAGAAGCCCTTAAGAATGGATTGAAGGATGCACAAGACATTTTATCAACTCTTGGAATGAAACCAGAAAATGACACTCAATGTTCTTGGTGGGTTAAACCATGGACAGAGGATAAAGATTATTCAACATTTCAAATTGTGGATGAAGTAGTTGATGATTCTCCACTGAGATTTTCCAACTCTATATTTCAATCTTCATCTTCATTGGTACACAATGAAAGTGAATTGCAAATAATGGAAAGTGAGTGGAGACACGAGTTGGATGAAATTTTAGATTCCACTGATGAAAATGTAAGCAAAACTATAAAACGAGTGGTGAATCTTGATGGTAAGGATATGTTCAAAGCATGTTTGGTTAGTCAGTTGAATGGAAATCCAACATTATCCAAAGATAGGTTGACAAAAGTGAGAAGTGGGGTCTACTTTAGGCGAGATGGGAATACTCTACAAAAGGGTGTTTCAAGTGGCTTTGGAATTGGATCAGATTGTGGGGTGTTGTTTGAAAACAACTCAATTCCTCCCACTGAACGTACTGCAAGAAAAGGTGTTCCTCGAAGTACAAAACAAGGTGTTTCTTGTGGAATGTGGTACATTGGAAGGGTTCAAAGAATAAGGAAGAAGGATGGTAATAGGGTGTTTGATTACCATAATGACATCGACCTTTTGGATAGATTAGAAGGCATCAAGCTTCAATTATGTTGGTATAGTAGAATGAAGGGGCAACGCGTGTATAAGTATGATTTGACTGATCATGCTTTTGTACAACTTGAATCTGTTATAGCAATCGCAAACTTATCATACAATGCTAAGAATGATACATACAAATTAGAAGAAAGTGATTACAAAGTTTTTTCATATTTTGTGAAAAATTTAAACAAGGTTAATTTTCAAAACATTCTCCGTTCACTTTCCTTATGTTGGATTATTTATAAATAGTTTTTGGTTATATTTTTGTTGATTTGTTTGTATGAATCTGATGTTAATTTTGTACTTTTTGGCTTTAGGTATAGTGAATACTTCAAATGGTGAATGTTCGAGATAACTCAACCTTTTTTTGCTACCTACTTTTGGTGTAAGTTTCTTTCACTAGCCATTTATCTTTTTGTAGTTGTGTTTCATTCAAACATTAATTTGGTATTTCTTCCATAAAAACAATATAATTACATACCTATATAACTATATGTACCCCTTACCTCAACACATATATACATTTTGAATATAAGGGCATCCCTTACCTCAACACTTATGTTGGATGCCTTCTATTGTGGTTCTTCTGAAGTTGGTCCATTTAATCACGAAAAGCAAGAAGAATTGGTTTCTTTTTTATGAATATGTTTTGAAGAAACGTATGTGGTTCTTCTCACTAATGTTAATGTTTTCCTTGAATTTTTAGATTAATGGTTCGCTTGCTAGAAAGGATATCGAGGATCTAATGGCACGGGGTTCAATCAGGATGGTTTCTGTTCACTCAAGTCAACAAATTTACACCAGAGCAATGGCTAACACATGAAGTGCATTTGATTTTGAATGTTTTTGTGGTAGTTGGATTTCCTATTTTTCAAATTGGACATATAAATAAGAGTTTGTAGCTCAAAAAATGTGCCATCAGAGTCTTTTTGCAAGTATTTATATTTTGGCCACCTTGATATCATTTTTATTTTTATTTTTGCAAAAATACATTTATTGTTTTGGAAAAATAGGCCGTTGTAATTTGGCCTATAAAAAAGAAATGTTTTTGTAATAGAGGGGGGTTGGATATTGGATATATCATAGGAGAGATATTGTACTTGGAGTTTTTTTTTGATAATACAGAGGCAGTTGTAGTAAGAATTTTTGGATTCATGTGGTATGGCTTTATAGCATTGTATCTCCTTCGTGTTTCATTTCATTGAATGTCTTCTCAGTTCCATTTCATATCTTATGCTTTCACTGATTGTTCTAAAGAGTTATAAACAGAATTCATAAATCAATCGATGCTCTATTTTTTAAGGGCAATTATGTTTTGTTACTTTCTTCTTATAGAATGAGTTAATTATCTAAATGCTCATTCTAATTCCATTTCTCATCTTACACTGCAATGACAAAGCCTGAAAGCTATCAAATTTTACCTATCTTGCCCCATTATCGCTACTGTAATTCATTTAGCTAACAACTTTATAACACTATCCTTGCTAGCAACAATAGGTTTGAATTGGTGTCATTATCACTGCAAGGAAAACACCTAAACTTGATACTGATCCAGGATTTTCAGATTGCTGAACTCAAGTTTTTTCTTGATGAGAAGGATGTAATTGTTGGAGGTACTAATCACAGTCATGCTACCAAAGATTTATATGATGCCATAGATTTTGGTAACTATCCTGAATGGAAGCTATGCATTCAAACTATGGATCCTGCAAATGAAGATAGGTTCGACTTTGATCCTCTTGACGATACTAAAATATGGCCAAAGAATCTATTTCCTTTGCAGGTAAAGTACATATAAAATACTTAAGACTAAATTTATCAGTCATATAATCTGTAATATAAATTCTTCTTGCTTCACAATTTTCAAGTTCTATTAGTAATTCAACTTTATATGCTCTTCAGTTTCAAGCTTTTTGCATTGAACCATGGTTGAAAATTGGATCCTTTTTGCCCTGGAGTTATTGTGCCCGGTATCTACTACACCGATGATAAAATGTTCCAGACTCGAGTTGTCTCATACTCTGACACGCAGAGGCATAGGCTTGGGCCGAATTACTTGCTGCTTCCTGTGAATGCACCAAAGTGTTCCCATCATAACAATCATCACGATGGTTTATGAATTTCATTCACAGAGATGAGGAGTTATGTTACATGCCATTACTTCCCTGCTAGTATCATCAATCTTCTCTCTTTTGTATTTCTCACATGTGGTTTGGTTTGGCATAACACCTTAGTGCAACTTAAATATCAATTAATTTTTTGTACCCTAATCTAAAGATAAAATTTTCCATCTAGATTCTAAAATCCCCCATATAGAGGATGATTTAAGGTCATTGGTTTAACTGCAAAAGCTTTCATGGAACCGTCATAGATATATGAAGTTCTTCCCACCCAAGCCACATTATTTCTCTTAGATGGTTTAAGCCATTCAGTGCAGGGCTCTCCTCTATTGTTGATGGTGTTATGAAAATGGTAAAACATCATGTTATCCTCTGTCCTATGCTGTGTTCTTCCTTTCAGATTCTTGGACATTTGAACTCCAGTCACCCACACTTTTCTTGGATGCACTGCATATTTTCAATCTCTCTTTGCTCCTCAGTTTGATCTTATTAGTAAATGCTTTTGTCTGAACCAATTCCAGCCATGGTTGGCAATTGAGAATCTCAACTTGTGTTTGGGAGAAAATCGATTGACTAGAAGGATTCCTTCAGAGTTAGGTCGGCTCCAAACCCATGGGCTCTTGGACCTCTAGACAAATAATTTCACTGGACCTCTTTCTCCAGGGATTGGAAACAGCACATCTCTAGAGCTTCTCGATGTTCCCATTAACCATCTGACAGGTAGAATCTCAATTGACCTTGGTAGTCTCATTGATAAAGAGCAGCTAGATCTAAGTGAAAATTACTTAAATTTCAGATTATATCCCTTTTGGGCAAACTGAAAAACTTCAATAAAGTGATTCTTTGCAATCATCTTTTAAATGGTAACATTCTCCAAGAATTGAAGAATTGCTTGAATTAAGCTGTAAAAGACTAATAGTCTTTCTTCTGCCAACCCTTCTGGAATAGGATCTATTACTAGCCTGGCAATCAATCTCCACCTTTTAACACAGCAGTGAACATCGGACCTTTCACAATAATATTAAAATGGTTGGGGTGCTTACAAGCTTGAATCCTTTGAATGTTTCTGTCAATAATTTCTCTGGCCCACTTCCTGCAACACTCTTTTTTTAGAACATTAACAAGTACTTTCATGGGAAATACTGAACTGTCAGTCCATTTATAGCCAAACCTGTTCTTCTTTTGGAATCCATGATTCAAGTTTCAATCCTTGTTGGAGCAACCATTGTCCTTGTCCACGTTTGGCCTGGCATTATAGTATTGGTTGTGTGCATAGCATGGTATTTAGTATTTAAACAAGGCAGATGCTTTCAATAGGAGTCAATCAGAGATCATTTTTCTTCGCCCTGGACATGCATTCCTCTTTTCAATTTAATTTGTAAAGAAAGTGCCAAGTAGAGAGATTGTTTCTGTCCATTTTTCTTGCTGTAACTTCCTATTTGTCTTTGTTGAAACTTGAAAGTGTCCATTATTGTCATACAATGTTTTCAGGTGTAGTGCACTTATATTAGGGACTTACACTCTGTTGAAAAAGGGGGCAGATAAATTATTCTACTCTCCTTCTCAATACAAATTAGAGGTTTTTATCCTGAAATATTATAGGATTTTCGGCCACCTCTCTGTCAAAGTGTTAAATTTTTCACCTCTCTCTCAAATTGTTAAATTTTTCACCTCTCTCTGAAATTGTTAAATTTTTGTTAGTACTGTAAATCTCGTTTTGCTGAACAGAGTAGTCATTTGTACATCGTGTTGCAGGTGGAAAAGATGGCCTAATATTCATCTCGAGACAGGAAGGAAATTCACAGCTGTCTGCCATCATTCTGACTTAAGGCTACCACATCTGGGCAGATTACATGAAACTCAAAAGTTACTTTACATGGAATCTGACGCAGCAACAAGTGAAAGTCAATACACTCAAGGGATGGTCAACTCTGACGTGTCTCTGCCCTCGTTTCCCTTTCAACTTTATTTATCAATTTCAATTGGTATATCGTGACCTTGGTATTATATTGGTTTTCCGCACATATATGTATATTTCAACAATGTTATCGAATTATGTAAATGCCTTATATAAATACTCCAATGACCAATAACCTCATATAAACGCTCACGTTACAATAATCTTTGTGCTTAATTAATCTCTACGCACTAGGGAATATTCCGACACCGTGTAAATAACATTCAACCTTCGAACTTATAGGTATACGTTATGCTTTGGAAACAAGATTTTATGAATAATAAACTTATACCCCGACGGAGTAATATATCGATGATATATATATATAACAATGGCCTTTGCAATATTACGTGGGTCCACCACGTAACCCAACGGACCAAACAACAACGGCGTCGTACCTGACTAAATATCATGCATCTCTGTCAAACTAGGACCGTCTGATGATCATCCCCCAGATCAATGGTCTGTATAGATTCCGCTGCCCGTTCCTCGACAGTCTTTTAACGCGCGGGATGGTGGTTTCTCGGCCCGTCACATCCGCCACGTGTCGAGCGATCAATGGAATCGCTGCACACTCTACGGATACCACTTTTGTGCCAAAGGTGGTGCGGAATGGGGGAAACCCACCTTTGCAAATCCGCCTCCAGTTCTGCTACAGTGCTCAACCCAAGGTTCAACCATGGTTGCGCTATCCCATTGGCTCATTAACTCAGTTTTCGGCTTGGTTCGGAATTCCGGTTATCAACGAACAAGAGCAGTTCTTTTTAAAATAAGGCGGGACTGCAATTACCATAAGAAAGGTTAAACGACCACGGATTTTCTTTTCACAGAGACCACACCTGCAGGAGAATAGAATTCACAGGTTTCTCCGTCAAGGTACAGAATTTAAGACAGAACGAAATCTCCAATACACAATCACCCACAGTTAAACGGAAATTCGCAACATTAACAAACTGAGACAAAATAAAATAAACAGGACTGAATTCATTCAACTGGGAGCAATTTTTCATACGCAGGTTATTACAGAAATCTTCTATTCCTCTCCTCCTCCCCCTTTTTTCAATTACATTCGGGAATACATTTATACACATGAACCCAAGGCTCATTTTAGGTGTCAAAACATTCCATGAAAATATTTGTGCAGTCAACATCTCCAATGATCTAAGGAAGTGTACCACATAAGCATCAAGACAAGGTCTAGAAATTCCCACGAGAAAGCTATCTGGAGTGTGAATATCCGTCATGGCACAACCAAGGGTTATTAACATATCATACACCCCACATTAGATGAAGAGCCCCCAAGCATGATTTATACACTTTTTCCTTGCACCTAGAAAATGATAGGCTAGAGTTTTAGATCTTCAAGCCACCTTCTCCTTTTATTTTATGCATTCTTTCTAAAAGAAAAAAACACTTTTTATGGGAAATCCACACTAAATTTCCTTTTAAGGAGGGCCTTATCATACTCGAATGGTCACAATACACACCAATATGCGGTGTTGTATTCATGTACTTGTAGTATTCTTGTACTACTAGGTACAAAGTATTCTTGTCTTAATAAAATATACCATGGGGCTCTCATTAAAACACTTAAATTAAAAACAACAGAAAACAATGTTTTTTTTTTTCATTAAAGAAAAGGGAGGGTCTCATAACTCATCCTCACCTTGCCTTTTCTTCTCTATATAACTCTTCGAAATTGTAACTTTTGTTGTTCCACCTTAATACAACACTAGTTTGAGTACATGAGGTTGTAGTTGGATTTTTGAACAAGAAGCTTTCAAAGGGAAGAGGGTCTAGACTTGTGATTGAACACCTTATTTGGTGCAAACATATTCATAAAGATTGATCAATTGATTTTTCATCATCATAGAGATCATGTCATTATGTTAAGGATATAAATATAAAGGGGTGTAAAAAATGTTAATGAAAAAATAGATACCTACAATATATAGTGAAAGCAGGGGTTTTTTAAATTGGGAAAATTCAATGGGTTAGTATTGGTAGGGGGTTAAATAAAGTGATTTTTAGAGGTATTTTCCAATATGTAGTCAAATTAAGGGTATTGTTTAGTATGCCACGAACGCACGTGCTATGCCATAAGTTAATTGAGTGACATCCCCGTGCAAGGAAAGAAGGATTCTATTCATTCATGGATTTCTATCAGCTAGGGTTGTGTAGTGGAGGGAGGTTGTTTGGAGACAGTAAATTGGCTAAGGAACTTGCCAATTTTTGTATGACAGTGTGAGACAATTAGCTATTTTACTGAGAGCTCTTGTATTGGAGCTTTGTATGTAATTGTTTCATGATCCATGATATAATACATAATAGAAGATAGTGGGGTTTTTAGCTTTATGCTTTCCTGGTAAATTATTTGTGTTATGTGTGATTGATCTTTCTTCATGATATTGCTATTGGCGATTGTGTTTTAAATTCCATAAATATTTTATAGAAGCAATTCTGTATTTAACAGTGGCATATAAGTGTTAGATCAGGAGAATCCAGGCAATACATATTTTGTATTAAATTTCTACATGGTATCAGAGCACAGAGGATCGAAATTGTGAAGCAAGACCTGAGTTTGTTGGTGGAAAGAATTCAAATTTGCAGAAAGACTTTCTTGGTGCTACAGCTGAGTTAACATCAAAATAGAATTCAATGGCTTGAGGTTAGAGTATGCACTAGAGGGCATCTCGAACTACATTTCTTGGAAGGACAGGATGGAGGCAGTGCTCGAAGATAATGGCTTGAAGGAATTCATTGACAATGATGTTCCTAAGCCTACTTAGATAGATGCTGCATTATTTAATGCATGGAAAAAGAAAGTGGAAAAGGCAAGGAGGATTATGATGGAAGGAGTACGAGACCACATTGTCTCAAGCCTTCATGGGAAAGCCACACCATATGCTATGTGGAAGGCTTTGACAGATCTTTTCCAAAGCAATAGTGACCATAGGAAATTGGTGCTCAAAGATAAACTCGGGAAGATCAAGATGGAAAAGAGCGACAACATTCCAAAATATCTCACAAAGTTTTTCCAATATCAGGTTGAACTGGGGAGTGTCGGAATCACTGTTTCTAATGATGATTTGGTGAGCTTGGCTCTCTTGAGACTTCCTAAGAGTTGGCACAGTTATGAAGACTCTGTCAATAGACGGTAAAAATTTCCGGATTGGGAATGAATGTGGTCGGATCTGGTGTAGGAGGAGTTCAGGAAGAACACTAGATATGGCTCTTCATCAAAGCATGATGATGAAGAGGATTGTACTTTGGCTACCAAGGCGAAGAAAGGGAAAGGGAATAAATTCCATTCTAAATCTAAGTCTAAAGGTAAGAAGTTTGATATGTCCAAGGTGAAGTGCTTTCACTGTCACGAACATGGGCATCTTGCTACTAACTATCCATAGAAGAAGAAGAAAAAGAAGGTTTTTGGAGCTGCAATTGGTGAGGCCCTTGCCTCGCAATTTGAACTTGACTTCTCATTGATTGCATGCATGGTGTCAAGTGCATTGAGATCGATGTGGTATTTGGATAGTGGCGATTCCTTCCACATGATGGGAGATAAGGAGCTTTTCAGTGACTTGGAGGAGAAATATCTTCAGATGCACATAGAGATGGGCAACGATGGATGATACAGTGTGACTGGCATTGGTACCATTACCTTCAAAGGGAGTCAGGTAAAGCATTTCAATTGAAAGATGTTATGCATGTTCCAGGTATGAATAAAAACTTGGTCTCAGTTGAAATGTTGGAGGACAAAGGCTATGACATTGTTTTTAGTGATGGAAAATATTTCCTGCGACATAAAACAACAGGTCAAGCCAAGAGGATAGGGATTCGAGTTAAGAATCTATACAATCTGGAGGTAGATGGCTGCACTGCCATGATGGGCAAGGCGAAAAAAGTGGTGAGCCACGATGAGGTTGAATTATGGCACAAGAGATTGGGCCATCTTCATCATGGAGCCTTGAAAGTCATGCAGAAAATATCTACTGGACTTCCAATGGGAACACTTGCTCTGTTAGATCAGTGAAATGTTTGCACCATGGGGAAGTATGTAAATTCCACCTTCCATGAAAAGGAGAATCGTGCTTCGAGGATCCTTGAGAGAGTTCACACAGATGTGTTTAGACCATTCTCAGTTTCTTCAATAGAAAAACATAAGTACTATGTTATTTTTGTTGATGAATTTTCTCATAAATGCTATATCTTCTTCATGCAGAAGAAGGATCAAACATTCTCAAAGTTTTGTGAGTTTAAGGCATTGGTGGAGAAAGAGTCAGGGAAGCAAGTGAAGGCTCTGAGGAGTGATAATGGTGGAGAATACATCTCTAACGAGTTCAAGAACTTCTGCAGCAAAGAAGGAATTCGAAGAGAACTCATAGCACCTCATAACCCACAACAAAATGGGGTCACGGAGAGAAAGAACTGAATGATAGTGGGTGCAGCACGAGCGATGTTGCATGATGAGGGCCTACCACTGCATTTGTGGGCAGAAGCATGCAACACTGTGGCTTATGTGAAAAACCATTGTCCTCATAGAGTACTTGGCATGAGTACACCTAAAGAAGCTTTCACTTGTAAGAAACCATATGTTTCACACTTTAATATTTTTAGCTCATCAATTTATGTGCATGTGACCAAGGACGCTAGGAAGAAGCTAGAGCCGACTGCTGAAGTTGGGATATTTGTGGGGTACACAGAAACACCCCATAATTATCGTGTGCATTTTCCAAATATTTAAATGATTGTGGTGTGACGGGATATAAAATTTGATGAGGGGAAAGCCATGCAATTGTTGCTTGAGAGGGAGCTGGACTTGCATGCAAAGGAGGAACTTCTGGTTCCCAAAGATGAGTCTCTAGATGTGGATCAACCACAGGAGGAGGTTCATGGAGTGGAGGAGTCCACTCACGCAGAAACAACCATCAGAACTGGCAGAAGGCATACCACAGAACCTGATAGGCTGAGACTTGATGTTGCACAGAATGTAGAAGTCCCCTACTTCACAGCATAGATAAGGACAGTCTCTTGACCAATTTACTAGATACATGGCTCTCATGAGAAAATGTATTGTGACTGAGCCATCTTCCTTTCAGGAAGTAGTGCAGGAGACCACATGGGTAGATGCAATGGTGGAGGAGTATGACTCCATTGTAAAAAATAGTGCTTGGGAAATTGTTCCAAGGCCGGTTGATAAATTAGTGGTAGGTTCGAGATGGATCTACAAGGTAAATCAAGTTGTTGATGGGAGTGTTGAGAAATACAAGGCCAGATTTGTGGCCCAGGGCTTCTCACAGATCGAGGGGATAGATTATGAAGAAATCTTTGCACCTGTCGCAAGGTATTCTTCCATAAGGACCATCCTTTATCTCTCAGTGCAGATGGGCTAGTGCATTCATCAAATGGATGTGAAGACTGCGTTTCTCCATGGGATCATTGAGGAAGAGATGTACATAGAGCAGCCTGAAGGATTTGAGATCTCCAGCAGCGATTCGCATGCGTGCTGACTCAAAAGATTGTTGTATGGGCTGAAGCAAGCAGCTCATGCTTGGTACACTCGGATAGACAGTTATTTCACCGAACTGGGCTTCACCAAAAGTGAATCGGATGAAAACCGATACCAAATTGTGGTGGAGGGTAAGCTTTTAATCATTGTTCTTTATGTTGATGATTTAATATTGACTGGTGATGAGTAGCTGATACACTCATGCAAGGAGGACCTTGCAAAGGAGTTCAAGATGAACGATATTGTCCTCCTTCATTATTTCCTTGGATTGGAAATAAGGCAGCGAGATGGTGAAATTTTTGCGTACAACGAACTGGTGCGTTGACACATGATTAGCGCACCGATGAGAAAAACATTCATAACAACCTTTGTCCACCCAGTTTTTTTTAGTTGTGTTGAAATTCTATTATAAGCTCCACCAAAACCTCTGTTACAGAAAATGGATGTTGTAGCAAATGTTTTTTTGACAATTTTGTCCAATTTTATAACACTAAAAACCTCTGTAATAACCTCCACTAGAGGGTCTTTTCCTTGTAGTGATATATATATTTTTTAAAAATAAAAATAAGTTATCGGTACACCGACTTGTACTTTGGTCATACATCCGACAATATTGTGCAAGTATTTCGACATTTTTGTTGGTCTTCCAACAACAGTTACGGCTACATATAACGCTGAGACTATGGAAATACTTTCGAATGAAAACAACACGTGTCGATAGACCAAACCTACCAACCCTTGGTCATCTGACAACTCGATGTTGCTAGACCAATGCGTAGTTTATTGAATTTACGGCATTTATAGAAAGGGATTTCAATGAAAATGTCTGGCTTCGATGGCCAAGGTTACAAAAATGTGTGTTGCAATTTCGATGAATAATGTGGATGTCCAAATTTTGACGACGGTTATGGAAATGTCTTTCAATGAAAAATTCCAACTTAGATGATCATGGTTCTAATGATGGTGTTCGTCAAAATTGAAATGGTAAGTTAGGACGTGAAAATTTCGATGGTACCACGTGCAACGTTTACTGGAATTGGGATTTGTCATAAGTTGCGATGAAATGGTGTCGAAATACAAACCAAATGTCGTCAAAATTTGAGTGAATTTGTAGTAGTGATATCATAAATAGGAAGGACACTATGTTGACCAAACGAATCACTAGCATTGACCCCTATTTTTTGGACACTGATGTAGATCATTAGCCCCCTGATCAAACACAAAATTCAGTTGAATGAGAGAATTTAGGGCTCACACTCAAGCCAACATTTTTATTTTTCAATATGGTTATGTATATTAGTGGATGTAGCATTGTTTATGTAGTTTTTTTTGTTTGTTTTATGTTATCAAATCAACAAATTAGGAACATTAAAAGCAATCTTAAAATTTTAAGTTTATGTTATTCGTTTGGTTTTCCTAGTGCTACATCAGTAGAGACTATCTTTGTTGTAAATATGTGTTTTTGCAGTAATATTATATTTCTAATCTTACAAAAAACACAAAAAAAAAATTCTCATCCATCTTTTTGTGTATACTATTAAGAATATTATCCCTACTTGGATGACATGGATTTAACTTTTGTGGAATATTGGCCCATGGTATTGTAACAAAGCCTATTTGCAGATTAAGAATCACCATGGTCAAATGGGGGTGAATCTCCATGGTTAAGAATTTTGTTACATATTTTTTTTAAATGTAAATATGTTTAATTTATATGTTAATTCTTTTTCTTTTATTTTTTTACTTGGAATGAAAGTACAGGAAACCCTAGAGTACTTTCCCATTTTTGGTGGATGGTAAACCATGTAAATATTCATCCTTTATTACATGCACTCATCCTAAGGGAATCTAAGAGAGCCGAATCAATAGCTAGCAACAATATCAAAGAACTTCACATCTAGCTCTAGACTAACTAAGCTAATCCTTGAGGTTATGTATTAATTATTTTTATAATTAATAATAATAATAATTTAAAATAAAGTTATAATTTAGTTATTTATTTTTTATTTTTAAATTTTACCAACTTGAAATGCATTATTAAGTAATTGTTTTGATGTTTATCATAAATTGATGTTTATTAGCCATTTAATTTATATAATTATATTAACATACAGTTTATTATAAAATATAAATAGATTAATTTTATAAATTTTTAAAACAAATAATTTCATATAAAAAAATAATCTTCTGCAATGATTAGAAGAAAAAATAAATAAATTAATAAATTTATATATATATATATATATATATATATATATATATATATATATATATATATATATATATATATATATATATATATATAGTAAATTTGGTAGTACCTCTCTATTCATTCATATTAAAAACACAACAGGTTACATTATCAGATTATATCCTTGGTAGCCTCAATCTACCCGAAGGAAACCAGGTCTATTGGCCACCGCAAAGAGTTAAAAGCCAACCAAAATTGGAACAATTTAATCCTATCTCTAGATACCTTATAAGGTATATTATCTATTATATCTTTCGACATACTAATAAAAAAATAAATGTTATCTGCCCCTTTCATTTTCAAACAAAAAATAGTAGACCTCTGGAGTTACTCATCTGGCGATTCAATCAGTTCCAGATCCTTTACATTCAGGCATATCAACTTGATGAATAATTTGGAGTTGGCATTCCATTCGACCTAGACGGACATTTTGATGATGTAGCTGAAGGTGAATTTCCTGAATATATCTATGCATTTCAAACAATATGGAATTTTCCTTTGGGTCTCCTCCTACCTCTTGAACTACTATAATGGCATTTGCCATCAAACACTTCATTTTCCAATAAATATGGATAGACTGCTTAAACAGGGACAAAATTCCTCTTATGTTCCCGGGATCAGTCACCATGGGTTCCATTTCGTCATCTGGAATATCTTCCTCAACTTTGGTTTTGAGGTCATGCTCCCAACCTGAAATCAAGCCTTTTTACTTGTCCAGCTATCCCCACTTCATAGGCATGCAATAGGTTTTGCATGATTTCCATACCAAGTTTTCTTCCTCATTTACTGGGTCCCACCTTCTCCTTGCTTTTGTCCTTACATGTACTGCCTGTTGAGCCTCTTTTTCTAGCATTTCCTTTTCCTGCCTACACTTTCACCATTTTCGTTTTTGGTCAGTCTCCCAGTAGTTGTACCTTCACCCGAATCTACACCGGATTTCTCACCCGACGTGCAAATACCCGAGGGTGAAAGATGCTAGGAGGACTTGTACATGGAAATAGAGAAAAATCATTATTTTTAGTCAGACTAGATAAAATCCCCTCATGTCTATTGAGGGTCAGATGTTTCCCTCCCACCACCTCAGCCTTATTACTTTTCACCTACTTGTTTTCCCTTATTCATGTATCTTTGTGAGAGCTCCTCTTCACAACCAGTGTTACCCTCATAGAATTATGGTACAGAGTCATGCATTGCGCATACCAAATAGGCCACAAGACATAGCACTGTTAGAATGCCTATGTATTCTGAATTTTACAGTAATTCATTTTCTTAATAAGAACCCAACTCAGGGATTTACCATGCAGAAGCAATGCATTAACACTCGCAACAAATAATAGAACGGAGTCCAAACAATTACTAAAAATGTAGATACGTTTGACATGGCTCGTGAATCCCAGAAAAACATAATGAATCTTATACAGGATCATAGAGTCGATGCCCTTGACAGACAACAACCCGGAACCCAGCATATATATCAAATTTCCCCTAGCCCCAGTTGAACAACCATGATATCTACCTGAAATCAAAGCCTGCTCTAGACTCAAGTGGACGATATTGATAAAACCCTTAACCCCCAGATAATAATTATAAGACATGCATGTGAGTTCATATAATTGACATGCGGAGTTGTATAGAAAATTCTGCTGATAGAATGAGTCAGGATGCAGGGTTTCATGAGGAAATTAAGGGAGAGGCCATGCAATGCTTCTCCAAGCACCATCGCCCACCACCTCCCCAGCATTTCTCATGCCGAAAGAAAAAAGACTCCTGTTCTACAAGATGAAATCAACATGACTGACCAAGTGATAGACTCTGAGGGAATACTTAAGGAAAATCGAAGCAGAATATTTCATGGAAATGGAATGATAAATACCAGATAGGTAAAACCAGTGAACCTTGGCAAACATTGTATAAACCATCCCAGACAAATCGTCCTCCAAAATGAACATCATAAGATAACCAGGAAAAGGATGGTTCCCATCAGGTTCAGTTACATGACAGGGATATGTTTCAAACGGGATATGCCTTCTTCACATCTCAATGGCACATATGACTTTCATGCTCAGAAAAAGATAATAGAAGAAAACATACCCGAAAAAACATTGCGCAATGGCTGCAGAACTCGTCCCCTAGCACAATTCTCGTTTGCGCAGTGACTGAATTCAATCGGTGAACCAACCTTCTAGCCAGCGTTTTCTCCCTACAGTTGTGGCGAACATCCAAAAAACTGTCTCGCAAACCTGCTTTCTTTTGCCCGCATTGAATACCAGATTTATTTGGAGTGTGACAATCCACCCACTACCTCTGACCTGTGTCATCACCATTCCACCGTGTGGCCCACATGGCTAGTTGCCACCTCGCATCCTTTGGCGCTCTTGACACCCCAATCGGAGAAGAAAAAAGATTAATATTAAACCAAAATATATAATCCATATATCCAAAGACTATATATTTTCAATGACAAAATAAATAAATTAATTATAATTATATGTATTAATTAATTAGTGTGTCATGTTATAAGTGAAAGGAATATGTTTTTATCTTAAAACATAGCAGAAAAATGATGAGACAAATTATGCTCGGTATGATGAGAGGTGTAAACATGCCAGTGTTAGTTAGCTCTTTCTAAAGAGATGTTATAAACTAGAATTCTAATGTCAATTTGTCAACAAAGGTTATGCCATTATTCGTATCTTTGCAGTATAGTAAATATGAACTCGATGAATTGTTTGTATTATGAGATAAAAAATAATATTGTCTTTAATTTGTTTTTCTATAACATTTATGAAGTTTAAATGAATTGATCATGTTGACACTGAATAAATAAATTGAATTAACTTTTGGAATATTTTAAAGTTAACAATTTTGTTAGCAAATTTAAGAAAATTACAAAGTCTAAATAAAGAACAAAATGTGCGAATTAAATATTATAGGAATACATTTTAAAATCAAAATTATAGGATTTTTTAATTTTTTTCTAAAAGTTATGAATACAAATTAAAACTTTAAGGAAAGAAGAAGGATATAAAATAAATTGCCACGCTACTCAATTCCTTTATTTCCAAATTAAATTATAATGTAGCTTTGAAAATAAACCTAAGTTGTGAGGGACAAGAGGCATTATAACAAAGGGGAATTCATTTTTGTCTTTGCACACACTGCAAACAATGAATTACAAATAATGTGGTAAATTCATGACATGCAAGAAATGCATGTAGTCTAACATCAATGTCAACTAGCATATCTTAACCAAAGAGATTCTAACCAAGCTCCAAATTGCATGGAACTAACTAAATGGCATGTAATTTTTGCAACAATCAATTGAAGTAACCCATTGGCTAGATATGTAATTAGTTATTAAAAGGGATTCCAAGTTATTAATAAACAAGTTGGGAATTAGTATAAAGGATAACATGAAATCAAATGAACAAATGAATTGATTTATCTAGTCAATGTTAATAGAGAGCATTAAATTAAGAGAATTAATCAAGGAAGATGATCCTCTTTCCAATAATGTCATGTATCAAACATCCTCCCAACCAACTAATAATAATGGATGATTGGAAGCTATCACAATATTGATCAATGGACTAGAGGGAGAGGCAACCCTTCAACAAATAAGGATGGATCATGACTAGTTAGATAATCCCTCTTATTTATGAAGACAAATAACATAAGAACTTGCCTATCTCTAAGGACCATAAAAGACTTTGGATATCACTAAATAATATGTTGTAGAATCTCATTTATCTTATTTTTACCATAAACTACCTCTTATCAACCACTTTTAAATATTATTAAATATAATTTATTTCAGTGAAATAGAAACTACGCGTATATATTTTTTCCCATGTTATTTCCATTCACTCTTGGTAAGTTACCTTTTGTGAATGAAGGTATAAAGAAAGGCCGACAAGAAGTTATGAATGAAGGTATAAAGAAGGGGAGTCCAAGACTGTAGGGAACGACCAAGTAGTTACCGACCCGGGGATTGCAATATATTTGTGGAAGTTCAGAGCAACAGGATGCAGAATGAGAATGGTTACATAAGTTTCAATGGCCGATGTAGTTTAGTACGGAAATGAAACGAAATAACACAGGCGGCCAACAAGAGATGAGATAAAAATAAGACCATAACCTTTATTACCAAAATTTGTGGAAGTTCAGAGCAAGAGGATAAAGAGAAGATTACAGAATGATAATGATTACATAACCAAGATATTGTGTCCTTTGAACCCAGAGAATTGCGATCAATTCATTAATTTATAAAATACATTCATAATATTTTTTTCCTGAAAGAAAAAAAACCTGGTTTTATAAAATGTACCAGTCCATGATCACCTTTTCTCGGAAATACCTTACATAGAAATACTGGTATGTTCCAGTTTGTTATTATCAATTCATTAATTTATAAAATACATTCATAATATACATCTTATATTCTGGCGGTTGAGCAGCCATCATGTTGGAGCAGCAACAGGTGATCGATCCCTTTCCCTGTGAACCGAATTGAACTGTGTTTCAATTTCAGTTTGGAGCCCAACAGCTGAGATACACCGCGCATCACAGTGAATCGTCCTTTAATTCTGATTTCTTCAGCAGGTGATCGATTCCGCTCCCAATACCTCTCTATCGAGACCGAATTGAATTGAATTGAATTGTATTTCAATTTCAGTTTGGAGCCCCGCAGCTGAGAAACATCACGCATCTCAAAGAATCATCCTTAATTCTGCTTTCTTTGATTTTATTGCTGCTTCCTGAACATGAGGAGCCACATTCGCTTCAGAAACAGAAGAAGCAATATCAGATTTCAGGGCAACAGCAGCAGCGCCAACGCCAGTGACAGAAGTAATCCCAAAAGTATTGGGAGAAACAGAGAATAATTTGGGCGTTATTAGTAGATTCTTAAAATTGAAGGCCCTCTGATCTGTGAAGATTCTGAAACCCTCGATTGCTTCCACAACCGCCATACAAGAAGCCCTCTTTGAAACAGAATTCATCATTCTTTTTCCCCTTGCTTTCTTTGGATTTCGATTTGCACTTCGATACCAAACACAACAAAACAGCAATAGCGATTGTGAAGTTGCAGAGTTGTGAGATTGCACTTGAGATTTAAATGGATATTTATGCGTGCGTAGATTACCCACAAAACCAAGAAGCAGGGAAGACAATACCGTATAAAACCAAAACCACCGGTATATGATAAGACAACACCATATTAAACCAAACCAGCAGTATATGACAAGACAACAACATATAAAACGAAAACCAGTGGTACATGATAAAAACATATAATTCATTCTTTCCGCTGCTGTAAGGGATCCAGTCCAATCCGTTGCTGGTTTTCCTTTTGGTTGTGGGCGATTTCCGTTTGCAAGTGCGGTTTTGCTCGTGAAAACAATGCCTTAGAAATCTCGGTATTGGTAAAAGGCGGGCGCCAGGTTCCAAACCCGGCCCACCAATCTGAGCTATTCAGTTGGCAGGTATCCAAAATTCCCATTTATTCCAGCATGTTGCCGTCATGGGATCAATATTCTTCGAATGACAAAAGGGATGGGATTCTTCCACTTTAGTAATCCAAACTGGTAAAAAGTAATCACATTTTAATTTACAAAATAAAATTGATATATGTTATATTAAAAAATTATTAATTTCTGAATTGGAAAAAAAAATCAGCTATAAAATAAATAAATTATAATTCAAGAAAAAATAAATTAATAAAATTATCTTCCGTAAATTTAACTGTAATTTTCTGATATATATGGAAAAATTAAATATATTTTATAAAATTATATTGTTTAAAAAAAAAATTAATATTAATAATAATAAATATAAAATTTCATATAATGTTAAAAATCAAATATTTTCTGAATATTTATATAATAAAGGATATGTTTCTTGTATCCATTTTGATATGTTTCATGTATTTGAATTCATGTTTATGTGATCATAGTAATTTATCAAAAATCTTTTGGTTGTCATTACATTGTACAGAAAAATAAAAAATTATTTTTATTTAATATATAAAGTTAAAATATTATTATTAAATAATGTAATAATGAGTTTAAGTCAAATCAGTGGTGGTTTCTATTGAGATTGATACGACTTTTTTCAATCTCTAAAGCCTCTCTTAGTTTACTATGATGAAAATGGACAATTTGAGCAATAACCTTAGCTTCTTGGATGCATATGTGATGGTTCGTCTTTTCATTTCATTGTATTCAGCGAGGGCTGAGGATTGGGATCTCCCATGCCTAAGGTCAGCGACATGCTCACAAATCCTTTGATTAATTGATCGACAGTTTTCACCAATATAAAGAGTCTCACAGGAGCATGGGATCATGTAGACACCTATTCCATCCTTGGGATTCACAGGATCTTTGACAGATCTGAGAGAGCTGCCAATAGTTTTCAGGGGTTTGAAAGTAGAAGAAACCTTATGCTTCTTAAGGATCCTGGCGATCTTATCAATGGTTCCCTGAATAAAGGGAAGGTGCACTCCAAAAAACCATTCTTTAGGATCTTTTTTATTCATATTATGACCTTTTGAGAATTATCTATTTTAAGAAGTATATTCTGGATTCATAATATTTAATTATTTTGAAAATATTATTTTGGATTCATAATGTTTAATTATGGGATTTTTTTTAATTCTCAAGTATATTTGTTGTGTTTAATGATAATTTGTAAGCATAATGGTCCCTTGGCTATAATATTGAAGAGAATTATTTTGCATATTTGAACAATCAATTGGCCTTCAATTGCAATGAATTTCCCAACCTTGTGGCTAACGTCTTCTTAATTCGAGTGAATATTAAATTCTTAGCAATTAAAGAACCTTAGTCCACACAAAAATCGACTTGCCTAGAAAGAGGGAGGGTGCATTCCGAACACACGTACTACCCTCTCGATCAACCTGGATGACGATGTTATGATGCGAGAGGATATATTGAAGTCACCATCCATAGCATGATGGGATGGGATTTCAAGCAAGGGTCCTTGATTACATTTTGATCTATTTATTGTGAACTATACTAAGTTGCTTGTCTTTGATCACACATGATTTAAGTTTAAAATCAACTTGTAGGTTGATTATCATTTGGTGAGATTTGCAAGAGGGTACAGGTCTCGGAGTTTCAAGGCATGACATTGCAAGGAATGCTCTTCTACCAAGCCATCAATAACGATATTGTTTACAACTTAGGGAGTATCCATTCTTAATGGCATTTTCAGCAATCTGGCTATGTTTTTTGTATTTCTTATAACTGTCATGTTTATTTCTTATCATCAGGATGGATTTTTTGAACAGTTTAGCAAATATGTTATGAAGAATACAATCTAAAGGAAAGCAATTTGTAAGTTGATATAGCGTTTCAGAACAGCTTGTACAAACACATAATATTAGTTTCAAAAAATGAGAGATCAAAGTTGGACACAAATTTTGGTTTTCAATTTTTTTTTAACTTTTCCTAAATTGTTGTATCTAATAGTTTAGGACTTTTGAAGATATTCAAACTCGCCATTAGGCTATCCATGTTGTTATATATCTCTATTGCAACTTAACTCGTCAAATTGTGGAATGCATCTCCAAAACAAGTTGGCTCAAGTCCGGAATTGAATGTAGAAAAATAGAGAGAGATATCAAGGTCAATAACATGCATGGAAGCACACTTTCCAGATTCAAGGAATATCAAAAAGCAATTTGGTGCGAGAGACTATTTATGATGATTATGATGATGATGGTTAATGTCCATTGAGACCAATCTTTGTTCTATCGGACCTAAAGAAAAGAGTTATTTAATTTGATTTAAGATTTTATTCCTATGCTCAAAAAGCTTGGAGAGAAGCCTCTCGAGCTCACTATAATTTTGACATCTTAAAAGGCTAGGAAGGTCAGTATTGCAACAAAGATTGTGAAATTGAGCTCTAATGTGGTTGTACGTGGGGCACTCTAAGAGGAAGTGATTTTCATCCTCGATGTTCATATTCTCACAGAGATGGCAGATCCTTTCCATCCATGGTGTTTTAGGAACTATCCAATGACCTGTTTTACTATGGAGCTCATGAGAGTTCGTTCTAATCTTGGCTATATTAATTTTCTTCTTTGAGCTAGTTAAAACAGAGAGATACTTTTGATCTTCTAAGGTGGTGTTGATGACCTCCTTATAATACCTTAATTTTCTTTTAGCTACTAGATCTTTCTCACACCACATTTTTTCTTTGAACTTAGAAGTAACAATTTTTTTAATGTTATTGATGTTTTGCAATGCAACATTCTCGTCGATCTCCTAATGGTTTAACCAGGCCCTGGTGTCTTTATACCAACCTCGTTTAAGCCTTAGGTGGTTTTGGCTAGAATTTAAAGCTAGCTTAGGAAGTCTATGGTCTCCTATCCTTTTGAGCTTGTGCTTGTACAACAGAAGCCTAGTCATAGCTAGGCTCTCGATAGGGGAAAGACCCACTTCTATAAGGAGAATAGGATAGGGTGTATTGCTTTTAATTTTAAGGTTATACATTATAAAATGCTTCTGGATTTTCTCAATCTTTCTCCAGAATTCTCTAGAGATGCTGCAACCCCAAACCTCACATCCATATAAGATAATAGGAGTGAATAAAGTTTCAAAGAGGAACTTATTTCTATCCCACATTACGAGGTTTGTCGTTTGACCAAAATAAGCTTTCCACCCCGCATTAATCCTTTTTTGAATTCTATAGTTCCAATTAAGCTTGTGATGAATATCAATTCCTAGGTACTTGTAAGAAGACACTTCCTCCAAGTTATTATTGTCATACATAAAATTAGCGTAAGTGTCCTTATTGGATTTGATAATCATAAATTTTGTTTTGTTAGTGTTAACAGACATACCCATGGTAGAGCAGAAATCCTTAAGAAGTCTAAGTTGCTTATTAAGATCAGATGGGCACCTTGCGAGAAGAAAAATATTGTTAGCATAGAGAAGAAGGATGATGACTATCCCAACTAAGATCATGCCAGCACATCCTGCTTCTTCTAAACAACCTTCTATCTTGTCGATGTAAATGCCAAATAGGGTAGGGGAGAGGGGGCAACTTTGTTTAACTCCGATATTACACTTAATATCTTTCGACCACCCCTCATTGCTCTTTAACTTGGCAATTACATTCTCGTATAACCTTATAGCAACCGCTCTTAGCTCGAAAGGAACATTTATCTCTTCTAATCTATTCCATAGGTTATTTCTAGGAACCATATCGAAAGCCTTTCTAAAGTCCACAAAGAAATAGAAGAGATTGGATTTATCATTGCGACATTCCTCCACAATGATCCTAAGTGTAACGAGGTGGTCCGTCGTTGAGTGTTGCCCTCTAAAACCCGCTTGGCCTTTAGCCCACTTACCTTCACTTTCAAGCCAAATGCTCAACTTCTTTTCCAAAATAATACCATATAGCTTGGCTAAGAGAGGGTTGATCATAATTGTTCGATAATTAGAGGGGTTATCTATATCCCCACTTTTAAAAATAGGGATAATTAGTCTCTGAGTCCAAGGTTTAGGGAACCCTTGCTTGACTACTTGTTTGAAAAGCTTGTGGATGTGGGGGATGAGGACAGGACCTCCAATTTTTAATATTTCCGCCTGGTAACCTTCAATGTCTTTAGCTTTCCCATTTTCCAGGGGTTTAAATCCAAAATCAATGTCTTCTAATGAGAAAACTTTTTTCGTTGTGAGCAGGGTTTCAAAATCCCTGGCATTTGGAGGTTCATAAAGCTTTTTAAGATAGGAATTCTAGTCGTGTAAAGAAATTTTATTATTATCTTTAGTTTTCCTAGTTAGAATCTGGCTCCAGAATTTCTTAGGAGCCACCTTAGACAGGTGTAAGAGATTCTCTTGTCTTTTACGAATATATTGCCTTTTTCTCCTTTTAGTTAGGGCTTTGTAGATTTTTATCTTGTTAATTTTGAGAGATTCATCAACAGCTTCCTTAATTGCTCTCCTCGCACTTTTACAATCTTTGTCATACCATGGGTTGGTTTTTCTATTTCTTTTATTACTTGAGACTTAAATTGAGAACTTATTAATAGAATATGAGAGGGTTGTAGTAAAATTATGATAGAGGTCATCTATGTTGTCTATACTAGATAAAGGAAGAAAATTAGTTTTTAATTCATTTAGAAAGAGATCATTTTTATTTCTTTCAAAGATTAAGTTCTTTTGACTATAAGGATTATTTTCTATGGTATCTCTATGCATGAAAAAATTGAGAGTTATGAGTAAAGGCCTATCATCAGAGTCAAGCTTGTGGTCTTCTAAGATGTCAAAATTTATTATTTTCTTGTATAAAGGGAGATCGGAAATAACATAGTCTACCACATTCCTGCCAAGCCCATGGATGCAGGTCATCTTGCTAGAATTGGGCCACTTCTTTAGACCATTGCAAATTATGAGATCCTGAGCACTATAGAGCTTGACTAGCTCCGACCCAAACAAATTATCCCCAAGGTCTCTAGAGCTCCTTTTGTACCGGCTAGCCAGAGTAAGGTTTGCATCTAACCAAAGAGGATTGGGGTTGGAATGATTGCTTAGAAGAATAGCTTGGTTGCTTGAAGTTCAAGCATTAAAGTCACCCATTAAAAGGATATTACCTTCATTCCTTAGGCTAGAAATATCATTCTCTAAACCATTGTAATGACTATTTTTATCTAGATTCTTTTTCTTATAGAAGTTAGAATTAATGGGGGGGGAATAACAGATTGCTATGTAGGTCTTTTTATCATTAATGTCAGTAATCTCAATCCAACTATATTGGTTCTAAGGGTCACTTTTATAAATCCTAGCATGGGGGGAGATGTTCTTCTTAATATTGCAAGCTATGCCCCCAATGCCTCTACTGGAGGATCGCTTGTTCCAGGTAGACCATAGTGCAAAGCCATCTATGTTAGGGACCTTAGATTCTTCATGCTCCCAAGTTTCAACAAGCAATATAATATCAACATCATTTGAGATCCAACTTAGCTTGGGGCCTTTGTTCCATGGAAATCCCCGACAGTTCCAAGAAGAATAGCTTGGTTGCTTGAAGTTCGAGCATTAAAGTCACCCATTAAAAGGATATTACCTTCATTCCTTATGCTAGAAGTATCATTCTCTAAACCATTGTAAGGACTATTTTTATCTAGATTTTTTTTTTATAGAAGTTAGAATTAATGGGGGGAAAATAACAGATTTCAATGTAGGTCTTTTTATCATTAATGTCAGTAATCCCAATCCAACTATATTGGTTGTAAGGGTTGTGTTTATAAATGATAGCATGGGGAGAGATGTTATTCTTAATGTAGCAAGCTATGCCCCCAATGCCTCTACTGGAGGATCAGTTGTTCCAGGTAGACCATAGTGCAAAGCCATCTATGTTAGGCACCTTAGATTCTTCATGCTCCCAAGTTTCAACAAGAAATATAATATCAACATCATTTGAGTTCCAACTTAGCTTGGGGCCTTTGTATACATGGAGTGCATGCGTACACAAACCAAGGTTTATCCTTCTTCCAAATATTGGACCAATCAACGACTCATATTATTCAATGCCCAACAGTCAATCAAATCTATGGTATGAAAGACGCCAGCCTCATGGAAGTTTAATGTAGGGAGAGAGTTCCACGTTAAATGGTTTGAGAAAAAAATGCTAGTGTGAAAGATCAACGGAACCCCTCCACATTTTCAAAACCATTACATGGGGTCCCACTTAGCTGTTCTTTGTTTTCGTAAACCACTTTTGGTTTTTGACGTTGGCGAGCCCATATGCCCTCCACCTCTTTTCAAACCTGGTTATATATATATATCTATATATATATATATATATATATATATATATATATATATATATATATATATATATATAAGAGAGAAAAGTAAGCCGTCAGTACGACTTGTACTTTTGTCATACATCGGATGATATTGTGCAGGTCTTTAGACGTTTTTGTTGGTCTTCCAACAATGGTTACGTGAACGGATAACATTGAGACTATGGAATTATTTTCTAATGAAAACAACACGTGTCGATATACCAACCCCATCAACCCTCGATCATCTGATAGCTCAGTGTTGCTAGACCGATGCATAGTTTATTGAATTTACGATAGTTATGGAAAGGTATTTCGACGAAAACGTCTGGCTTTGATGGCCAAGGTTCTGACAACAATGTGTGTTGAAATTTAGATGAATAATTTGGATGCCCAAATTTCGACGATGGTTATGGAAACGCGTAGTCTAAAAAAGCAGCGAAATGGCCCAGAATCTGGCTAAGTTTTTGAAAAGAATCCGGCAAAGATTTGCCCAGAGTATTGTTTACAGTTGTTAAACTTTAGTATTTTGAGTGCCCTAAGGGATTTTGATAGTGCTGAATCCATTTCCACTATCAAAAATGGATTCCAAACACTCCAACTACCTATTTTTTTGAATTTTAGTTTACCGGATTCTGGCAAAAAACTGTCGTCTGGGCTATTCCACATGCTGGGTAGACAACTTCTTATGGAAATGGCTTTCACCGAAAACTTCCAACTTAGATGATCATGGTTTGATGACGATGTTTGTCAAAATTGCAATGATAAGTCTGGACGTGCAAATTTCAATGGTACCACGTGCGATGTTTATTAGAATTGGGATTTTTTGTAAGTTGCGATGACATGGTGTCCAAAAGAACAACCAAAGGCAATCAAAATTTGAGTGAATCATATCGACTCCTCATTTTTAGACATCGATGTAGATCCTTAGCCCCCTAATCAAGCACACAACTCACTTGAATGAGAGAATTTAGGGCTCACGCTCAGGCCAACAATTTTATTTTTCAATATGGCTATCTATATTAGTGGATGTTGCATTGTTTTTTTTTTTAATTATTACTATTAAATCAACAAATTAGGAACATTAACAATAATCTTAAAATTTTAAGTTTATTTATTGGTCTAATTTTCATAGAGACTATCTTTGTTGTAAGTATGTATTTTTGGGCTAATATAATATTTCTAATATTACAAAAAAAAAAATCTCAACCTTTGTTTTGTGTATACTATTAAGAATATTCTAGAATATTTTATGGAGCCTCAATCCCTACTTGGATGATAGTGATTTAAATTTTGTGGAATATTGGCCCATGGTATTGTAAGAAAGCCTATTTGTAAGATTGTTACATTTTTTTTTTTATATGTAAATATGTTTAACTTTTTTTTTTTGTGTAAAATCAGCAGTTGTATTAAATCTCAAATAAAGTACATAGTATTACAAAAAGGGCCTGCCTGTCCTAGAAAAAGAGACGTAGAGAGAAAGGCCAATTGACAAGAAACTTCCACAGACATAGACACAGACACATAAATGCCATCACAAGCCAAGAGTCAAATTGCAACATATTACAAAGCTGATCCTCCTCCAGGATTGAGGGACTAATAAATTGTTTAGCCCAAATGGCCTACCTGACATAAGGAAGAAACAGCAAAAACATAAACCAACTATAGCCAAGGAAAATACTTAAAAGCCCTAACAACTAGGACTTTCATCCTTAATATTTCTATTCTTTTCTGCAGGATCTCCTCCATCACTTGGCCCGACATTATCCCCACGAATAGGTGTGCTTCGAGGCTTGTAACGATGGATGATTGTAGTCTGGTTGCTCTCCTCAGGTAGCTGGATCGAAACATTCAAAACATGCTTCAGATACATCTCGAAGAGCCTAACGAACCCCTCCAGCCTCTTCCCCTAGGCTTTCATCTCTTCTACCAAGGATTTCAAAGTCACTTCCAGGCTATCTAGCCTAGCCGAATTTTTCGCCAAAGCGAGGGTACCATCCTAGTACGCATCCTTGAAAGCCACCTCCTGCATATTTAGTGCCTTGGCTAACATGGTTTTCATTTTCCAGGCAGTGCGCTGGGTGCACAGAAATTGGGTGGCTTTGCTGGTCGAAGTGCCCGGGTCCTTTAACCAGTCCACTTCCTCGCAAATTTCCCTATCATTAACTCTCTCGCTTGCTTTGTCTACTTCGGCTTGCAACATGTAGATTTTCTGTTTACCCCTCCGGGAAACTGAGGAATTGAAGCCTTCCTCTGCCTCCTTCAGTTCACAGGCAGCCTTGGCACTCTGGAGGATACGCTTCTCCATTTTACAATGCCTCTCTCTCACGCTCAGCTCTAGATCTTTAGGAACGCTACAAAGTAAGACCCGCAAGAAAACACAAGTATCTCCTCTGCTCTCCAGACTTGTATTTATAACTTGATTACCGATAATTGAGATCATGAGATGAAACAATTTCCCAATCTTGTCCTTACGCCTGATAGGCAGTTCAGCAGACAGGTGTGGGAAATAATTCTGATCCATTCGGTCTGGTTCACACTGGTTGCCACACTTTTTCTTAATTATATTTAGCCACCTCTGTAGTTTATCGGAGTTAGGGTACTGTCCTTTGTTAGTAAGGAAAAACTCCCACACTTGATCACATAAATCAAAGGGCATCGGGCTTGGAAGCCACTGCTGAGAATTAGCATATGGGCAGGACTTCATCTTTCATTAATGATCAGTTGTGTGTGACCTGTCCACGCCTCTTAACGAGCCCGTTAGGTCCTTTATGGAAATCAGATCACACTCCTCTCTTAAATTATCACACAGCATGTCCTGCCAACAGGTGTCAAGGACGTCCTCCGGGAAGTCCACCGCATGATTTACAAGGACATCCTCCAAAGAATTAGTAGAATGCCTTACTGCCTGAAGCACTACCCCTTGGAGATGGGAGAGATGGATCGAGATGAGAGTCGTAACTAACAAGAGTAGCTAGTGTTTTATGACCCTGCTAGGCTGCGACCCATTCTACAGTCTCTTAGCCACGTTAATGGCTAGCAGCAAGTCCCCTTCCACAATAACTCTTCCAATTCCCAATCTGACCAAGATTCACAGGCCCAGTTCCTGAGTAGCGAATTTTGCCTCATTATTCATAGCTTCACCCAATTGGCAACTGTAGATATGCTTAATCTCTCCTTTATCATCACAGATAGCACCACCAAAACCAGCCGACCAAGGTTACCACGCCAGGCACTGTTGAAATTTAGCTTACAGTAACCCGGGGACACTGCCAGACCAGAAGAGATGGAGGAAGCGATGGATGGTGCTTAGGACAGCAAGATCTTGTGGCCCCTTCAATCCCGAACAGGTTCATGATGCGTTGGTCATTAACTAAAGGCTTGTCATTGTAAACATATTTGACCTTGGTAAGGACTGTCTCCCTCATATTCTTCATTATTTCTATTTTAATGTGGTCAAGTTTGCGAGTTTCATCCTGGAATATTCTCCTATTCCTTTCCTTCCAAATCGACCACACAATGAAGCCAGGGCCCAGACGCCAAGGAAGGTTAATAGTTTCCTGTTCAGTATACTTGATCCTCCACCTGGTTATGCTCTCCTGGATAAAGTCTCTGTTTCTAGCAGTTTGCCAGAAAATTTCCGCCATCCACTCCCATAGGTTGTTGGCCCACTCACAAGAGTTCAGGAGGTGCTTCATGGTTTCCTCCTCCACCCTACACATACAGCATCTCGATGGTCCAATGAACCCTTTCTTGGGTAAATTCTCCCAGATGAGAATTTTCTTATGCATGAGAATCCACAGGAATGTTTTGACTTTAGGCCAGTAGATAGCATCCCAAAAATTATTGTGCCAGTGAACTTTTTCTTCTAAATCTCCTTGTTCAAGGTGGTGCCTCGCTTCTTTAAGGTTAAAAGTACCTCCTTCCATCTTGACCCACCAAAGCTAATCCTCCTCTTGTGATCGATGAATTCTTCTCTTATCCACCCACGGGCATAAAGATAGCAACTGGTTTTCCACTAGGATTTCTTGGGATGGGGGGTCAAGAGCCCAATGGCACCATTGCTAGTCTAATTGATCATTGGTCCAGTAGTGGTATACCTTTCTTTTACCAAGCCCTTGAAAATATTGTTGGATAAGCTGAAACTCCGGTCTCTCCAACTTATGTAATTGTTGCCATGTATCTTCCCAAAATAAATTCGTTATACCATTTCGAATTTCCCAGAAACAGTGGTCTTGGATGATCTTTCTATTGGCCCAAGCAATGTTCCAAATAAGGGATCCTGTGACCACTCTTATCATTCTAACATGGTCCAGTGGGCACCAATCCTTTGCATACTTAGCCTGCTAGAACACTGCCCAAGGGGTATTGGGTTCCTTCAACCATCTCCACCAGAGCTTGGCTCCACATGCCTTATTCATAGTTTCTGGATATTGAAGCCCCAGAATTCCCAGGGTCTTGGGTTTGCAAATCTTCTCCCAGGCCACTAGGGCCCATTTTTTTCTATGAGATTTTCCAAACCAAAGGAACTTCCTTTGAATTTCTCTGATTTTTTTAAGGACACCTTTGGGTGTCGGAAGGACGGATAACATGTACTGTAGGCTCGCTTGAAGCATAGCCTTTATCATGACCAGCTTGCCCACAAAATTTGGAGCTCTATTATTCCAATACTTCCCCCATTCCTCAATGGAGGAGAGCATTTTTTCCCAATGCCCTTTTTTCCAGGGTTTGTCCGTTAAGGGAATCCCTAAATATTTAGAAGGGAGGCACATCCTTCTAAAGCCAAGGATGGTCGTGAGGTTCCTCTGGACTACCAAATGAGTGTTAAAGAAGAAGATAGAAGATTTGTCTAAGTTCAGGTCCATACCCGAAGCAAGTCCAAAGAGGTTGATAATAGCTTTAAAACCCCTGGCCTCTCTAACAGTCGGAATGCCATGGAGCATCGTATCATCCAAAAATTGCTGATGGGTGGTGGCTGGGCAGGTTTACAGAGGTTGTAGACCCACAATGTCCTCTTTTTCTTTTTCCTCTTTGATGATACGGCTTAAGCCCTCCATAATAATGACAAACAGAAAGGGAGAAATTGGATCACCTTGCCTAATTCCCATGGAAGGTCTGAAGGGAAGAGCAGGGGCGCCATTGACCAAGACTAAGAGACTCGGGGATTTGACCATAGCCATCACCCAGTTGATCCAGCGTTGCCCAAACCCAAAAGCCACCAAGATAGCCTCCATGTAGTTCCAGCTAACTTTATCATAGGCTTTTGACAGACCAAGTTGGATAATCATACCAGCTTTTTTTTGTGAATGAAGGGAGTGGATCATCTCATGCGCTAGAAGGATATTATCCATAATCTATCTCCCTTCAACAAAGCCATGTTGCTCCTCCGAAATAATTAGCGGGAGGATATGCTTCAATCTATTAGCCATTACCTTAGAGATGATTTTATATAGAACATTACATAGGGCTATGGGCCAGAACTTAGCCGAGGTGCAGGCCGCCTCTTCCTTGGGAATCAAAGCTATAAAAGTGGAGTTAAGGGATTTCAGGATTGAAGAAGTTTTGCGAGAGTCCTCAACCACTTCCCAGATCTCCAACTGCACAATGTCCCAACAAGATTTGAAGAAATCAATGGTAAAACCATCCCGGCCTGGTGATTTACCATTAGGAATTTCATGTATTACTTCCTCCACTTCTATCAGAGTAACAGGCTGGTCTAGGTGCTGATTGTGTTCCTCTGATAAAATATTAGGGATGGATGCCACAACTTCCCGAGTTGCCCCTTCCCTGTCCATTTCTGGTTCTGTGGAAATTTGAGCAAAGTGGTCAACCAACAGGGTAGAGATGTCCTTATGCGATTCATAAGAGTTCCTTGAACATCCTTTAAACGGATGATCTTGTTGGTGCGTCTGTAGTCTATGGCTGATATGTGGAAAAATTTTGTATTCTTCTCCCCTTCCTTGAGCCATTGGACCCTGGATTTCTGCTTCCATGGGATCTCTTCCTGCAAGCATATTCCTTCCCATTATTTCATGAGATTTTTCTCAACAATGATAGAGTCCTGGGAAATTTCCTCATTGATCCAAGCGCAATGCAGTCCTTCTAGTTGTTCTTCCAATACGATCTTCTCCTTAAAGATGTTCCCAAACACCTATTTGTTCCAAGTCCAAAGACGGGATTTAATATGTTTTAATTTAGTTTGAATACGAAACATCTTCGTACCCCTAATCATAAGGGGTTCATGCCACCATTGTTTGATTTTGGATTTGAAATCAAGGTAGTCAAGCCAGAAATGCTCAGACCTGAATGGCTTGTTTTTAGGAGTGCCCAAAATAACTGCATCCAGGGAGATGGGCCAGTGGTCAGAGCCCCCACTTGGAATGGTGTCTGACTCCACAGTGACACCTTCTAGGAGGATATTTTCAGTAATGAGGAAACGATCAAGTCTCGAGGTGATCTACCTATCCCCTCCCCTCTTGTTATTCCATGTGTACAAACCACTCTTTGGAAGAATGTCAATGAGCCTAGAAGACCTTATGAAATGATTGAGAGCCTCTGCATCCCAATTGAGCCTCCTCAATCCCCCCTTATTTTCACTCAACGAGGTAATCATATTAAAATCCCCCCCAAAGATCCTTTAACACCTGAGTAACAAAGTTGTAGATCTAAGAGGCGGTCCAGAAGAAGAAGCTTTTCTTCTAATCTTTGGGGTCCATATACATTCGTACATAAATATGTGCCGGATTCTCCTATTATTTGCATCTCCAAGGATACATAGGATCTTGTTGCTTCTGCACTAACCAGATGAAACGAATGGGGGTTCCAAAAGGTAACCAGACCTCCTTCCATCCCATTTCCCTCCACCTCAAGGTAAGCCATTCTTTTCCCTATTTTCCGACTTATCTCTTGCATTTTCTTACTCGAACATTTAGTTTCTTGTAGGAAGATCATATCTGGGTTTTCAGTTCTGACTTTCTTCTTCAGAAGTCTTTTTTTTCTTTGGTTGTTTAGCGCTCTAACATTCCATGATAAGATCTTCATAATAAACAAAATAAGTTACGAAGAGGAGGTGAAAGCCTCAAGGGCTTTCATCTTACCTAAATTTATGAGCATTTGACCTAGTTCCTGGAGGGCTTCATTGTTGGTTTTCCTTCCTCTCTTGTGCCTATGCTTGGATTTTTGGTTTGTCTAATGCAGTCCTTGGAATTTGATTCCCAGACCCTTTTTCACTCTTTAATCTCTTTTATGACCCTTCTCTTCTGCCTCCTGATGGGCCAAAAAGAGGAAGTTGATCCTGTCCACTTCTTCTGACGGGATTTGTTCCAATCCTCTTTGCTTCCATTGTTCCACCATATTGTTTAGGTCCATTCCTTCCCTTTCTAAGATATCCCCCAATTCCAGGTCCTCCGTACCTACTTCACTTATTTCCATTTCAGCATCTCCCTTTGCATCTTCATCGTAATCGGTGCCTTCTGGGATATCTACCAGAGTGATCCTGTCTGAGTCTAGGGATGCCTGCTTTAGAGATCCCACAATCTTTGGTGTAGAGTCCCTTTGATGGGGTTCTTCAACTGCTTCATCTTTAGATCCCAAAACTTCAAAGGCATTACCAGTGCTCTTATTTGGTATCCCTACTTTAGGTTGGTTTCTTCTGTTTGCTCTCTATCTCCCATTTCGGTGGGAAAAGCCTTCTTGATCTTTGGCCGCTCCTTCCTTACTCTTTCATATTTTCTTTTTTAGAGGACATTATTTGAACATTTGTCCATGCTCGTGACGTCTACGACATCGGAAGGGAATCTGCTCATAGTCAACGGCCTGAAAGAAAATCTCATCTCTGAATTCAAGCCACATATCTTCATGCAGAGCCCCTGAGACATCCATTTCGACATAGATCCTCGCACAGGAGGTGTACCTTTTTTGCAGGGTGACCTTCGAGGATTGGAAAAAATTCCCCAACATGTTTCCAATCTGTTCCAGCGCCGATGGTCTCCAATAGTCGATCGAGAGAGAGAAAATGCAGATCTGTATTGGCAAATGCGTGAAGGTCTCCTGTTCTGGGGCAAAGTTAGGCTTCCATAGTCTCACATAAAGACCAGTCAAGGCATATAGATAGGGACCCCCATCAAAGATATGATCTATGTCTTCCAGATTCACAAAAACAACCGTAAAGAAACCCTTAGCCCTAAGATGGAGCCTGGCATCTCCTTTTGGCTTCCACTGTTGTTTTATCCAAAGGCACAAGGCTTTTTCAGTTGGCCAAAAGCCCATAAATTTGCAAATCAGTGCATGTATTGCCATATGGTCCCTATAATCCTGCATTTCTGGATCAGTAATGACGATTCGAAGACTTTCTGAGCTTTTTGGCTTGCAACGGCCGTTCTCCCCTTGTTTTTTACTCTCTGTGGCAGATCCTGATAGATTCAGGCTCTCCTGGGTTTAGGCTTGATTTTCTATAGTGTCTTTTGTCCCTTCTGCTGTGCCAAGAGGTTCCTGCTTAGGATTAGGGCATTATTTGTCATTAGTCTCCATTATTTTAACACTAGTTGGCCTCTTCTGACCCAATATTTCTTTGGTCTTCCCGCTTGCCTTCTTCTTCTTGCCCAGCTCATCATTTCTTGTCCTTTCTGACCTGGCAATCTGCAGCCCTTCACTCAGACCTTTTCCTTTGTTTAAGGTGACTTGTTTGTAAGAAGGGGCCCCATTGGCCCCCACTTTCCTCATTCGGGTGGTCAGAGTAGACCCACGCCTCAAAATCTCAGCAATATGGGCCCTTCCTTCTGCCAGAGCACGCTACAGAGTGCAGATTGCACACCCAAAACCTCAATGCAAAGCTTTCTGTAAATATGTTTAACTTATATGTTAATTTGTTTTCTTTTCTTGTTTTACTTGGAATGAAAATCCCCAGTACTTTCTCATTTTGGTGGATGGTAAACCATGTAAATAGTGGCCTTTATTACATGGCTTCACCCCAAGGGATTTGAAGAGAGTCAAATATGTGATCGACAACAACTAGTAACAATATCAAAGAACTTAAGGTGTAGCTCTAAACCAATTGAACTAATCCTTGAGGTTATGTATTCATTATATTGATAATTAATAATAATAATAATAATAATAATAATAATTTAAAATAAAGTTATAATTTCGTTATTTTTTTTTTTTATTTTACCAATTTGAAATGTATTATTAAGTAATTGTTTTGAGACTTATCATAAATTGATGTTTATTAGCCATTTAATTTATATAATTATATTAACATATAATTTATTATAAATATAAATATATTAATTTTATAAAATTTTAAAACAAATAACTTCATATAAAAACATAATCTTCTACAATAATTACAAGAAAAAAAATCAATATTAAACCAAAATATAAAATCCATATATATAAAAACCATATCTTTTCAATGACATGTCATAAAAATAAAATACATAACTATATATAATGTGTAGTGTTATAAGTGAAAGGAATATGTTTTTATCTTAATACTCAACACAAAAATGTTGCGACAAATTTTTGCTTGGTATGAGGAGAGGTGTAAACATGCGATTGTTAGTAAGCCCTTTCTAAAAAGATGGTCTAAACAAGAACTCTAATGTCAATTTTTCAACAAAGTTTATGCCATCATTCATATTTTTGTAATATGGTAAATATGAACTGAATGAATTGTTTGTATTATGAGATAAAAAATAATATTGTCTTTAATTTGTTTTTCTTAACATTTATGGAGTTTAAATGAATGGATCATATTTACACAGAATATATAAATTGAATTAATTTTTGAAATATTTTAATATTAAACAATTAAAGAATTTTCTTTGATAATAAATTTAAGAAAATTACAAAGTCTAAATAAATGAGAAATGTGGAAATTAAATATTATAAGAATATATATTAAAATTAAAATGATAATATTTTTTTTTTTAAGTATCAATACAAATTAAGACTTTAAGAAAAGGAGGATATAAAATAAATTTCCATGCTACTCAAGTTTTTTATTTCCAAATTAAATTATAATGGAGCTTTGAAAATGAACCTAGGTTGTGAGGGATAAGAGACATTATAACAAAGGGGATTCACTTTTCTCTTTGGATACAGTGCAAAGAATGAATTACAAATAATGTGATAAATTCATGACATGCAAGAAATGCATGAACTCTAACATTAATGTAGACTAGCATATCTTAACCAAAGTGATCTTAACCAAGCTCCAAATTGCATGGAACTAACTAAATGCCATGTAATTTTGGCAACAATCAATTGAAGTAACAAATTGGCTAGATATGTAATTAGTTATTAAAAGGGATTCCAAGTTATTAATAAACAAGGTAGGAATTGCGATAAAGGATAACATGAAATCAAATGAACAAATGAATTGATATATCTAATCAATGTTAATAGAGAGCATTAGATTAAGAGAATTAATCAAGGAAGATGATCCTTTTTCCAAAAATGTCATGTATCAAACATCCTCCCAACCAACTATTCAACAAATAAGGATGGATTATGGCTAGTTAAGTGGTCACTATTCATGACATTCATGACCACACCTAATGCAAGAACTTGCCTATCTATAGCTACCATGGAAGCCTTTAGATATCACTAATAGAAATATGTTATAGAATCTCATTTATCTTATTTTTATCATAAACTACCTCAAGTATCAACAACTTTTAGGTATATATTAAATATAATTTATTGCAGGAAAATAGAACCTACTCATATATAATTTCTTATCAATAAATTTTAAGTATATATTAAACATAATTTATTGCAGGAAAATGGAAACTACTAATTATATATATTTTTTCTCATTCACTCTTGCTAAGTCTAGGTTGCTTCTTAAACCATATATATGGTTTTTGAATTACTTTTGCAATCCGTCGAATTTCATGGAAAATTTTATCTTTAAGCTACTCCATAATAAGTTTTGACCTTGCACTACTTTGAGTTGTATGTGATTTTGTTAGACTCGATTATCTATGATTAATTGATATTTTGGATTTTTCTTAAGTTGAAATTATGTACCACAATATATTTAAATCTTGAATCATTAACTTGTTCCTTACCTTTCATAAAAATAAACTCTTAATTAATAAAAAAAAAAATGTTTTACATATAACTCTAGGACCAAATAAATGGAATCACCAATATTCACTATATATTTAATAATTCCATACAATCATAAATAAAACTATTATAAAAATTTATATGATTTCTATGAACGCTTACCATTTCACCCCATATATGATGGCCGCATAGTAAAACCTATCCTAGAAATGACTATTATAAAAATCTATATGCTTTCTATGAATGCTTACCATTTCACCCCATATATGAAGGTCGCATAGTAAAACCTATCCTAGGAATGACTATTATAAAAATCTATATGATTTCTATAAACGCTTACCATTTCACCCCATATATGAAGGGCCCATAGTAAAACCTATCTTAGGAATGACTATTATAAAAATCTATATGATTTCTATAAACATTTACCATTTTGCCTCATATATAAAAGAAGCATAGTAAAACCTATCCTAAGAATGACTATTATAAAAATTTATATGATTTCTATGAACTCTTACCATTTCACCCATATATAAAGGGTGCATAGTAAAACCTATCTTAAACTTTGATCATAGTATGCATGAAACACATATATCATGAATATAAATCATGCTATGCAAAAGTGCTCACAACCAGTTATGAATGAAAATGAAGGTATAAAGAAAGGCCTCCAAGAAGTTATCAACGAAGGTATAAAGAAAGGCCTCCAAGAAGTTATGAACGAAGGTATAAAGAAGGGGAGTCCAAGCCCTTTTTTTTTATTATTAAACCCGGTAAGATTTGTAATTAAAGATAAATTGACCTAGTCTGTTCACTATGACCCTCTACCTTGCTCTACACTAGACTCTATTTTCACTTCCACCTTACCATTGTACGCTATTGGATTACTTACAAGTTATCTGGAATATGACATGGAGTATTAATTCACACATATTCCTAATTTATTTATGAATGCAATATAATTACGTTGTAAAGCGTTCTTATTTGAAAACAACTTTCCTAAATGAGTACGTGTACCATTATGGACCTTTGATTTGAATGATAGACGATTCAAACAATCTCAACCCTAGGATTAAATTTTGTTATTTTAATGAGGTATACAGCATAACGAATATCAAATGTCCATGAGGGAACTCAGTGAGGGTTTTTTCTCTCATACCTCAACTTCATTTTCTTCTCTGATGGCTGCCGGCTCATTTTCTTCTTCTGGAAAACCTGCAGTCAAGGCGCTTGGATTTCCTTTCCGGCCTCTAAGACCACAATCTTTCCTCTCTGACAGTGGCATCCCCCTAGATCTCGGCGGTTTTCTCGTTTTCAAGATTCCGGACAGTTCGCAAGCTAGGGTTTGAGCGACTCTGCAGTTTGAAAACTTATTTTGTTCCTGCTAGCAGTTTCGTGTTTGTTGGAAGCTCAAGCTTTGGAGAATGCCTCTGTTCGCGAGCTTTGGAACGATGGTTTGAAGGGATTTTTGGAAGGAAGCAGTATTCCGGGGTTTCTGGTTACTGATTTTTTATTTGATTCTTTGATTTGGATGTCTCTTGCAAAGCTGCATTTCCCATAGAAATTAAGCATGTTCAATTCAGCTAAGTTTTGTTTTGTGGGTTATTTTTTTTTACTATTGTCGCTGATGCTTTAATCTCATTTGGTTTCAAAAAACTTGGATATGAGTATGTGAATATAGGTAAGCATGCTCTGTTGTCCTCTTTCCTCTACTCTGAAATGTATCTATGGATCTCTGCAGTTTGAAAACTGATTTTGTTCCTACTAGTAGTTTCGTGTTTGTCGGAAGCTCAAGCTTTGGAGAATGCCTCTGTTCACCAGCTTTGAAATGGTGGTTTGAAGGGCTTTTTGGAAGGAAGCGGTATTCCGAGGTTTCTGGTTACTGATTTTTTATTTGATTCTTTGATTTGGATGTCTCTTTCAAAGCTGCATTTCCCATAGAAATTAAGCATGTTCAATTCAGCTAAGTTTTGTTTTGTGAGTTATTTTTTTTACTGCTGTAGCTGATGCTTTGATCTCATTTGGTTTCAAAAAATTTGGATATGAGTATGTGAATATAGGTAAGCATGCTCTGCTGTCCTCTGTCCTCTACTCTGAAATGTATCTATGGATCTTGAAATTCATAACTATATTATGTGTGATATTAAGTACTAATGTGGCTACTCTTGATGATTTTAACTCTGCAATTCGGCTTAACTAGATGATTGTTGGGCGGAGCAGAATCGTGATAAAAATGTACGTGCTCAACCTGATTGTCGGACTGACTGAGCTTTTTACTTTCACTTATGAATATATCTATTTGTTGGGTCTTTATAGGGCAACTGATTATGTGCTGCTGGCCTTTATTCACAGGGAAGAGTAACATTGTGTTGATATATTACATGATCAATCAGTTGTAGATTTATACTTGCTGAAACCCATTTGCGAGCATGTGGGCATGGACTTTCTTACCTTCTGCCAAGGACTTTGCAGAGCCACCTGCATTTAGCAGTGAAGCGTACATGGTGTCATCGGCCGCAAGGCCTTGTTCATCCATGACTTGCAAATAGCCCAAGGCCTCCCTCAATCGGCCTTCCTTGCACAGACAATTGAAGTCTGCGTTCATGGTAGAAATGCTTTTATTATGTGGATTTTGCTGGTGCGTAAGGCTAGATTTGGAATTAAGAGCATTGCTTATTATTGTGTTTGCAAGCTGTGGAGTTCCAGACCTAAAAGATAACTGAAATTTCGATGGAAACAACCCTATAGTAGAGATTCCCGGCTTGTGATTGTGAATATGTTAAGGATGAAGTTTGAACTAGTGTATAACTTAAAGTACCCCTCCATAAGGCTGTAAATAGGCTATGGCAGTCATTTACGAATCTCAGAATGCTCTGGATTGCTATTATCAAACACAGATCTTATATTTAAAAGTGCTATAGATTGGAACTGATGGGGAACCTGAAAAGACAATAATATGGTTCTGAGGTTGTTGGGTGCATCTATGATCTGCTTTTGTTCTAGGAAAGGAATGGGTGAAGCCTTCCAATTTTATTTTCTACTTCAGGTAGCTCTTCCTTGCCATTTCCCGTTCATTATGGTCACTAAAAGTGTACTCTTGTTCATACATGCATGCAGAAGATAAATAATGCGAGATTCTATTATCACATCTCATTCAGTATATATTTTATTTCAATTTCCCACTAACTCATTCCTACTTGTACCAAGATTGCTTATATGATATATCCAATGACAGAGAAACAACTGAGTGCTTGGGTATTAAATCGTATTATATTTTTTGAAGGTATCCTCATATCGTAGTGTCTCTTTCCCTTGCAGTATGACATGAATTTGATGTTGTGTTTTCTTTTCTTTAGACTTTTCCTGTCTGCTAGATATACTACCTTATTTAACTGTCCTCTGGCTGGCATGCTTAGGAGTATTTTTGCAGTTTCTGGGTAGCTTTCATCAATGACAATTTCACTCTGAACTTCCAATTTTCCCCTAAATTGCACCTTATTCACTTCTCCAGTAACTGGTATAAAAAAGAGGGCCTTTGGGGCTTTCTGGTAGCTTTCATCAATTTCACAGTTTTCATCAATTGTATTATGTACTTCCAATACACCACTAACTTGAACCCTAGACAAAGTAACCCATGGAAGTGAAGAACCCTGTTGAAAATGTGGATCTACTGATTCGACCCCAGTCTGATTGCTCTCTTCAGCAGACCATGATATATCTTCAAGTTATCTTAAGATCATATTCTAGCTTATATATGGGTGGCTAGATCTCATTGGACTGGACTAGAATTTGGGATGCCATTAAGATTAACAGGCATCTCCTTTTTGTGGAAGAGACAATGTGGAACAGAGTGTTATTTTTTTTTTCTTTTACCAGTCTATGCATGTTATGATAATTTGATTTTGAAATAATATTTTTGACTAATAGATGGACACTCATTTGACTTTCATTGAAGCAATGCTACATTTTTTCCTGTCTGATTATGGAATTAGGCTATGACAGTGCAAAAATTGACCTTTGAAGCCTTCAGTGTCTCTTGATTGTCATTTAACTTTATACATCAAGGTATTTAATACTTCGCCAACAATGAAAAGCTTGTCTAAAATTTTACTGTGAAAAGAATGGGACTATCTATGAAACACGTGGTGTTTTTATTTTGCTTAGTTAACCATGATTGTCCTTGTTACAAGTTGGTTCTTTTTTTGATTTCAAGTCATTGTCGTCAATTACAATAGGATCAAGTAGGCACCACTAGGTGCAATGGCAACAGTAACAAGCAGGCAGTACTTGGTCTGACTATGACAGTATTCAATATGTAGTAGATGCCCGGGCACACCAATGGTAGTTAGCCTGGATAATCACTTCCACCTTTTGAGCATGGATATTATTAGAAACAGAACATTGCTCTTGCTCTTTTAATTAGAAAGTTAACTTTCCAAGATCTCTTCATAGGAAGGAAATTCCTAGCCTTGAAATAATTTGATCTGGCTCAGAATAAATGGGGAAAGCAAGTAATTGTTGTTCTCCTTTTTTTTTCACCATGATTGTTCAGACTTCACAAATGTGATATACAAAGTTGTGGAGTTCCAAACCTAAAAGATCACTGAAATTTCAATGGAAACAACCCTATAGTTGAGATTCCTGGCTTGTGACTGTGAATATGTTAACGATAAAGTTTGAACATAATTTGACTTGTAGATATCAAAATGTAGTGCTGCCTAGAGATAATGAAAAAATTTCCACCCCACCATAAAAGAAAATATAATTATATTCTGATTCAGTTCTCCAAGTGCAGATTTGATCATTGATCAAGCATTTTACCATTCATGGATGAGCTATAGAAAAATGTATCCTGTCAATTTTAAATATACCCGATCAAGGTTTTGTATGTAGAGTATGCTCAAAGTCTGCCTTCATGGTAGAAATGATTTTATTATGTGGATTTTGCTGGTGTGTAAGGCTAGATTTGGAATTAAGAGCATTGCTTATTATTGTGTTTGCAAGCTGTGGAGTTCCAGACCTAAAAGATAACTGAAATTTCGATGGAAACAACCCTATAGTTGAGATTCCCAGCTTGTGACTGTGAATATGTTAAGGATGAAGTTGGAACTAGTGTATAACTTAAAGTACCCCTCCATAAGGCTATAAATAGGCTATGGCAGTCATTTACGAATCTCCGAACGCTCTGGATTGCTATTATCAAACACAGATCTTATATTTAAAAGTGCTATAGATTGGAACTGATGGGGAACCTGAAAAGACAATAATATGGTTCTGAGATTGTTGGGTGCATCTATGATCTGCTTTTGTTCTAGGAAAGGAATGGGTGAAGCATTCCAATTTTATTTGCTACTTCAGGTAGCCCTTCCTTGCCATTTCTCATTCATTATGGTCACTAAAAATGTACTCTTGTTCATACATGCATGCAGAAGATAAATAATGCGAGATTCTGTTATCATGTCTCATTCAGTATATATTTTAGTTCAATTTCCCACTAACTCATTCCTACTTGTACCAAGATTGCTTATATGATATATCCAATAACAGAGAAACAAATGAGTGCTTGGGTATTAAATCATATTATATTTTTTGAAGGTATCCTCATATCGTAGTGTCTCTTCCCCTTGCAGTATGACATGAATTTCATGTTGTGTTTTCTTTTCTTTAAACTTTTCCTGTCTGCTAGATATACTACCTTATTTAACTGTCCTCTGGCTGGCATTGTTAGGAGTATTTTTGCAGTTTCTGGGCAGCTTTCATCAATGACAATTTCACTCTAAACTTCCAATTTTCCCCTAAATTTCACCTTATTCATTTCTCCAGTAACTGGTATAAAAAAGAGGGCCTCTGGGGCTTTCTGGTAGCTTTCATCAATTTCACAGTTTTCATCAATTGTATTATGTACTTCCAATACACCACTAACTTGAACCCTAGACAAAGTAACCCATGGAAGTGAAGAACCCTGTTGAAAATGTGGATCTACTGATTCGACCCCAGTCTGATTGCTCTCTTCAGCAAACCATGATATATCTTCAAGTTATCTTAAGATCCTATTCTAGCTTATATATGGGTGGCTAGATCTCATTGGACTGGACTAGAATTTGGGATGCCATTAAGATTAACAGGCATCTCCTTTTTGTGGAAGAGACAATGTGGAACAGAGTGTTATTTTTTTTTTCTTTTACCAGTCTGTGCATGTTATGATAATTTGATTTTGAAATAATATTTTTCACTAATAGATGGACACTCATTTGACTTTCATTGAAGCAATGCTACATTTTTTCCTGTCTGATTATGGAATTAGGCTATGACAGTGCAAAAATTGACCTTTGAAGCCTTCAGTGTCTCTTGATTGTCATTTAACTTTATACATCAAGGTATTTAATACTTCGCCAACAATGAAAAGCTTGTCTAAAATTTTACTGTGAAAAGAATGGGACTATCTGTGAAACACGTGGTGTTTTTATTTTTCTTAGTTAACCATGACTGTCCTTGTTACAAGTTGGTTCTTTTTTTGATTTCAAGTCATTGTCGTCAATTACAATAGGATCAAGTAGGCACCACTAGGTGCAATGGCAATAGTAACAAGCAGGCAGTACTTGGTCTGACTATGACAGTATTCAATATGTAGTAGATGCTCGGGCACACCAATGGTAGCTAGCCTAGATAATCACTTCCACCTTTTGAGCATGGCTATTCTTAGAAATAGAACATTGCTCTTGCTCTTTTAATTAGAAAGTTAACTTTCCAAGATCTCTTCATAGGAAGGAAATTCCTGGCCTTGAAATAATTTTATCTAGCTCAGAATCAATGGGGAAAGCAAGTAATTGCTGTTCTCCTTTTGTTTTCACCATGATTGTTCAGACTTCACAACTGTGATATACAAAGTTGTGGAGTTCCAGACCTAAAAGATAACTGAAATTTCAATGGAAACAACCCTATAGTTGAGATTCCCGGCTTGTGACTGTGAATATGTTAACGATAAAGTTTGAACATAATTTGACTTGTAGATATCAAAATGTAGTGCTGCCTAGAGATAATGAAAAAAATTCCACCCCACCATAAAAGCAAATATAATTATATTCTGATTCAGTTCTCCAAGTGCAGATTTGATCATTGATCAAGCATTTTACCATTCATGGAAGAGCTGTAGAAAAATGTATCCTGTCAATTTTAAATATACCCGATCAAGGTTTTGTATGCAGAGTATGCTCAAAGTCTGCGTTCATGGTAGAAATGCTTTTATTATGTGGATTTTTCTGGTGTGTAAGGCTAGATTCGGAATTAAGAGCATTGCTTATTATTGTGTTTGCAAGCTGTGGAGTTCCAGACCTAAAAGATAACTGAAATTTCGAAGGAAACAACCCTATAGTTGAGATTCCCGGCTTGTGACTGTGAATATGTTAAGGATGAAGTTTGAACTAGTGTATAACTTAAAGTACCCCTCCATAATGCTGTAAATAGGCTATGGCAGTCATTTACGAATCTCAGAATGCTCTAGATTGCTATTATCAAACACAGATCTTATATTTAAAAGTGCTATAGATTGGAACTGATGGGGAACCTGAAAAGACAATAATATGGTTTTGAGATTGTTGGGTGCATCTACGATCTGCTTTTGTTCTAGGAAAGGAATGGGTGAAGCCTTCCAATTTTATTTGCTACTTCAGGTAGCCCTTCCTTGCCATTTCTCGTTCATTATGGTCACTAAAAATGTACTCTTGTTCATACATGCATGCAGAAGATAAATAATGCGAGATTCTATTATCACGTCTCATTCAGTATATGTTTTATTTCAATTTCCCACTAACTCATTCCTACTTGTACCAAGATTGCTTATATGATATATCCAATAACAGAGAAACAATTGAGTGCTTGGGTATTAAATCGTATTATATTTTTTGAAGGTATCCTCATATCGTCGTGTCTCTTTCCCTTGCAATATGACATGAATTTCATGTTGTGTTTTCTTTTCTTTAGACTTTTCCTGTCTGATAGATATACTACCTTATTTAACTATCCTCTGGTTGGAATGCTTAGGAGTATTTTTGCAGTTTCTGGGCAGCTTTCATCAATGACAATTTCACTCTAAACTTCCAATTTTCCCCTAAATTTCACCTTATTCATTTCTCCAGTAACTGGTATAAAAAAGAGGGCCTCTGGGGCTTTCTGGTAGCTTTCATCAATTTCACAGTTTTCATCAATTGTATTATGTACTTCCAATACACCACTAACTTGAGCCCTAGACAAAGTAACCCATGGAAGTGAAGAACCCTGTTGAAAATGTGGATCTACTGATTTGACCCCAGTCTGATTGCTCTCTTCAACAGACCATGATATATCTTCAAGTTATCTTAAGATCCTATTCTAGCTTATATATGGGTGGCTAGATCTCATTGGAATGGACTAGAATTTGGGATGCCATTAAGATTAACAGGCATCTCCTTTTTGTGGAAGAGACAATGTGGAACAGAGTGTTATTTTTGTTTTTCTTTTACTAGTCTGTGCATGTTATGATAATTTGATTTTGAAATAATATTTTTGACTAATAGATGGACACTCATTTGACTTTCATTGAAGTAATGCTACATTTGTTCCAGTCTGATTCTGGAATTAGGCTATGACAGTGCAAAAATTGACCTTTGAAGCCTTCAGTGTCTCTTGATTGTCATTTAACTTTATACATCAAGGTATTTAATACTTCATCAACAATGAAAAGCTTGACTAAAATTTTACTGTGAAAAGAATGGGACTATCTGTGAAACACGTGGTGTTTTTATTTTGCTTAGTTAACCATGATTGTCCTTGTTACAAAGTTGGTTCTTTTTTTGATTTCAAGTCATTGTCGTCAATTACAATAGGATCAAGTAGGCACCACTAGGTGCAATGGCAACAGTAACAAGCAGGCAGTACTTGGTCTAACTATGACAGTATTCAATATGTAGTAGATGCCCGGGCACACCAATGGTAGCTAGCCTGGATAATCACTTCCACCTTTTGAGCATGGCTATTCTTAGAAATAGAACATTGCTCTTGCTCTTTTAATTAGAAAGTTAATTTTCCAAGATCTCTTCATAGGAAGGAAATTCCTGGCCTTGAAATAATTTGATCTAGCTCAGAATCAATGGGGAAAGCGAGTAATTGTTGTTCTCCTTTTGTTTTCACCATGATTGTTCAGACTTCACAAATGTGATATACAAAGCTGTGGAGTTCCAGACCTAAAAGATAACTGAAATTTCAATGGAAACAACCCTATAGTTGAGATTCCCGGCTTGTGACTGTGAATATGTTAAGGATAAAGTTTGAACATAATTTGCCTTGTAGATATCAAAATGTAGTGCTGCCTAGAGATAATGAAAAATTTTCCACCCCACCATAAAAGCAAATATAATTATATTCTGATTCAGTTCTCCAAGTGCAGATTTGATCATTGATCAAGCATTTTACCATTCACGGAAGAGCTGTAGAAAAATGTATCTTATCAATTTTAAATATACCCGATCAAGGTTTTGTATGCAGAGTATGCTCAAAGTCTGCGTTCATGGTAGAAATGCTTTTATTATGTGGATTTTGCTGGTGTGTAAGGCTAGATTCGGAATTAAGAGCATTGCTTATTATTGTGTTTGCAAGCTGTGGAGTTCCAGACCTAAAAGATAACTAAAATTTTGATGGAAACAACCCTATAGTTGAGATTCCTGGCTTGTGACTGTGAATATGTTAAGGATGAAGTTTGAACTAGTGTATAACTTAAATTACCCCTCCATAAGGCTGTAAATAAGCTATGGCAGTCATTTACTAATCTCAGAATGCTCTGGATTGCTATTATCAAACACAGATCTTATATTTAAAAGTGCTATAGATCGGAACTGATGGGGAACCTGAAAAGACAATAATATGGTTCTGAGATTGTTGGGTGCATCTATGATCTGCTTTTGTTCTAGGAAAGGAATGGGTGAAGCCTTCCAATTTTATTTGCTACTTCAGGTAGCTCTTCCTTGCCATTTCTCGTTCATTATGGTCACTAAAAATGTACTCTTGTTCATACATGCATGCAGAAGATAAATAATGCGAGATTCTGTTATCACGTCTCATTCAGTATATATTTTATTTCAATTTCCCACTAACTCATTCCTACTTGTACCAAGATTGCTTATATGATATATCCAATGACAGAGAAACAACTGAGTGCTTGGGTATTAAATCATATTATATTTTTTGAAGGTATCCTCATATCGTAGTGTCTCTTTCCCTTGCAGTATGACAGGAATTTCATGTTGTGTTTTCTTTTCTTTAGAATTTTCCTGTCTGCTAGATATACTACCTTATTTAACTGTCCTCTGGCTGGCATGCTTAGGAGTATTTTTGTAGTTTCTGGGCAACTTTCATCAATGACAATTTCACTCTGAACTTCCAATTTTCCCCTAAATTGCACCTTATTCACTTCTCCAGTAACTGGTATAAAAAAGAGGGCCTTTGGGGCTTTCTGGTAGCTTTCATCAATTTCACAGTTTTCATCAATTGTATCCGGAGATACCTGAACTTTGAGTTCTCATATCTGAAACACTTTGAGAATCAGGATGAATTCAAAATTGGGCAAAAGGGTCAACCTAAAAATCCCATCAGTCTCTTTCTATGCACTCTAAGGAAATTTGGAACCCTACTGGTAAGAGTGTTGGCTTATTGGAAGTGGGATGGCATCGCCTTTTAAATATTTGGCCCATTGTAAGAGAGGATTACCCCTATCTTTGAGGACATTGGCCCATTGGAAGAGAGGATTGGCATGGTCTGTTGGAAGAGAGAAATACCCTACCTGTGTGTACATTTCTCCATTTGAAGAGAGGGCTGGCCCTATTTGTATGTGAGGTTGAATGATATATGCAATAGGATTTGAAACCATATAAATATGGTATAGGTGGGAGCTCATGAAAGTGAGATGATTTCTAATGCACAGTGCTTAAATTCTCACAAGGGTAGTGCTTCCATCGTTCTTTACAATTTTAGGAGCCCCAACATGATCTATAACCACCTTAAAAGGGAGGTATTTGAAAAAATAGTTGGTAAGTATGTCCCCTATCTTCACCCAAGGAATTATTGCTTTAATTACTTCAAAGTTCATCCTTAACATTCCATAAATATGTGCCAGAAAAATTGCATAGTGCATAATCAGACCACCACTCTATGAAAGACTTTACTATGTTTCCTTTGCAACATATGGTGCAATTGCTAGTTTATAAAGATCTTCAATGTAGAGACAACATTAATTGATCTGCGCTCCGTATCTATACTATAAATGTCCCTTACCGATTTCCGTAAAAATATATCACTTGAATTGTAAATGCACATCGCTACTTTCATTGTCATTACCAAATTAATCAAATTAGTTAGTCAAATTAATGAAGCTTTACCTTTATATCACATCGCATTCTTAAGTTTTTCTGTGAGTAGAAAATAGATATTTCAATTTTTGTACTCTAATGGATTCCAAAATTGTAAGAGGTCATAATAAGCTTGAATTCCTGTTATTGAAAAACTCTGAGAGGATTTGAATTCTAAGTACTTGTAATTTTTTATGTAGTCTCAATTCTAGTTAAGAGAAGTTCTCTTTGCCCTCAATTTAATTTGTCCCTGAATTTACTTTCGGATTTTTGAAATTACATTTCTATATTACTCTGAGATTTACTTCTTACAATTTGCTTGAAGTGTGGTTGAAAAAAAACATGATTCATTTGGGTAGAAACTGAAACCTGTGAAAACAATATTTAATTATAGGATGAAAAGACAGTGTAGCAAACGACCCAGGTAGTTACTGACCTGGGGATTGCAATATATTTGTGGAAGTTCAGAGCAAGAGGATGAAGAGAAGATTACAGAATTATAATGGCTACATAACCAAGATTTTGTGTCCTTTGAACCCAGAGAATTGCAATCAATTCATTAATTTACAAAATAGAATCATAATATACATCTTATATTCTGGCGTTTGTGCAGCCATCATGTCCGAGCACCAGCAGGTGATCGATCCCTTTCCCTGTGCACCGAATTGAACTCTATTTCAATTTCAGTTTGGAGCCCAACAGCTGAGAAACACCGCGCATCACAGTGAATCGTCCTTCAATTCTCATTTCTTCAGCAGGTGATCGATTCCGCTCCCTATACCTCTCTGTCGTGACCGAATTGAATTGTATTTCAATTTCAGTTTGGAGCCCAGCAGCTGAGAAACATCACGCATCTCAAAGAATCATCCTTTAATTCTGCTTTCTTTGATTTTAATGCTGCTTCCTGAACATGAGGGGTCAGATTCGCTTCAGAAACAGAAGAAGCAATATCAGATTTCAGGGCAACAGCAGCAGCGCCAACGCCAGTGACATGAGTAATCCTAAAAGTATTGGGAGAAATACAGAATAACTTGGGCGTTATTAGTAGATTCTTAAAATTGAAGGCCCTCTGATCTGTGAAGATTCTGAAACCCTCGATTGCTCCCACAACCGCCATACAAGAAGCCCTCTTTGAAACAGAATTCATCATTCTTTTTCCCCTTCCTTTCTTTGGATTTCGATTTGCACTTCGATACCAAACACAACAAAACAAAATAACAATAGCGATTGTGAAGTTGCAGAGTGATGAGATTGCACTTGAGATTTAAATGGGTATTTATGCGTGTGTAGGTTACCCACAAACCCATGAATCAGGGAAGACAACACCGTATAAAACCAAAACCACCGGTATATGATAAGACAACCAGCGGTATATGACAAGACAACACCAATAAAACCAAAACCACTGCTACATGATAAAAGCATATGATTCATTATATCCGCTGATGTCAGGGATCCAGTCCAATCCGTTGCTGGTTTTCCTATTGGTTGTGGGCGCTTTCCGGTTGTAAGCGTGGTTTTGCTCGTGAAAACAAAGGCGGGCGCCCAGTTCCAAACTCGGCCCACCCATCTGAGCTTTCGTCATGTCCATCCACTTGGGTATTCAGTTGGCAGGTATCCAAAATTCCCATTTATTCATCATGGCATCTTGTCGTCATGGCATCAATTTTCTTCGAATGATTAAAGGGGTGGGATTCGTCCACTTTAGTCATCCAAACTGGTAAAATTAATCACATTTTAAGTTACAAAATAAAATCGATATATGTTTTATTAAAAAATTATTAATTTCTGAATTGGAAAATAATTCAGCTATAAAATATAAAATAAATAAATTATAATTTCAAAAAAAAAAATTAATAAAATTATCTTCCGTAAATTTAAATGTAATTTTCTGATATATATGGAAAAAATAAATATATTTTATAAAATTATATTGTTTTAAAAAATAAATTATTATTCCATATATAAATATATTTTATAAAATTAGATTGTTTAAAAAAAAATTAATATTAATAATAATAAATATAAAATTCATATAAGGTTAAAAATCAAATATTTTATGAAGATTCATAAAATAAAGGATGTGTTTTATGTATTTATTTTGATAGGTTTTATGTATCCATTATGAGAATTATATTTTGGATTCATAATGTTTAATTATGGGAATTTTTTTTTTAATTCTCGGTGTTTAATGATAATTTGTAAGAATAATGTTCTCGTGGCTATAATATTGTATGGAAAATATTTGGTGTGCTTGAACAATCAATTTAGCTTTCAATTGCAATGAATTTTCCAAACTTGTGGTTGATCTCTTCGTAGATTTAGCAAATATTAAATTCTTAGCAATTAAAGAACCTTAGTCCGTACAAAGATTGACTTGCCTAGAGAGGGAGGATGCATTCCAAACACATGTACTACCCTCTCAATCAACCTGGATGATGATGATATGATGCTAGAGGATATATTGAAGTCACCATCCATAGTATGATGGGACAGGATTTCAACCTAGGAGGCTCCTTAATTACATTTTGATCTATTTATTGTGAACTATACTTAGTTGCTTGTATTTGATCACATGTGATTTAAGTTTAAAATCAGTGTATAGGTTGATTATCATTTGGTCAGATCCGTCGAAGGTTATAGGTCTCAGAGTGCTAAGGATGACATTGAGAGATCCACTTTGGGGGATGCCACTACTTGCCAGGAATGCTCTTCTACCAAACCATCAATAACAATACTCTCTACAGCTTAGGAAGTATCCATTTTTAATGGTTTTGTAGGACAGTTCCCTACAATCTGACTATGTTTTTTGTATTGTCTATAACTGTCATGTTTATTTCCTATCATCAGGATGGATTTTTAGAAAATTCTAGCAAATATGTTGTGAAGAATAGGATCTAAAGGAAAGTAATTTGTAAGTTGATATAGTATTTTAGAACAACTTGTACAAACACATAATATTAGTTGTAAAAGTTTTTTTACTTTTTCTGAGTCATTTTTGAGAGTTTATATGTCATATAGAGATGAAAGGGCATGATATATGAACTCCAAAAAATGTATCTGCTTCTTTGTAATGAAACTCTGATGTTTTTTTATCTTTAAAAAAAGAGATCCAGTTTGGAGACAAATTTTGGTTTTCAAATTTTTTTTTTAACTTTTCTTAAATTGTTGTATCCAATAGTTCAAGACTTTTGAAGATATCCAAGCTCATCATTAGGCTAACCATGTTGTTACATATCTCTATTGCAACTTAACTCGTCAAATTGTGGAATGCATCTTCAAAATGAGTTGGCTTAAGTCCGTAATTGAATGTAGAAAAATAGAGAGAGTTATCAAGGTGAATAACATGCATGAAAGCACACTTTCGAGATTTAAGGAATATCAAGAAGCAATTAGGTGCAAGAGACTAGTTATACATGGAGTGTAGGCGTACATAAAACAAGGTTTGTCCTTCTTCCAAATATTGGACCAATCAATGGCTCATATTATTCAATGCCCAACAGTCGATCAAATCTATGGTATGCAAGACCCCGAGGCTCAAGGAAGTTTAATGTAGGGAGGGAGTTCCATGTTAAATGGTTTGAAAAAAATACCAATGTGAGAGATCAATGGTTGAGATAAAAAACAAAACCCCCTCCACATTTTCAAAACCACCACATGCGGTCCCACTTAACAGTTTTTTGTTTTCATAAACTGCTTTTGCTTTTTGTCATTGCCAGGCCCACATGCCTTTGATATGAAATGATTGTATTGGTTTTGTCGTGCTAAGTGTCTTTTTAGTTTATAAACATGTGCATACTTGTCTCATTAGTTTGCTTAAGGATTGAGGATTTTAACCATGAATTGTAGATTATTTTTGGTGAATTAGAAGCATAAAACAAGCTAAAAAAACACTGAACAACAGTGTAAAACAGAGAAATAAGTCACCACATATAATTTACACAGTTGACATGATGAAGCAGTTCACCCCCCTGGTCTACATCTACTGGTCCAGCTCCCAATGGCATGTCCATCTTTCATTATGTTCAAAATTTTGCAAATACATGTAGTTACAGTGCTCTAATGGTTGTTTTATCTACACCAATGGCTCCAAAATGCTCCAATTAGTCAAAAATGACTCTTCATTCGCTCAGAATGGGCGAAAATTGAGTCTCCTACTCTTTTGCCTAGTTACACCTAGAAAAACTCCACTAAAAGTGGAGGACTTCACTTATCTGGAGTTAAAATAGTGACTTTCGCCTTTTTGGGTGCGCTGGCCAAAAAGCCCTCTAAAATAACCGCAAGATTAAATATCGGTGGTTGGAGTGGCCACATGCCAACCCCAAACCCCACGGTCAGGCTAAAAGTTGGTCGGAACTATCGCATTAAACTCCGGTTGGAGTCTTAAACTGTGGTTGAATGCTGAGGTTAGCACTAACCGTCGGTGGAGGTGGTTACATAAACCGTTACAATGTGACAAGGGTTAATACAGTTGTAGAATGCTAGCGGTTGATGAAGACTGTCGGAGGTGGACATATTTTTTTTGCATTGTGAACACACTGAATGTTACAAATGAGGCCTGCTTATATACCTACGCAGGTGCCTCTTCACGAAAGGTCATGCCTTATCAGACATAGCCTTTCAACCTAATTACTAATTAACTAATTAATCATTGTTTACATTATTTTATTCATTACACACAGCAACGAAACCGCTAGCGAGTTGGGACCGTCAGCAGTTCCAACCGCCATATGCAATTACATTAAAATTTAACAATAACCCGCAAAAAATGATTGTTAAGAACCAACGTGTGGCTCAGGTGGTTAGACGGGTGCTTGCTATACCGAAGGTCGTAGGGTCGAGCCCTGCGTAACTCACCCAAAAATTTAACATGCAATCTCAAGGACACGTGGTGGCCTCAGGGCTAGCCATGTGTTGCGTTATAATTGGCCCTCATAAAAAAACGCACAACCATTAGAAATGTGCCACTTGTCAACCTGGGATTGGTTATGAGGAAAGGAATATTCCTCATAATATTCCCTTTTTCTGACTGTACCTCCACCCTACTGACTGTGCATCCCAGTCAAACCTGTCGCAATTTTACATATTTGGCTTTTCGATTAGAATGCGATATCTCCCTCATACGACATTGGTTTTTAGAACCGTTTGTGGCACCGGAATTAGGAAGACGAGATCTACGTAACCATCCTAGTTTCAACCCAATCCTATAACTTTTAATTTTGAACAAAATTTATGAACTCCTATTCACTCCTCCACATTGGGAAGCTTTTGGACCTCAAAAGAATTTATTACTTGTTCAGTAGATGAGGGTACAACTCCCTCACCTTTCTAACCTCTATCCATTTTTCCTTGCTTGGTTTAGTGCCTTTGATCCCAACTCGAAGGTAGTCAACACTTCCCCTCTTGGATGCTCTTGTCCTCCTGTCAAGAATTGTATCTTCTTTGAGCTCATCTAGAAATTCTGGTGAGAAATATTCAATAGAAGGTAGCTAAACATCACTTCCTTGATCATCGATCAAAGGTGGCTCACAAAAATGTAAGTTTTCAACATTAACAACTGAATACATTTTCATATAAGAAGGCAATTCAAGTTGAAATGCATTATTACCAACTTGCTTTATGATCTTGAATGGACCATAGCGAATGGGTTTGAGATTTTTACCTTCCCCTTGCATCCTTTCTTTGCTAATGTGCAACCATACCTCATCTTCCTCTTGAAACTTGTTATCAACTCGATGTTTGTAATTCCTCTCTTTGTATTTTCTTTGACTTTTCTCAAGTTGGTCTTGAACTTGTTGATGTATAATATGAATTTTCTCAATGAACTTTCGAGCCTTGTCAATATCACTATGGCCATCAATTGCAACATCCTTCCCAAAGATGAAGTCTAATGGCGATTTTGAAAAATACCCATAGCATACTTCAAAAGGTGATGTTTGTGTTGAAGAGTGCTTTGCCCGGTTGTAAGCATACTAAATGTAATGCAGTTGTTCATCCCACAACTTAGGATGTTTGCTGCAATATCCTCTCAATAGATGCACAACGATTCTATTCACCACCTCAGTTTTTCCATCTATTTGCGAATGAAAAGTAGTACTCTTTTTCAACTTTGTGTCCATCATTCTCCATAGATTTGACCAAAAATTACCAATGACCCTGGAATCCCTGTCACTAACAATATAAGTTGGCAATCCAAAATGAACACAAACATGTTGAAAATAAAGTTCAATAGTAATGGTTTTCTTACATGGCATAAGTATACACATTTTACTGAATCTATCCACAACTACATAAAGATAATCATGTTGTCTTCTTGACATAGGTAGACCTCCAACAAAGTCCATGGAGACACTCTCCCATGCCCTTGATGGTACTGGTAGTGGCGTGTACAACTCGAGCTTCCTATTACTCGGCTTACTTGTTGCACACATAGAACAACCTCTTATAAAACGCGACACACTATCTATCATGTGAGGCCAATAGCAATACCTCTGTAGATGCACCACTATTTTTCTTACCAGAAAGTGTCCAACAATAAGAGATAAATGAGCTTCTCTCATGACACTTAACCTCTCTCCTTGTGGAATACACAACTTTCCCAAATGAAATAGGAAATTGCTATGCATTTTATAATCTTTTTCTTCAACTTGATTCCCTTCACTCAAACTAGCATACACATCTTGAAAATCAATGTCATGTGCATATTGTTCTATGTAACTCTCATGTAAAAAAAAATCATTTTTGAGTAAATTAGATGCACTAATGATTGGTCTTGAAAGAATATCAACAAATTTATTGAAAATACCTTTCTTGTACCTTATAACCAAGTGAAACTATTGAAGAAATCCCATCCACTTCAAATGTCTTAATTGCTGCAATTTTGTTTGTGACTACAAGTACTGTAATGGTTGGTGATCGGTATGCACAATAGTCTCTTTACCCATCAAGTAGTGTCTCCACTTCTTGACACTTTGTACCAATGCATATATTTTTCATATGTAGGATACTTTGTCACAACACCATTAAATGTTTCAGAATGAAAAGTGATAGGCTTACCATTTTGCAAAAGAAATGCACCCATGGCATAATCACTAGCATTGGTTTGAATCTTGAATGGTTGTCTCATATTTGGTAATGTAAGGACTGGAGCTAAAATGATCTTTTCTTTTAAAGCTTCGAAAGCTTACTGTTGTTTTCATCCCCATTGGAAGCATTTCTTCACACTTGTCACTGCATGCATAGGAGCTGCGATGGAAGAAAATTTAGCAATAAACTTTCTCCAATATTGAGCTGCACCTAAGAAACTTCTTACCTCGGTTACTATTTTGGATGTGGGCCAATTCACAATGGCTTCCACTTTAGAAGGATCAATTCTCAACTCTCCTCCTCCTACAATATGTCACAAATAGACCAAAGAATTCTTTCTAAACTCACACTTTTACATCTTAAGAAACAATTTCTCTTTCTTCAAAATATCAAGCACTCTATTCACATGAAAGACATGATCTTCTCTTGTTTTGCTGAAAATCAATATGTCATATAAGTACACAATCACAAAGTCATCAAGGAATAGACGCAAAATACTATCCATAACATGCATGAAAGTTGTCGATGCATTACACAAACCAAATGGCATAACTAGCCACTCAAAGAGTCCTTATTTGGTTTTGAATGCAGTTTTCCATATATCACTTTCTGCAATTCTTACTTGATTATATCCACTTCGTAAATCTAACTTAGTGAAAAAGTTTTCTTCTTTCAGCTGATCAAGAAAATCATCTATTCTTGGGAGTGGGTAATTATTCTTTACCATAATCTTGTTCAAGACTCAAAAATCTACACACATGCGCTAAGGCCCATATTTATTTAGAATCAAGAATATGGGTGAACCACATGGTGAGGTGCTTCTCCTTGTGATTTCTTTGTCCAACATCTCTTTGATTTTCCTCTTTATTTCAGCATTCTCCATTATCAACATGTGATACATACTGATGTTTGGAAGAGGAAAATATTGCTGCAATTGAATCTCATGTTGAATCTCTCTTTTTTGAGGCAATCGTGTTGGCTCCTGAAACATCTCATGATGTGCATCAACTACCTCATATAAATATGATTTCAACTTAGGATCACATCCCTCAAATGATTCATGATTAACATCAGCTTTAGGCTTAATCATAAGAAGAACAAAATTCTTACTTGAATTTACCAGCCTTTTTACCTGTCCAACATTTACCATAGCAATGTTTGTCTTCCTGCGATGTGCTCTAAAAATGAACTCCTTGCCATCTTTGAATAAATCATATTTTTTCTCATGGATATGGAAGGTTGCTTTCCTGTCATACAATGAAGGACTCCCCAACACAATGCCTGTTATGTCAAGCAGAACCACATCTAATTCAATTGTGTCAACAAAATTTGCAGTGATTGCAAACTGCAATATACATTTCTTTGAAACCTGTAAATTTTCATCCTTACAAATCCAACCCAATGTATATGGTTTTGGATGTGGTATGGTCTCAAGGTTAGGTTTCTTGACCAAGTATTCAAAGATTAAGTTTGCTTGTAACCCACTATCAAACAATGTGTCAATCTTGGTTTGTTTGGATATGACCCTCACATGAAACAATTCTATTCTTTATTCTTCATTTGGAGTATGTATGTGACAGTTTGATGTAATGGTATTGGTTTTAGTTTCAATTTATTTTCCTTCATGTTCTTCAATCCCATGGATGTAATCTTATATTCATCACCTCAATCAGATCCTAAATCATGTTGAGTTGTAGCGGCAGTTTTCTATTTTCCTTTGTTATTGGGTTTCTTTGGCCTCATTTTAGGATGTAATTTCCAATAATGAGCTTCATCATGGCCTTATTTTGAACAATGTTTACAAACAACTTTTTTTCCCTCTTTCTTAACAGATGCATTCTTTTTGTTTTTACCTTTTGAGGTCTTCTCATTGGTTTTACCCTTAAAAGGTTTCTTTCTACCCTCTTCAGAAACTTTTTTCCCTCTAGCTTCTAGATGTGTGGCCTGAACACATACTTCATCTAGATTGGTGGGGTTAAACATGAGGATAGTATGTTTTAGGTAGCTATGTAAGCCTCCTATGTACTTTAGAAAAGTATCTTGGCTCTACAAATCTACCCCTAATAAGAGAGCTCTTCTCCGAAATTCTTGGGTGTATTCTTGCACATGTTGTCCCTTCAATTGCCTAAATTTCTGCCAGTTCATTATGGCTTTTTGCATATGAGCTAATGGATAAAAATATTGTTTTATAGCAGTAATGAAATCTGACCATGATAGAATAATCTTACCATGCTTCTTGATCTCTTCCTTTGTCTTGGCTTCCCACCAAACAAGTGTTGCACCTTCCATTCTAGATGAAGCTAATTGGATTTTGGTATCATCATATTGAAGGTTCTGGATTCTCAAATAGACCTCCAATTGCCTAATCCAATTATCAAGCTTTTCTACATTGACTTCACCATTAAACATTAGCATTTCAAACTTAACATCAAGTTTTAAAAAAGGACTTTTAACAATGTTCTTTGACTTGTGTGGCTAATGTACTGAAGAATAAGTAGAGGATGATGGCTCTCCATTGCCTCCATTTCTTACATTTTCCTTCTTTGACTTATCTTCATCATTATGACCTCCTAAAGATCCATGTTCTTCCTTGTGAAGTTTCAATCCTTCTCCTTCCAGTCTCTCATTCCTTTCTTGATAAAGGATTCTAACTATCTTAGTTATGTCAAGGTATGCTTTCCTGAACACTTTTTCTTCCTCCTTGGGATCAACTTCTTCATGGATTTCTCCTTCCTCTTGAGGCATGCTTAATACAGCTTATGCTTCCTAATTAGGAGGTGAACTAGGTGGTGGAGATTATGGCAATATTTCTCTCCTTTGCTTTGGCTCTTCTTGATACCCTTATGCTCCCACCAATTTTCCTTTTCCTCTTTTGAGCTTGAGCCTAGTATGCATCTAAAAACTTGCAAACAGTTAAACAATTCTTTGCACTAAACAACAATAGAGAATAAATTCTATCTCTGATACCAATATGATTTGAAATGACTGTATTAGTTTTTTTGTGCTAAGTGTCTTTTCAATTTATAAACATGTGTACACTTGTCTCATTAGTTTGCTTAAGGATTGAGGATTTTAACCATGAATTGTAGATGATTTTTGGTGAATTAGAAGCATAAAACAAGCTTAAAAAACACTGAATAGTAGTGTAAAACAGAGAAATAAGTCACTACATATAATTTACACAACAGGCATGATGAAGCAGTTCACCCCTCCTGGGCTACATCTGCTGCTCCAGCTCCCAATGGCATGTCCATCTTTCATTATGCTCAAAATTTTGAAAATACATGTAGTTATAATACTCTAATGGTTGTTTTCTATGCACCAATTAGTCAAAAATGACTCTTCATTCACTCAGACTGGGCGAAAATTGAGTCTCCTACTCTTTTTCCCAGTTACACCTAGAAAAACTCCACTAAAAGTGGAGGACTCCACTTATCTGGAGTTAAAATAGTGACTTCCACCTTTTTGGGCGCGCTAGCCAAACAACCCACTGAAATAACTACACCATTAAATATCGGTGGTTGGGGTGGCCACATGCCAACCCCAAACCCCGCGGTGAGGCTAACGGTTGGGCGGAACCGTCGCATTAAACTCCGATTGGAGTCTTAAAATGTGGTTGAACGTTGAGGTTAGCACTAACCATCGGCGAAAGTGGTTACATAAACCGCTGCAATGTGACAAGGGTTAATACAGTTGTGGAATGCTGGTGATTGACGAATACTATTGGAGGTTAACATATTTTATTTGCAATGTGAACACACCAACGGAACCGCTGGCGGGTTGGGACCGCTGACGGCTCCAACCACCATATGCGATTACATTAAACTTTAACAATAACTCACGACCAATGATTGTTAAGAAACAAAATCTGGCTCAAGTGTTTAGATGGGTGTGTGCTCTACCGGAGGTTGCAGGGTCGAGCCTTGCGGACCTCACCCAAAATTTTAACATGCAATCTCAAGGACACGTGGCGGCCTCAGGGCCAGCCATGTGTCGCCCTATAATTGGCCCTCATAAAAAAACATACAACCATTAGAATTGCACCACTTGTCAACCTGGGATTGGTTATGAGGAAAGGAATATTCCTCAAAATATTCCCTTTTGCTGACTGTACCTCCACCCTGCTGACTGTGCATCCCAGTCAAACCTATCGCAATTTTACCTGTTTGGCTTTTCGATCAAAACGCAATATCTCCCTCATACGACATTGGTTTTTCGAACCCTTCATGGCGCCAGAATCAAGAATATGAGATCTACGCTACCATCCTGGTTTCAACCCAATCCTGTAACTTTGAATTTTGAGCAAAATTTATGAACTCATGATCACCCTCCACCTCTTTTCAAACTTAGTTATATACATACATACATACATACATACATACATACATACATACATACATACATATATATATATATATATATATATATATATATATATATATATATATACTTTTTTTAAAATAAAAATAAGCCATCAGTACACCGAATTTTACTTTGGTTATACATCTGACGATATTGTGCAGGTCTTTCGACGTTTTTGTTGGTCTTCCAACAATGGTTACGCCAAATGGAAATATTTTCAAATGAAAACAACACATGTCGATAGACAAATGCCACCAACCCTTGATCATCTGATGGCTCAATGTTGGTAGACCAATGCGTATTTTATTGAATTTACGACAGTTATTGAAAGGCATTTTGACGAAAACATTTGGCTTCGATGGCGAAGGTTCCAACAACAATGTGTGTTATTGAACTAAGATAGAGGTCTGCAATTTTTAGGCCAAGATCTACTGCTTCAACTTAGTGCTTGAGTAAATGGCTTATTGCCTCCTTCAATGGCCACTCTAGAGGTCAACTGTGGTGATGTGGTGGTTATCATAAGGTATGAGACTCCTGGTTGGATGAAAAACATAGGTAATGGTTAGTATGTGGGGTTTGGAATAAATTTCCTAGTTCAGTCCTCTCTGTGGGCATATGCTATTTGAGGAGGAGTGAAGTCTCATGGTCTGAAGGTGGTTTCAGGCAGTATAAAGGTTTATGTTTCTATTGGATGTTAAGGCTTATTTGAGAGTATCTGTGGTAAATTATACTGGGTGTAAGTCTTAGTATCCATTTAGTTTTTCTTTGCTAAAACTGCCTCAATTATTTAGCAAAGGGGCAGTGCATTCTATGAACAGTGCATGGTGAAGGTGCATAATTATTTTATTGACATCAGGTTTTTGGCTTACAACTATTTTCTGGCTTGCTTAATATGCCTTCTCTTTTCCTGAACTGGGAGAATGCAGGCGAAATCCTCCTCATATTCTTGCTCGTAATTATATCCCTGCTAATCATCTACCACATTATCCTCACTCACCACCATCTAAAACGTCGCCCTCATGTCTAAATATTTATTCTCTAGGTATTTCCTTGGCTCAGACAAAGACTCTGACTCCTTGAACTCCACCAAACAGTCGAAATGGAGCATTCTGTGGCAAAATGCGTGGACTCTTTCATCATCTCTTGACCTTGCAAAGACTTCAGTCTAAATTGTTGTAATCGCTGGTGGAATTTCATGGTTTATTGTTGTTGTTTCTGCTGTCACCTGTAACTCTCTCCATCCCCATCCTCCCTGATCACTTTGCTCGGCCCTCATTGTCGATAATCTCTGGCATATTTTTCTATCCGTCACCTTTTCGTCTTGTGACTTTTCCTGGGCATAACAATTTCGAATCCATTTTCCCCTGACATCGGGATGACATCTGCTTTCACTTTTCCTTTAACATTCCTTGCTCTTGTCATTTCACTGATGCACAGGTCCTCTAGCGATACATTCTCAAGGTTTCTCATTAATGAATTACTCATATTCCAACATCACACTTTCCCATAACCATCGGTTTTGATTTTTTTTCGGCCCATTTTGTATAACTTCTATTTATGGTAAAATCCTCCTTCGTCATTTTCCATATCCTGAGTGGTTGGCTTCTGACTTCCGCTGACACACATTTTCTTTCCACATTTAAACCGTGTGACCTGGCTACCTACTTTGATTTCAGCTTCGCGCTCTAAACATTTCAGCTTTTGAACCCTCGTAGAAAAAGATATAGTGAAAATGCCACAATGACATGTTTAGGTTAAATTCAGGAGTTTGCAAAAAGCCCTAACCTCCACAGATCATATCTCCGAACATATTACGAACCAAGCTCTAAAATTTTGTGAAGATGTTCCTCTGGATTTTTTTTTTTGTGCTCTGAAATTTTCAGCTTGAAACTTTGTATAAAAAACGTTATAGCGTGAATTCCATGATGACCTATTTGGAGCAGCAAAATCCTAAAATCCAAACCTTTGATACCAAATGTTGTGAAACCAGCTCCAAAAATAGAAGAAAATAGAGATCAACACCTTAGAAATCAGCCACTTCGAGGGGGAAACCTCCAATACATTTCATAAATGAATGATTCTTCAATGATAAAAATTACAAAACATCCTTTCTATATATAAGAGTCGATGGGGCCACAATGTAATCCTAGCCGACCTAACAATAATAATTTAAGGGCACAATAATAAAAATATGGGGGTTATAGTGATACAATAATAACAATAAGGGGATTACACTAACAACAATAAGGCACTATACGAGTAATATAGGGACCTAACAGACTCATGGACATAAAACTGAAGAAGAGCACAAATTTTTATCCACAAACCGATGAGTCGACCGAAGTGGTGAACAAGATAGTGATACATATTCTCCAAGGTTACTGCAGCAAAAATCCTAAGTTGAGGAATGAATCTTTACCTTATGTGAAACATGCTTACAATCGAGCCTTACATTCTTTGACTAATCGATTGACATTTGAAACATGTTTTGGGTATCCACCAAATTCACCAATGGAATTCATGTTTGGTGAAGAATATAAACTTGATGAACACGACGATTCAAAAAAAGAAGTTAAGTTCATCCAATAGATACAATAGATACATGAAGTACTATAGGATCAATTAGAGAGGAGTTAGGCCAAGTACAAAATGCACCATGAAAAGCATCGAGTCGATCATCATTTTCAGGTCGATGATCAGGTATGATTTTATATAAGTAAATATAGGTTGAAAGGTGAAGGTAAGAAACTAAAACCCATCAGGTATGGTCCTTTCAAGAATGTGGAAAATATTGGAAATAATGCATTCTAGTTAGATTTACCACCTTACATGCATATTTATTCAGTTGTAAATGTAGAAAATATGAAGTTGTATGAACCTATGATGATCATTGATCTAGAGGAAGATATACGTATTCCTACAGTTGATGATTTGGCACCTAAGTATATGAATGTTTTGCAGGAATATACCATTTTTGACAGGAAATTTTGCACTTCCAGTTGAGGATATGTTCAATATCTTCGAGTGAGACTCAATAGCATGAATCCAAGCAAGGCGAGGTGGATGGATATTGGAAGAGTGAGGGATTTGTACCCTCACCTGATATGTGCTTATATCAAATTTTTTTTGGTCCATAAGCTTTCAAGTGGAGAGGATTGATCCTAGAGGATCTTACATTAGTGAAGATCGACAGTGAGCTCTTGTCATCTCCAGTTTGTCTGACGAGGAGTCTTCATCATATATGTTTATGTCATGGTTAAGTGTCTTGAAAATTTCATGGTGTGGCAAAATTGTAATGTCATGGTTTCATTATGATTACATGGTGAAATGTAACTTAAGTGGTGAATTCTATGGTGTAAAACCTATGGTCAAATTCAATAGTCATAAAGACCTAAGTCATTAAAACTATGGTGGAAAATACCTAGCACTAAGTCCTAACCCTAAAAGTATTAAGACCTAGCGCTAAGGTTTAAAACCATTTTACAAGGGTTGCAAACTTTGTAATACAACCAAAATTACAAACCATAATACAAAATACAGTTAAACTGCATGGAGGGATGGACTTAACCACAATGGAGTACATGTGAATAGTTGGGAATGGACTGCAATAGTTAACACAAACCTAACCGCTCGGAGACCACCACACAATTAGGAGATCACAAGCAGTTAAGGGGTAGTTGTCACATGTAATGGCAGAGACCAGAACACCCGAGATAGACCATGGAGGTGGCAGACAAGCACTTGACCATAGCCCAATCAAATGTGGTTGGTTTATCTGCCCCGCCATTTAGCCAGACCGCTAGGTCTATTTTTAACCTGAAGTTTGTTTCGGGTTTTGTATTAAATATGCGTAGTTGTAATGTTGTCCACCATCTACCTAATGCCTTAGGTGTATGAAGGTCACTAGACCAAAATCTTATGCTCAATATTGTAAAAACCACTTATCATTTTTTTCCCAGGAGGTTCTTCCTGAATATGCTCTTCTCCTTATAAAACCATCTTTTCATATGATGGAGGGGAGAAGAGTGATTTTGAAGACTTGTATTCAGATTCAGGAAGAGAGAGGTTGTTTTGTTTTCAGTGTAACTTGGTCGTGTAGAGGCAGAATTGAGCACAAAGATAGGCGTTGGAAAGCTATGATAGAGAGATTTCTCTTGACAGTGATCAGAGGTGTCTGTGAGCATGTTCAGTCTAGTGCTTTTCTATGTAAATAATTCCTCGGATCAATCCTTAATCAAACAGATGCCCATCTTGAAAGCAGACCCAGAGACATAGTCCATCAGGGACGAACTCCGTAATCAATGTTTGTTCTCTCTTATCTCTGTTGTTTGCTGTAAATTCATGTTTAATTGTTCTTCTTAAGTTCTAGTTTAAGTTGTTAAATCATTTTCTTTCCTTCAGTCTTCCCCATTAAGTGATCGAGTTAACAATAAATTCATTGTCGGAAAATATTCAGTTCTACTTGAGTATTACATCATATCTATTTCAGATCATTCCCTATGTCCATCCCACTTTTCCCCCTCCCCCCTCCACAATTTACTCATTTCCCCTTATTCCTTTCTCTCTCTCTCTCTCTCTCTATCTCTCTTTATATATATATATATATATGTGTGTGTGTGTGTCTCTATGTGTGTGTGTGTGTCTATGTGTAATTCCACTCTTTCTCTCTGCAAACCACACCCCCCAACTCCCCCCCCCCTTCTCCATCCCCCTCTCTATACCTCTCTCCCTCTATTGCTCTTCACCTCTCTCACACAATTATGCTCTGTCACTACCTACACCACTCCATCTCCCTCTGTCGTCTCTTCCTCACTAACCATTTCTCTCCCATGCTCACTTCTCTTTGTACCTCTCTCGACCTCCTTCACTTTCTCTACCTGCCACTCACATATGATTTCCTCTCTCTCTCTCTTCCTCTCTCCATAAATAATAATTATAAGACATGACATACCAAATTTAAATATTAATATAAGATGAAATGATTACAAATAGTTTATTACAAAATTTTTCCTATTTCTTATAACTTAAGGTCAATATTTATCATAACATAAATAATTGATAAATTTTAATCAAAACATAATGAGTATTGTAAAATATTTTATACTAAATATTTTATTAATCCTAAATTTTGAAAATTCAAAAAATAAAAAACTTTGAAATATACTAGAGTTATAAAAAACAAATTTGGAAAATGATGTACTACTATTTATTAACCCTTAAAATTGATTATTTTAGGGAATTATATAGAAAATATTAAAGAATACAGATTTTCAAAAGAGTAATGATATTTTTTTAGATTTTAATAATTTTTATAAAAATACAGTTACATTAAAAAATTTAAATATTTTAAAGATAAACTAGAAAAATTAATTTAATATATAATAATTTTGAAATTTGTAAGAAATTATAATAGGAAAAAAAACATTCTTTTAAAGAAAAATATATATTATAATATGTAATTACAAAATACTTTAATTATTAAGTTGTAAATTTGTAGTTTTTAAATCATAAATTTTATTTAAAATTTATGAAAACCCTCATAAGAATTTTCATTTGTTTCAAATATTAAACTGAGATAAATTCATGGTGTTAGTAATTTTTATTTCTCAAATATGCTGATTGGAATGACATTAATGGTCAATTTTAAGGAAATTTTATGGATGGAAGTTTATCTTAAAGTTTAGAAACCTTGTGAATATTACTAGTCCCCAATATGTAAATTTTAAAAACTTTGATGATATTTTTGTAAAAATATTTAGGTTTCTAATTATTTATATTAGTATATATAAAGGTTTGGCAATTTTTATGGTAAAATAATTTTATACTATAATGTTTGGGCGAATCAATTTAAAAAAAATGGAATTTGGCCACTATTGTTTTTGGAAAAAGCATGGGAAATTAGGCCACCTACAAATATTAGCCCCTAAAATTTTCCCTGGTCAATTTTTTGTTAAAAATAAAGGGAGAAAGAGCTCAAAATCAGTTTATTATCCAAAGATTCTAAGAAGCAAGGTTCCAATGCATAAAAGGATCAGTTAAGAGTGCATACACGTGTTTGATGTGATCAGGGATGTTTTGTAGGAATGGAGTCACTATCGACATGAAAATCCTGACAATAAAATATGGTATCAACTACCATTTCCATGTATCGTCTTGGTATGTTGGCAACAAAGTGATCATCATCCTGACATGGTAAGTAGGACAAATACATGAATGATTCTAGGAGAGATAATGGTTCCTTTTTATTTGAGTACAGTTCTGAGTATGTTGTACAAACAATGTTATTTCCAAGATTAGAGGAACTTATGGTTGTTTCAAATAAATTAAATGCAATAAGAGATTCAAACAAAGGTACCCATGATACCATACCCTTTTTTATATATTCATTAATAAGCTAGAGGATTGTTTGCAAGATGCAATTTTTTTTGACCCCATGCTCACCAATATAGTCATAATTCTTCCCTTTATGTTAATGATGTTTTTTTTGCAAGGAGCCATTACGTTATTGGAAAGAAATTAAGAATATTTTACCATTTTTTTCTCCAAGATGGATATATTTGTTAATATTGGAAAAAAACTAATTTCATTATAACAAAATCTAAAAATATCACCAATGACACTTTCATTTACGATAAAAACTACCTAGAGGTATTTCCTTCATATGAATATCGAGGAATGAACATCCATCATAAGCTCAATTGAAATTATAATACTGGGGAAAGGATAAATGCAGGTTCAAAAGTAGAATATGGCGTTCAAACAATTTTAGATCAGAATATCATTGGATGTGTGTTGAAAGAAATAAATATTCTTTGAGAACATTTCCACTATTGTTATTTCATATGGATGTGAGGTGAAATCTTGTAGTATATCCAAATAATCGTGGAAAAAGATTGAATAGATCCAAATTAATTTTGTAAGATACAAACTAAAAATTAGAAAATACTCCATACCTTATTCTCTTAATTGAAGGAATCATTTCCCCAATTGAAAGCATGGCTATGACTAGGTATTGATGTATAGGAATAATTTACACAATTTCAGGCCAATATCTTTCTTAAAATTAATTTTAACTCTAGTCAAACCCACACCTTCATTTCAAGTGTGAATTTCATAAGGGTTCTCATAGAATGACATAAGGATGTTAGAGGAATAACATAATTATTGCTAGGCTCACTCATCCCATTGGGGCATAAGGTATTAGATCATCTTATATAATAAGGGCAATATTAAAATTGTTATTACTTCTAAATTTAAGGAGAAGTTTTGGGTCGATAAAGAGTTAGAAGGAAAAATTAAAATAAGATATTTAATGGAGGTGAGCAACTACAATATTGAAAACTAAAATTATGTGATATATTGTATCCTTGGTTCCAAACAAGTTGATATATTATATATTTTTTTCCAAAAAAACTATAATTTTTTTAATTATTTGAAATGACCATGAGTTGGACTCTGATAATACATGTTTAACCTTACCTCTAGAAATTTACATGCACAACAACCACATGCAAGATAATCTCAATAACCAAAGGAACATGGTTTTGGAAAAAACTAAAATGGATCTCTTATTAAATAATTTAAATAAGGATTTACACATCTTACTCATAGGGATAAAATTGATAACTTCTATCACAATTTTACTACAATATTCTCTACCAACATTGGCATTTACTCTGTTGAGGTGTCAAGACTAATAAATGTAACAATACTTGATATTAGAATAATTGTAAAATTTCTAGAAAAGGGATCATGAATGCTCCTAACGAATCCTATAAGGTATTGAAATAAAATTATAATATGTAAGACTAAATAAAATAATTTTGTTTACTTAAATGATTCTTATATTTACATTATAAACCTTTATGAATCCCCTACTTCCATGGAAACAATATTGAATTTCCCTATAGAAGATTATATATTTTCTTTAGTGGACATTGAGTTTGGGGCTAGGAAAGGTAAGGATATTCAGAACCATCAAGTTGAAACCATTAAATGGGAGGCATTATAATCATCTCCCACATACACAAAATCTTCAATTTGGTAGTGTAGCCAATATTTTCTAACATTTGGACACAATGTGTTAATTTTCATATCTTTAAAAGTGTGGATGATAACATTCCTTATAATTTTAGTAGAAAAATGATTAGCCAATTTCTATGGAATTATTTTGGAAGAGGAATATTATTTTTTGGCTTCAAAGCCATGCTAAGAGATATAAATGTTGAGCTAGGTTTAGGAGTAATCATTGTAAAATGGAACATGATGTTACTCTTAGGATTTTTGTATAGAACTGTCAAAATAATAAAACTGATGCCTTATGTTACTTTTTTAACTTTATAAAATAATTTTAAATTGGTCTAAAGACAAGGCCTTCGAGTAGTCTAGAAGATATAATGGTTCCTTTTGAGTTGAGCATGATTCTGAGGATGTCGTAAAAATATTTATTACCAAGCTTATGACCAAAAAGCGTTGGTTGGAAGAAATTAAAAAAAAAAACAATAGAGTCAAGTAAGGGTGCACCTTATCCTATTCCCATGTTGGTATATAAGTTGATAGGGTTTGTTGGTCTTGTACTCACTAGTATAGTCATAACTCTTATCCTTTATCCTAAATATATTTTCCTTTCTCTAATCAACCATTACAAAATTGGAATGAAACTAAGAGTTTTCTACATTTTTTCTCCAAGATAGGCATGATTGTTAATATTGGTGAAAATAAGGTCATGATAATTAAATATAAAAATATCACCTATAATTGTTTCATTTATGATAACAAATAGTTGGAGGAAGTTCTTTCATATGGATATCTAGGAATCAACATCCATCCTAAGCTCATTTAAAATTACAGGATTTGGGAAGGGATAAGTCAGGCTTCAAAAGCTTACTGCAGGCTTGAAAATAATTCTATGATAGAAAATATTTGGATTTTGATCAAATAAAAGAATATTCTTTTAGACTATTTTCACTCTCATTATTTTATATGGATGTTAGTTGTAGGGTTTAATTATATGCAAAGAGTTGTACATATATATTGACTTATAGGCTACAACCTCAATATTATAGGAAAGACTTTGTACCTTATCCGCTTGATTGAAGCAAGAATTTTCCCCATTGAAAACATGGCTATGTCTAGGAATATTGAAAACATGAAATCCAAGGTTCTTTTTTTAATTCCTTCTAACTCTAGGAAAATCCCTCACCTTCACCTAAATTGAGGATTCCATAAGAATGCACTGAAAATAGCATAACAATTCCCAAAGAATAAATTAGGGATGCCTAGGCTTGGATAGCCCATTGGGGTACAAAGGAGATCATATTATAGAATAAGGATAATATAAAAAATATTATTACTTTGAACTAAAGGATAATTTGTGAGGTGATAAAGAGTAAGAGGGAAATAGGAAAGTAAGATATTATATGCAAGTGAGCAACCCAAATTTCAAAATTTTAAATCATGTGATATCTAATATCCTTGTTTCCAATAGAATTATAACTTTTGACCTTTTAAATGAACATGAGCTAGGACCAAAATATCACCAATGACACTTTCATCTATGATAACAACTACCTAGATGTATTTCCTTCATATGAATAGTTAGGAATCAACATCCATCATAAGTTCAATTGAAATTATAATCCCAGGAAAGGATAAATGTAGGTTGGGAAGTCGAATATGGGCTTAAAAACAATCGTAGGTCAGAAGAGCATTGGATGTGTTATGAAAGAAAAAAAATCTTCTTTGAGACTATTTTCACTCCTGCTATTTCATATGGATGTGAGGTGAAGGGTTGTAGGATATCCAAATAATCGTGGATAAAGATTCAATAGATCAAAATGAAGTTTGTAAGCCACAACCTAAAAATTATATAAAATACTCCCTACCCTATCCTACTAATTGAATAAATCATTTACCCCATTGAAATCATGGATATAACTAGGTATTGGTGTATCAGAAGAATTTACATAATTTGAAATTCAATACCTTTCTTAAAATTAATTATAACTCTAGAAAAAACCCTCACCTTCATCTCAAGTGTGGATTTCATAAGGTTGCTTAGAGAATGACATAAGGATGTTGGAGGAATGGCATAATTATTCCTAGGCTAAGTCATCCCATTGTGGCATAAAGGATGAGATCATCTTATATAATAAGGAAAATACTAAAATTGTTATTACTTTTATATTTAAGGATAATTTTTGGGTCGATAAAGAGTTAGAAGGAAAAAGGAAAGTAAGATATTAAACAGAGGTGAGCAACTACAATCTTGAAAACTAAAATTATGAGATATATTATATCCTTGATTCCAAACAAATTAATATATGATATCCTTGTTTCCTACCAAATTATAAATTTTTACGTTTTAAATTATCATGAGTTGGAATTTGATAATACACATTTAATATTACCTCTAAACATTGTCATGCACAACAACCACACGCAAAATAATTTCAAGAGCCAAAGGCACATGATTTTGGAAAAAATTAAAATCAATCTCTTATTAAAGAATTTAAATAGGGATTTACACCTCTTACTCATATGGATAACATTGATAACCTCTATCACAATTTCACTACAATCTTCTCTATCACCATTAGAATTTACTTTGTTTAGGTGTCATAAAAAAAGACTAATAAATATACCAATCCTAGGTGTGATAATAATAGTAAAATTGCTAGAAAAGGGATCATGAATGCTCCTAATGAAAGCTTAAAATTGATAAGGTCAGTAAATATAAAGCCCTTATTCAAATGAGGAAAGTACGTTATATAAATATGAAGAGAGGTTCCTCACCTTTTCAAATCTAATCCTATAAGGTATTAAAGAAAACTATAATATGTAAAACTAAATAAAATAATTTTGTGTCCTTAAGGAGTTATTATATTTACATTAAAAACCTTTATGAATCCCCTAGATCCAAAAAATTATTGAATACCCTATATATTTTCTTTAGGGGACATTTATTTTGGGGTTAGTAAAGCTAAGCATATTGAGAACTATCAAGTTGAAACCATTAAAATGGGACACAATATACTCATCTCCCACACAAAAAATCTACAATTTGGTAGTGTAGCAAGACTTTTCTAATATTTGGAGACAATGTGTTTATTTTCATATCTTTTAAAGTAGGGATGATAACATTCCTTCCAATTTTAGGGGAAAAGTGATTACCCAACTTGTATGGAATTATTTTGGAAGAGGAATATTATACTTTGGCTTCAAATTTTTGCTAAGAGATCTAAATGTCAAGGTATATTTAGGAGTTATCATTCAAAAATGGACCATCTTGTTACTCTTAGGATTGTTGTATAGAAATGTCAAAATAATAATTGATGTCTTACATTATTTTGCTGAATTTATAAAAGAATTTGACATTGGTCTAAAGACAAAGCTATGGTAGAGGATAGAAGAGATAGTGGTTCCTTTTGAGTTGAGCATAATTGTGAGAATGTTGTACGGATATGTTATTACCAGGCTTACGACCAAAAAGGGTTTGTTGGAAGAATTTAAATGAAATAATAGAGTTGAGTAAGGGTGCCCCTTATCCCATTCCCTTTTGGTATATACATTGATAGGATTTGTCGGTCATGTGCTCACTAGTATAGTCATAATTCTTACCCTTTATCCTAAAGGTATTTTTCGTTCTCCAGTGAGCCATTATAAAATTGGAAATAACTAAGGGTTTTATAGATTTGTGCTCCATGATATACATGATTGTTAATATTGGTAAAAATAAGGTCATGATAATTAAATCGAAAAGGATCAATTACAATTGTTTCATTTATGATAGCACATAGTCAGAGGAATTTATTTCATATGAATATGTAGGAATCAACATCCATCATAACCTAAATTAAAATTATAACATTGGGGAAGGGATAAGTGGGGGTTCAAAAGCTTACTATGAGATTGAAAAAAATTATATGATAGAAAATATTTGGATGTCTGATAAATGAAAATAAATATTCTTTCAAACAATTTTAACTCTCGTTATTTTAGATGGATGTTAGGTGTAGGGTTTCACTATATCGAAAGAGTTGTGGAGGAATAGAATAGATACGAAATAATTTTATAAGCTATAAATTCAATCTTATAGAAAATGCTCCTTAACTTATCCTCTTGATTGAAGAAATAATTTTCCCAATGGAAAACATGGCTATGACTAGGAATATTATCTACAAGAATAATTTTCACAACATAAAATCCAAGATATTTTTTAAAATTTCTTCCAAATCTAGCCAAATCTGTCACCTTCACCTTAATTGAGGATTCCATAAGAATGGACTAAAAATAGCATAACAAATCCCAAAGAGTGAAATAAGGATGTTTGGGCTTGGATATCCCATTAGGGCACAAAGTTGATCATATTATTGAATAAGTATAATATTAAAAAAAAAATTAATTAGAAATTGAAGGAGAATTTGTGAGGTAATAAAGAGTAAGAGGAAAAAAGGAAAGAGAGATATTATATGGAGTTGAGCAACCCCAATTTCAAAATTTGAAATCATGTGATATCCAATTTCCTTGTTTCCAGCAGAATTGTAAATTTTGACCTTTTAAATGAACATGAGCTAGACTCTCATCATACACATTTAACTTTAGCTCTATACATTTTCATGCACAAAAACCCCATGCAAGAGAATTGAAGGATTCAAAGGAACATGATTTTTGATTCCATAACAATGTACCGAAATTGGCATAACAATTCCCAAATAATGAAATATTGATTCCCAAGCTTGGATAGCTCATTCAGGAAAAAATAAGATAATATTATAGAGTAAGGAAATATTAATAATATTATTACTTCAAAATTGAAGGAGAATTTATGAGGTGATAAAGACTAAGAGGGGAAAAAGAAAGCAATAAATTATATGGAGGTGAGCAACCAAAATTTGAAAAGTTGCAATGATGCGATATCCAATACCCTTGTTTCCAACGGAATTGTAAATTTTTACCTTTTAAATGAGCATGAGCTAGACTCTCATCATGCACATTTAACCTTAAATATATACATTTCCATGCATGGAAACCCCATGCAAGAGAATTGAAAGAGTCAAAGGAACATTCTTTTTCACAAAAGAAAACTAGATTTCTTATTAAATATTTTAAATAGGGATTTGCACCGCTTAAGTTATAAGGATAACATATATAAAATCTATCACAATTCGACAATGACCCTCTTTGTTACCATTAGAATTTACTCTACTGAGGTGTCATATAAAAATAATAACAAAACCTGAAGAAATGGAACCTGAAGAAATCTCCTAATGTTCATACTCAAGAATTCATACATTTACATCAATACCATAATTCCATGGAAATTATTTTGAATGTCTGTAGAGAGGATTACATCTTTGATTTAGGATAAATTTAGTTCATGGTTAGGAAACCTATGGATATTGAGAATTATCAAAATGAAACCTTTAAAATGGAAGGGCCTATCCTCATCCCCCATGTACAGAAAAAACAGAATTTGGTAGTGTAGCAAGGTATACCTAAGCTTTGGACACAATGCATTATTTTTCCAATATTTAAAAGTGGGAATGAAAAAAATCCTTCTAATTGTAGGACCATAATTACTAGCCATATTTTATCCAAGTTGAATGGACTTATTTTGCAAGAGGAATATGGGCCTTTGTCTTCAAATCCATGCTAAAATACCTAAAGGCTAAGCTACATTAAGGATTTATCATTCAATAGTGGATTATCTTGTTATAGTTGGTGTAGATTTTAACCCTGTACAAAGGTTATAGTCAAATGAATTCTTAAAACGTAAAATAAACAATTTTGATTGCATAAAACATAAAATAGATATACACAAAGATTTTCGCCTAGATTGTAAAATCATGACTACAAAATTGATTTTTCATTATTTTCCTTTGAATGTTACAACACATATATATACATGTCAAAGCATTCATAAACCCCAATCCATTAACCTAGATTAGCACATAACCAAAGTTCCATTGACCAGATACATAAAAAACCATGGAAAGAAAACCATAATTCCCAAAACCATGTGCAAAAGTCATGCACAAAACCACAGGTAGGTTCACCCACCTAATATAGGGTCGAAAAATTTTTATTGGGGGCACACCCTGCAGGGGAGCTACCATCCCCACGCAACCCCCCCCCCACAGGAGGGGCTACCGCCCCCCTTGATGTGCTCGACGCAACAAACAGAGGGGTATATAACTTCCATGTGACCACCCCCCCGGTCGCACATGAAACTATTCACGAAAAGAATATAACACATAACAAAAATTCACCCACTTGTTGTTTTATTTTACACACAGGGGGTCATGGGAGAGCTTATTCATTAGCTTAGGTCTATGACAACCATTTATTCTCTACACCAAGAAAACCTATCAGTGCTCACATATTTTTTCAATGCATATGCAACATTATTCAAAGTGTCCACATCTACCATCAACACCTTTTTGTCATCAACCATAACCCTAAAAAAGTGATACTGAATATCAACGTGCTTTATCTCTGAATAGAAAGGTTATTTGCCAATAAAATTTGACTTTTCCCATCACATTTTATCCGTATAGCTCATTGTATCAACACCATACTTGAATACAATCCTTGCAACCAAAATTATTCCTTGCTTGCATGAGAGGCTACCATTCTTTCAACCTTTGTAGTTGAAAGAGCCACTATAGACTATCTTTTGCTCATACAACTAATTTATCCTCCAAATATGTTAGACACATACCCACTTGTAGATATTATTTGATCTAGATTGTTGGAAATTGGATAAACCAACACTCCCTATGTGTTTCGTGACATGGAATAACTACCTCTTGTGGGTCCTTATCTCTAGTGATGGTATTGTTTACTAACACATATGGGTTTTGGTCTAACGACAATCGTGATTCCCAACAAGCCGTACCATAGTGTGGTCCATGAGTTCGGTACACACCTCACACACCTTGGGGATCATATTGTTGGAAATTGGATAAAAAAATAGTTCGCATGTGTTTTACGACATGGACTAACCACTTCTCGTGTATCCTTACCTACATCGATGTGATTGTTGACTAACACCTGCGAGTTTTGGTGTAACTGCAATCGTGATTTCCATCATATATCTCCAGCCCTTTCTGTATCAACAAAGCCACAAATTTACAAAGCTATTTCCATTCTTAGTCTTCCTTGGTAGCACATACCATAGTCACTAGTGCCACGCAAATACCTGAAATCCCACTCCAATGTTGTCTAATGTTCCTTACCTGGTTTTAACATAAACATGCTCAATACTCCCACAACATGTGTAATGTATATTCTAGTACAAACCATTACATACATCAAGCTACTGACTGCAATTGCATATGGAAAAAGAGACATCTCCTCTTCCTCTTCTTGTGTCTTGGGAAATTGTTCAGCAAATAACTTTACACCTACATGAATAGGAACCTTCACCAGCTCACTATCCTACATATTAAACCTCTGCAATATTTTCTCGACATACTTACTCTGGCTTAACCAAAGATTCCTATTTTCCCTATCTTGTTTAATTTCCATACCAAACATATATTTTGCAGCACCAATATCCTTCATGTAAAATTTGGAGGACAATGGGGTCTTCAAATCTTGGATAATTTATTTGCCATTTCCAATCGACAACAAATCATCCACATACATGAAGAAATAAATATCAAGGTCACCAATTAATTTCAAATACACACTATGATCCACTTTGCTTCCGTTGAAGCCATGTCCATGTATATATCTATCAAATTTATGATACCACATCCTTGGTGACTATTTTAACCCATACAAAGGCTTTCTTAACCTGCATACCGTTTCTTTCTTACCCTTCACCACAAAGTCTTGAGGTTTCTTCATGTATATTTATTATTCTAGATCCCCGTGAAGAAATTTTGTCTTCACATCCATCCATTCTACCTCGAAATCAAAAGGAAAAATAATAGATAAAAGTAATCTAATGGAAGCTTCCTTCGCAACAAGAGAAAAATATCACCGAAATCTATTCCCGACACCTAGGGGTAACCTTTTTCTACCAATAAAGATTTGTATTTCTCCACCTGTCCTTCTGCAATGATATTCTTCTTAAGCACCCATTTGCTGCAAATGGGTTTCCTTCCAGCCGGAAACTCCACCAAATCCAATGCCTCATTTTTGTGCAAGGATTCTATTTCATCAACCATGGCCTCCTTCCGCAGTTTTCCATGCTCTAAATATTCTACATCCCTAACAGTTCTGGGATCATCATCAGTAATACATAAAACAAAATTTGAATGGAGAGAAGATGGAATATACCTTTCTGGGTTCTTTCTTTCTCAAAATAATCTCCTCAAAGCTGGATTTTATGGCTCTTCATCTTATGATTCATGTTTTATTGTAGATTCTGATTTTTCCTCCTTTAGCTCAAACTCTATCTTATTAGGTTCATTTGGTAGGAATTCATATTTAATAACAGATTTAACCTCTCTAAACACCACATCTCGATTGTACATAACCTTCCATGTTTTTGGGTTCCAAATATTATAACCTTTTAAGCCATCCTTATACCCAATAAAGATATACCTTTCAGATTTTCTATCCAGCTTGGTTCTTTTCTACTTTGGAACATGTACATATGTATCACATCCAAATACCCTCAGATGTGAAAGAGAGGGTTTCTTACTAGTCCATACCTCGTGTGGAGTCTTATCCTCCACGTTGATGAAGGTGATCTATGAACCAAGTATCATGTGGTCTCCACCGCCTTTGCCCAGAATTCCTGTCCTAACTGGACACCACTGAGCATGCCTCTTGCATTTTCCATCAACGTCTTGTTCATTATTTCTACAACTTGGTTTTGTTGCGGTGTGTCTTCTGTCATGAAATACCACACTTCTTATAGAACTCTTCAAATTCCTTCTTGGGTAAATTTCCACCATTATCTATCCTCAACACCTTTATCTTCTTCTCTATCTAAATTTCCACTGAAGCCTTGAATTACTTAAACCTATCTAATACTTTTGATTTCTTCCTGAGGAAATATAATCATGTATTCCTTAAGAAGTCATATATAAATGATACATAGTAAATATACTTACCCAGTGATCAAACAAATGCAGGTCCAAACACATAATTATGCACAAGCTTTAATGTCCCTTCTACCCTCTTAGCACTAGAGGGCAAGCTCACCCAATTCTTCTTCCCATATACACAATTTACAAAAAAATTGAAATCTAGAGAGAAATTAGACACACCTTCTACCATACCATTTCCATGCAGTATTCGAAGGCTCTTGTCTCTAATATGTCCAAGCCTTTGATTCCATAACATGGTCTTTTCTCCAAATATCACTATGTTTTATGCTCCACTTTTAGGAACTGCCGAATTATTGCACCCATCAGTAATAGTTGTTCCTAGAAGCTTCTACAGACTTCCAATACGAACTCCCAACATTAATACCAGTGCTCCTAGAACCATATTGCATGTATCCTTCTCGAACATTGTTCTTACACTTGCATTATCCATATTGATTACATAACTCATATTTTTGGCTAATGCAAGAATATGCATGAATGGGGAATGGTTCCAATCCATTCACCTTGCAACTTCAACTTGACCTTTCCACGTCGAGCGATTTTGGACTTCTTGTCATCCCCTAGGAAGACATCACCGCGATCATATTTCTTATACTCATAGAACCACTCCCTATCGAGAGTGAATTAAAAGGATGCACCTGATTCAATCAATTGTGCATAATGATCTACATGTGTACTTGAATAAGAAGCCAAGTGCACATCCACGCCTTCATTTGAGGTGGTTTTCAGCTCTGCAAAATAAGCATCATCATATGACGTTCCTTTCATAGGAGCTTTATATCTATAGTCATTTTTGAAGTGTCATGCATTTCTACATTTCGAGCATACCTTTATATGTTTCCCTAGAAATTAATATTTCCCATAGATTTATATCTGCCACTCGAGGAATTATTTATGGTTATGTTATGGGATTGTCCTCGTACAAAAAATAAATATCCATTTTATCCCTCCATATTTTTCCATCTCATCTCCTCCGACAAAAAGGATGATACTATTTCATAAAACATTAAGGTAGTTGTATTGCTACCTATTCCAACAACTAGATTATCCCACGAATATGTTAGAGAACACAACAAACTAATCCACTTACCTTCATTTAAAATTTTAATATCAATAAATTAAAACTGGCTTACCACATTATTGAAATTGTTCAGATGATTTGTCACCTAGTCTACACCCTTCACTATTAGGATATACAATTTTTAGATAGGAAATATTTGTTCACTAGAGACTTAGGTTGGTACAACTTTCCCTAAATTGTCCCACAAAACCTTCACCCTAGATTCCCCTGATACATTCAATAATACTATATATAAGATACATAATCATATTGTGTTCTTTGATTTCTAATCCAACTTCTCCCAGTTCTCATCTAACGTTGTTGTTGGTTTAGTACTCAAATCTACTGTGATCCAATGATCTTTATCCAACAATAGATCCTCCATCCTGAGCATCAAAAACTAAAACTCTGAACATTAAATTTCTCAATCTCTATCTTTCAATTTCTCACCATATTCTTTCGTGAGAAGAATCCATCCCACAAATCTTCCATTGAATAAGGTCTATCGCAGGCCCGAGAAAAAACTCTCTGTAACAAAGGCGCCCCCTTGAAGCCAAAACAACTCTTATACAAAATGTAGGTTTTAAACCTATACAAAAATTATCTTCAAATTAATTCTTAAAACATAAAGTAAACAATGGTGATAGCGTAAAATATAAAATAGATATACACAGAGATTTTCCCCTGGATCCGAAAACTGAGACTACTAGATTAATTTTTCATTATTTTTCTTTCAATGTTACAAGACATATATATACATGTCAAATAACTCATAAATCCAAATCCATTAACCCTAGATTAGAACATAAGTATAGTTCCTTTGATCAGATCTACAAAATACTAGGGACATAAAACTACCATGCCCAAAACAATCATTGCAAAACCCATTCACAAAAGCGTACGTAGGTCCACACATCTAATATATGCTCCAATTTTTTTTTTGGGGGATTTTCCATAGATCCCATGTAAGGGGGCTACCACCCCATTGAAAACCCCATAATAAGGGGGGCTATTTCCCCCTTGTGACCCCATGCACCCCCCACCACCCCCCCCCCCCCCCCCGCATTTGTGACTAGCTATGGAAGGAATATAAAAAATACCCCAAGCTTAGGATTGTAATAGGGAAATCTCAAAATAATAAAATCGATCTCCTATGCTATTTTTTTTACTTCAGAAAATACGTTTCCATTGTTCTTAGGATAAAGCCTTCAAGGAAGCTAGAACAATTAATGGTTCCTTTTGAGTTGACGATATTTCTGAGAATGTTGCAGAAAAATGTCATTTCCCAAGTTAGTACCACTAAGGGTTAGTTGAAAAAAATAAATGCAATACTAGACTCTATTGACACTATCCCTTATACCATACCCTTTTTGGTATATACATTGATAATCTAGAAGAGTGTATGCAATATGCAGGATTTTATCGCCGTATGCTCACTTGTGTTGTCAAAATTCTTTCCCTTTACGATAATGATATTGTTTATTTTTGCAAGGAACCATTACAATCTCGGAAAGAATCTAAGAATCCTCGAACATTTATGATCCATGATGGAAATCACTATTAATATCGAAGAAACTTAAAATATTATAATTAAATTTGAAAATATCACCTATCATTTATGACAACAATTGCTAGAAGAATGTTCCTTCATGCGACAATATAGGAATCAACATCCATCATAATCTCAATTGACATTTATCATTGGGGAAAGGATAAATGGGGGTTGTAAATTTTACTATGTACCTAAAAATAATTCTTAGCCTCAAGAAGTATGGATTTACGTTAAAAGAAAAAAATCCCCTTTGAGACTATTTTAACTACGGTTATCTCATATTGATGTGAGGTGTTGGGTTGGAATATATCAAGAGAGTTTTCAAGAAATATTGAATAAATAAAAAAAATAATTATAAGCTACAACCTAAATATTATATAAAATACACCCTACCCTATCTTCCTCAATGAAGGAATCATTTCCCCCATTGAAAACAAAGATCTGACTAGGTATCTTATGCATAATTAGAATTTACACAACATGGAAGCCAATATCTTTCTTAAAATTTCTTCTAACTCTAGTCAAAACCCTCACATTCAGATCAAGTGAGGATTCCATAAGGATTCCAATAGCATGGCATATGGATGCTCGAAGAAGAGTATATGGATTTGTAGGCTTAGTTGGTCCATTGGGAAATAAAGGAGGAGATCATCTTATAGAATAGTGATAATATTAAAAATATTATTACATCTCAATTCAAGAAGAATTTGTGCGGCAATAAAGAGTTAGAGGAAAAAAGGAAATTAATGTATTATATGGAGGTGGGGAACCCCATTCTAGAAAACCAAAAATTTCTTTTAGTCCTATGTAATGCTAAGAAGAACCTAAACTTTGCTAAGACAAGAACAAATTATCATGAACTTCATAATGAATTAGGCTTTGGTCAATTTTGAAAACTCCATGGGATGAAAGATTTTTCTCGTTGACATAGAGAGGGTTGATGATGAAAGGCATTTTTTTTTAAATTGTCCATATTATACTTGAATTTGATATAATTTTCAAAATGTTTGTCACACTAACAACCTTATTAACCTTCTAAATGAACCAAATTATGGTGTCCGCGTAAAAATTTGCTTTTCAAATATAGATTATTAGTAGTATATTGTTTTAATAAATAAAATATGTGCATTTATTTGGAATATTATTTTGGAATACTATATACATTAAAATCCCTTATGAATCCCCTAGTGCCACAAAAAAAATATTAGATTCCCCTATAGAGGATGGTATATTTTCTTTAGGGGAAATTGAGGTTGGGGGTTAGGAAATATAAGGATATTGAGAACTATCAAGCTGAAACCTTTAAAATGGCAGGCATTATACTCATCTACCACATACAAAAATTCCTCAATTTCGTAGCGTAGAAAATATTATTTAATATTTGAATACAATGTGTTGATTTTCATATCTTTAAAAGAGGGGATGATATCATTACTTGTAATTTTAGGAGAAAAATAATTACCCAACCTATATGGAATTTTTTTGGAAGAGGAATATTATGCTTTGGCTTCAAAGCCATGCTAAGAGATTTAAATTTTGAGCTAGGTTTAGGGGTTATCATTCAAAAATGGACATCTTGTTACTCTTGGGATTTTTGTATATAAATGTCAAAATAATAAAAATAATATATTATGTTCTTTTTTCTGAATTATAAAATAATTTAACATTGGTCTAAATATAAAGCCTTGGGGGAGGCTAGAAGAGATAATGGTTCCTTTTGAGTTGAATATAATTGTGAGAATGTTGTTGAAATATTTTATTACCAAGTTTACGACCCAAAAGGGTTAGTTGGAAGAAATTTAATGAAATAATAGAGTCGAGTAAGGGTGTCCCTTATCCCATTACCTTTTTGGTATATACACTAATAGGATTTGTTGGTCATGTGCTCACTATTATAGTCATAACTCTTACCCTTTATCCTAAAGATATTTTCCTTTCTCTAATGTGCCATTACAAAATTGGAAAGAAACTACGAATTTTCTACATTTTTGCTCCAATATAGACATGATTGTTAATATTTATAAAATAAGGTCATGATAATTAAATACAAAGAGATCACCTACAATTGTTTCATTTTTGATAGCACATAGTTGGCGGAAGTTCTTTCATATGCATATCTAGGAATCTACATCCACCATAAGCTCAATTAAAATTATAGAATTGGGGAATGGATAAGTGGGGTTTAAAAATATTACTACGAGCTTAAAAACATTTATAAGATAGAAAATCTTTGGATGTGTGATAAAAGAAAAAAAAATATCGTTTTATAATATTTTTCACTCTCGTTATTTTATATGGCTAGTTGTTGCATGGTTGCTGTATATCCAAAGAGTTATGGAGAAATATTGAATACATAAAAAATAGTTTTATAAGCTACAACCTCAATATTATAGAAAATAATCCCTACCTTATCCTCTTGATTGAAGAAAGCATTTTCCACATTGAAAACATGGCTATGACTAGGAATATTATCTACAAGAAAAAAATTGAAAACATGGAATCCAAGATGTTTTTTAAAATTTCTTCTAACTCTAGCCAAATCCCTTACCTTCACCTCAATTGAGGATTCCACAAGAATGCACTGAAAATGGAATAAAAATTCCCAAGGAACGAAATGAGGATCACTAGGCTTGGCTAGGGCAAAAAGGAGATCATATTAAAGAATATAGATAATATTAAAAATATTATTACTTTGAAATTAAAGAAGGATTTGTGAGGTGATAAAGAGTAAGAGGGGAAAAAGAAAGAAAAATACCATATGGGGGTGAATAACCCCAATCCCAAAAGTTGAAATTATGTGATATCCAATATCTTTGTTTCAAACAAAATTGTAAATTTTAACCTTTTAAATTATCATGAGCTAGACTCTCATCATACACATTTAATCTTAAATCTATGCATTTCCATGCATGAAAACCCCATGCAAGAGAATTGAAAGACTGAAAGGAACATGCTTTTTGACAAAAATGAACTTGATTTCTTATTATATACTTTAAATACGGATTTACACCTCTCAAGTTATAAGGATAACATATGTAACCTATATCACACTTTTAAAATCACCCTCTTTCCTACCATTATAATTTACTCTATCGAGGTATCATATAAAAAGACTAATAAAACTACCAGTACTTGGTATGATTATGCTTGCAAAAATGCTAGAAAGGTTATTATGGATGCTCTTAATGAATCCTTAATGAATATCCTAATGCTCCTGTTATAATTTGACTTATCAAGCAAGTCATTGGGACACTCCAGCTAGGAGAAATTTTGATTTTCCCAAGGTCACTTCATAAATGTAGGGAAAATAGGGGATTTAGGACTGTCTTGTAGAGGGAGGGGAATGAGGAGGTTAGGGGTTGTCTAAATTCTTGGGGAAATTTTGGGGGATAGGGATAGATGTTAGAGAGTGCAGGGAGATGGAATTTCTAGAAGGAATGACAAAAAGTTCAAAATGGGACCCCTAACATTGAATGAAAGAGTTAATTTTATCACTTATGGAAGGATATAAATACTGACAGTAATAGCTCCTACTAAAGAATTCCCATATTTACATTAATCCCATAGTTTCGTGGAAACTATTTTGAATTCCCCTATAGAGGATTACATATTTTATTTAGGAGAAAATTAGTTAAGTGTATTGAGGATGATCAAATTGAAACCTTTAAAATGGCAGAGCCTATCCTCATCCCCCACATACACAAAAAAACAAAATTTGGTAGTGTAGCAAGGCTTTCCTAAGATTTGTACACAACAAATTATTTTTCCTATCTTTAAAAGTGGGGATGAAAACATTCCTTCTAATTTTAGGACCATAATTATTAGCTATGTTTTATTCAAGTTGTATGGACTTATTTTGGAAGAGGAATATTATCCTTTTGGCTTCAAATCCATACTAAAATATCTAATGGCTAAGTTTTGTTAAGGATTTATCATTCCATAATGTATTATCTTGTTACACTTACACTTTTTGTAGACGAATTTCAAAATAAGAAATTGATCTCCTATGCTATTTTTTTACTCTACATAAGCTTTTTCCATTTCTCAGAGGACAAATCCTTTTAGGAGGCTAGAAGAATTAATGGTTCCTTTTGAGTTGACGATAGTTTTGAGAATGTTGTAACAAAAAATTATTTCCCAAGTTAGTACCACTGAGGGTTAGTTGAAAAAAATTACATGCAATACTAGATTCAAGTGAGTGTGTCCCTTATACCATACCTTTTTTGCTAAATATATTGATAGGCTAGAGGAGTGTTTGAAATATTCAAGTTTTTATTGCCCTATGCTCACTCGTATTGTGATAACTCTTTCCCTTTATGCTAACGATATTGTTTATTTTTTTAAGGATCCATTAAAATAACAAAAAGAATCTAAGAATCGTCCAAAATTTGAGCTCCAAAATGGACATGACTATTGATATCGAAGAAACTAAAAAAATGATAATTAAATATGAAACAATCACCTATGATACTTTCATTTATGATAACAACTGCTTGGACACAATTCCTCCATGTGACTATCTAGAAATCAACATCCATCTTAAGCTCAATTGAAAGTTAGCATTGGATAAAGGACAAATGATGGTTGGAAAGTTTACTACGTACATGAAAATAATTCTTAGTCAGAAGAACTATGGATTTATGACAAAAGAAAAAAAAAAAATCCCCTTTAAGACTATTTTTACTACATAGTTATCTCATATGGATGTGAGGTGTGGGGTTGGAATATATCCACATAGTTATGGAGAAATATTGAACAAATCCAAACAATATTTACAAGATACAACCTAAATATTATATAAAATACACCCTACCCTATCCTCCTCATTGAAGGAAGAATTCCCCCCATTGAAAACAAAGCTCTAACTAGGTATCTTATGTATAAGTAGAATTTTCACAACATAGAAGCCAATATGTTTCTTAAAATTTCTTCTAACTCTAGTCAAAACCCTCACCTTCATATCAAGTGAGGGTGCCATAAGGATTCCCACATAATGGCATATGAATGTTTGAAGAATAGTATATGGCTGTGTAGGCTTAGTCAGATGATTGGGGAATAAATGAGGAGATCTCTTATATAATAGTGATAATATTAGAAATATTAAATTTAAGGAGAATGTGTGGGGCGGTAAAGTGGTAGAGGAAGAAAATAAATTGAGATATTATGTGGAGGTAAGGAACCCCAATCTCGAAAACCAAAATTTTCTTTCTTTCCTAACTATCATTAAGAAGAACTTGAACTATGCTAGGATAAGAATAAATTATCGTAAACTTCATAGTGAAATTGGGCTTTGGTCAATCTATAAACACTATGGGATGAAAGAATTTGGCACATTGACACCAAGAGGGTTGACGATGAAAGCCACTTTTTTTTTTAAATTGTCCATATTATACTTTCATTTGATCTAATTTTCAAAATAGTTGTCACACTACAAACCTTTTTAACCTTCTATATGAATTGTTGGGGTAAATTTCTTCTTTTCGAATATAGTTTATTGGTAATTTCTTATTTTAATAAATAATATATTTGCATGTATTTTCGAATAGTATTTCCAAAATTTTAATTTAATTGACAGTAATTATTGGAAGGATGACAAAAATTTAATCTCCACAAAATCTTCTAGAATATTCATAGTAGTATTTGCAAATCAAAGGGTGAGATTTATCTACAAATTATTTATGTCTTTTTCCCCTTTTAATTGATTTCATCAATTAAAAAGAATTGCATATGAACAAGTGTCATATGAAGTAAGTCATTGTTTTCATGGCACATGGTAATGATATTCTATGATTGTCCTAATGTATTAGGAGAAATTTTATTTATTGATTAAGAATCCCTAGGGCAAGGTGGGGATGAATCTCCATGGTTAAGAGTGTCATTCCATGTTTATATATTAATTATTTACTTTATATGCATGCACTGGTTAAAAAATAAAGAATTAATATGCAAGTTAAACATATATATTTAAAAATCATGGAATAATATTCTTACCCATGGATATTTACCCTCAATTTTCCATGGTGATTTTTAAATTGCCAATAAAATTTATAAGTTGACCAATACCGTGGCTTATCAATATCACATGCCAAAAATAACCATGACTTACTTAATATGGTTCTTGTTCAAACAAAGGACATAATTAACTTCTAAATAAATCTAAACTTTTAATTTGTGTATATCCGACAAGTTAAATCCCTCCCTTCCACATAACAATTATTGATAATTAAATTAATACTTTCAAAGCCAAATTGAGAAATAAACACTCATATCATATTCGTATAATTTAAACTAATATTTTTTTTTTTATTTTACCATGTACTTAGTAGTGATTTCTATAATCCTTACCTATATAATTAAATATTTAAGCAGCCTAGATCCATCTTACTCTGGATCTATCATGCACCGAGAGGGATCAAATATCTCGAGGTGCAAACCTATTTTTTGAGTGAAAAACTTGAGGAAAGGTTTGCACCTTGAGAGATTTGATCCCTCTCGGCACATGATAGATCCAGAGTAAGATGGATCTAGGCTAGTTCCAATTGGAGGCATCAACGTCACATTTTTCAGATTATTAAAATTTTTGTATATTTTTGAGATGTACATCATACTTTGAAATTTTGAAGATTAGAAATACAAATTCTAACAAATGTTAGAACACTATTTTGAATACTGAACCACGTAATAATCATAGAAATCAACATCTACACTATTCAATTATTTAAATATTTTTCTGGAACTATTGTACTAAAAATCATACTTTTCTCTCTTGCTCTTCGATATTAATAGGTTGAATTACTAAAACATAAAAATAAATGTACATTGTCAATAATTTTGCCTGCTTACAGTGAAATTAATGCACAATGTTAATCCAATCACTTTAAAATTAATGTACCATCAATGTACATCCAATTACATCAAATCAAAAATCAACGTTTACACTGAAATCAATGCATATAATGCAAACAATGAAATAGGATTAGAAAAAAACATCTACAGTGAAATGGATGCATCTAATGTAGGTAATCAAATAGGAATAGAAATCAACATCTACACTGAAATTAATGTATCTAGTGCAAGTAAGCAAATAATATTAGAAACCAACATCACTGAAACCAATGCATCTAGTGCAAGCAATCAAATAGGATTAGAAATCACCATCTATACTGAAATCGATGCATTTATTGCAAGCAATCAAATACGATTAGAAATCATGTAAATTGAAATAAATGCATCTAGTGGAAGTAGTCAAATATAATTAGAAATCAACATCTACACTGAAATTAATGCATCTAGTGCAAGGAATCAAATAGGATAAAAAATCATCGTCTACACTGAAATAAATGCATTTATTGTGAGAAAAAATATAGGATTAGTAATCATCTACATTGAAATAAATGTATATAGTGAAAAAAACTAAATATAATCATAAATAAACATATACACTAAAATCGATGCATCTAGTGCAAGTAATCAAAATGGATTAGAAATCTCCATCTACACTGAAATCAATTCATCTAGTGCATGAAATCTTCTTTCCTCT